>CAHIKZ030004489.1:1047500-1262500 GCA_903632075.3 Acanthosepion pharaonis
TTCTTTCTTCTGAAATGGCGGAGCAATTGAGACCGCTTGGCTCTATTCATCCCCGTCTTTATGGATTACCCAAGATTCATAAGAAGGGTGTCCTGTTGAGAACCATATTATCAATGATTGGGTCTTCACAGCATAAAGTCACAAAGTGGCTTGCTATACTGTTGCAACCAGTGTTGCAACATCACAGTTCCTTTTGTATTAAAGATTTGTTTTCTTTTTCCAAACTCATTCAGAATTGTGATGCCACTGATGGATTTATGTGTTCCTTTGACATCTGTAGCCTCTTCACTTGTGTTCCTTTATCGGAGACTATTGATATTTGCAGCGATATGTTATATCGTAGTGATTTGACTCCTCTGAATATACCTGAAGAAGTGTTCGTTGAACTCATGAAATTTGCCACCATGTTTGTCAATTTTAGTTTCGACAATATCATGTATCGTCAGATCGATGGTGTAGCGATGGGTTCCCCTTTGGGTCCTGTGTTGGCAAATATTTTTGTGGGTTTTTGAGGAAAACCTTTTGTTAGGTTCTGCCCTGCCCAATGTTTACTTTCGGTATGTGGATGACACTTTTTGTGTGTTCAGTCATGAATCGGAAGTGGATCAATTTTTTCCCTACTCAACAGTGTTCATCCTGCCCTTAAATTTACAGTAGATAAGGAGGTCAATGGTTCATTGCCTTCTTAGATGTTCTTGTTCAAAGAACGCCTTCCTCGTTTATTACCTCTGTTTACAGGAAGTTTACTTTTACAGGTCTATATACTTGATAGGACTCTTTTTGTCCTAAATGACAAAGATAAATTTGATTAGGACCCTGGCACATAGGGCGTTAATGATTTGTTCGGGTGACACCTTGAACATGAAATCAGTTGTTTAACTGAGATCTTTGTGAACAATGGTTATCCGTTGAATATTGTTCAATCATTTATTCGAGATAAGACTGTCAGGTTCAACAAAATCAAACCTGCTTCAGTGGGTAAATGTCTGGTCTATCTTCGTTTACCGTGGTTGAGTAGGATTAGTGAATCCTTCGCCAAGTGTATTTCATGTAGTTCACGCGAGTGTTATTTTGCAGTGAACATTCGTGTTGTCTTTCAAACTAAGTCCATACTTTCATCTATGTGTAAAGATGTTCTACCCCCCCACCACCACCACCATATTAATTCTGTTATTTACCATTTCAAATGTAGTTGTGGATGCGACTACATAGGTAGAACGACACAGCGGTTGGATGTTAGAATTAAACAACATGTACCTGCTTTAATACTGAATAAAAATTTTTCTTTGGGCAATACCATTCGTAACACGTATGGGTGTTCGATTGCGGATCACTTTATAAAGAATCCCACTTGTGCAATGGATTTCAGTGTGAACTGGTTTTCCGCTTTGGCCAGTTCGCACTCATTATTCCATCTTAAGGTGTTGGAGATTTTTTACATCAGGTCCAGGCAACCTTCTCTTTGTAAACAAAGAGATTGTTTGCTTGAACTTGCTGTGCTGCACTTCTAGCATCTTTGTTGGTATAATTTTTATAATAATTTTTTCTTCCCGTCCACTCATGTCATCCATGACAGACTTTTTTTTTTTTCCTCATAATTTTAGTTCCCCGTTAACTGTTCTGATGAGAGGGGACGAAACCGGTCGACTGGTGTGTGTTTTTGTTTTAAATCTATCATGGCCTACAATATAAAATTTCTTGCTTTTAATGCCTTAATACACTTCTGTACTGTTTCAAACAGATATTGCACACCAGAATTCTTTCTCAGTGATGTTTATTCTGGTGTCATAGAAAGTTTCAGGCCCCCATGACATTGGACTTTCTCTCCCATGGGTCCAATCAAGAGAGATTATTTCTTGACTGGCATAACTTCCACATGATTGCAAGAATTGTAAACAATATTTGTGCCTACTCAATTGAGATCCTTTTATTCAAACCCTATATAGAAATTCTGAACAACCAGGATTTATTTGACTATTGATGTTTTGGCCAATCATATATATTTTTAAATGAACCTATTCACTGTCCTATAACTTTAAATCACTGATTAAAGTTTATTTTCAAATATTTTAAATTTTACATTATTCTAATAGATCAGCAAGGTTGAAATCCTATCACTTTTCTAGATGAGACTTAAGATTTAACAAGTTATGGTAATCAACAATAAGCTAAAACTTATATCATTTTTATTTTTTATAATTCTGCAAGCCACATGAGTATATTTATTTTATTGGTTGTATGCATACAAATTTACTATAAGTGGAAAAAAAACAAAAACAATATATATTTATTATTTCTGATACATTAATATAGAAAGAAGACTGAATGGATTCACTAAATGGTGTTTTTTACTAAAGGCCATGTCATAGAGTATCACTCTCCCAGATATTGTACACCCTTGTTAACAGGGCGAGAAGTGATTGATTTGAAGATCTGCCAAATTATATATTAATTACAATGACCTTAGTAAAGAAAAAAAAAATACCAAGATGAAGATTAACTTTTCATTTTTCTTTGAATTTCTGAAGTAGACTACAACAGTGAATATTTGCAAACCTAGACCAAAACTAAAATCTTTATACTCAGTGGAATAATGAGATTTGTGATAGGTCTCCATTTCTGGGCAAGAGATGCACTATGACATGACCTTTAGTAAAGCATACCATAATTCACTAGAACATTGTTTCACATTAAAAAATTACATAGAGATATAAAAGAATATACAATTATATAACATCTTTTCTTAACTACTGTCTCATGTAAAAGTTCAAGGCCTTCATGGTAAAAATGTCAGTATGTGAGTTAATATGGTTTCTAATCTAGCCACTGGAGTGATTATTCAATAATGGGAAGGCATGTATCTTACAATCTAGATTATACAAACATAGAAGAAAAACTTACTTTAATCATAAATGGTAAGAGAATTGAAAAAGCAAAAAACACACATTCCTAGAGTGTTCAATAAATCACTAACTAGGAAATAAAAATTGGCTGTTATAGAAATCATTATTGTATCATCTTAGTTATTCTGCTTCTTTAAACAGGGAAAAATTAAAAAGTGCCATAAAGCTTAAAATAGAATTTTTATAGAGGGGAATCTCACAAAAAAAAAAAAAAAAAAAAAAAAAATCATGAAACTTATCTTAAATCTTTCATTATTAAGCAAAGATACAAGACTAAGCAACATAATAAAATACACATATCAACATGAACATAAAAAAAAAAAAAATAGTTTATATTAGATGATTGCTATATTATGAAAGATTTTGACAGTATTTATTGCATTATTAATGCTTTCAACAGCAGAGAAAATATAAAAAAAAATAGAAAATAATAAGCAGGGTTAATGAAAATACAGTGCATTCTGATTAAATGGAGTATTGGTTACAAGGAATAATCAGAAAACCCAGACGGAATCCAGCATATAACAAAACACTAAACCTGTTTACCCGCCCACCATGGTATAAAATGGACATAAAAATGCCAGATATAAAATTTTGGCACACAATAACCTACATGAATGTAAAGTAAATTTAATTTTGCCGTCTTTTAAAAGCTTAAATTCTTGCAAATATCCCGACAAGTACAGAAACATAAATGATAATTTGTTATCTTTAGGCAAGATAAAATTTTCTTAATGTGAATCAAAAATTCCTGTATATTTAATTTAAAATTGTTTTAGACAAAAGGGATGAAGAAAAACTCTTGGCCTGCCCTATGTTCTCCCAAATATAACAAAAAATGTTTTTAGGACGTCTTGTCAGGCCCAAAACTTTCCAATAATACTACTATAATATATATATATATATATATATATATATTTGAAAGAAAATTTGGTCATATTTGGTAAAAGGGATTGTCCAAGAACTTTTCAACAGTTCTCAGTGTGTGTATATATATATATATATATATAATAAGAGAGAGAGAGAGAGAGAGAGAAGCACATATTTTCTACAAAATTTCTTGGACATTCAGACCGGTAAATATAATTAATACCATTAAAAAAAATTTAAAAAATGAGGGAACAGAGCATTTACTTAAATTATATCTATAAAAATAATGTATAAACAGAAAATATATTAAGATAATTGTTGGAATTAATCCATTTCATTATATATATATATATATATATATATATATATATATATATATATATATATCACACACACAAAGATGCATCTAA
The DNA here is from genome assembly GCA_903632075.3 of Acanthosepion pharaonis. Taxonomy (NCBI): domain Eukaryota; kingdom Metazoa; phylum Mollusca; class Cephalopoda; order Sepiida; family Sepiidae; genus Acanthosepion; species Acanthosepion pharaonis. The sequence goes on from CAHIKZ030004489.1 coordinate 1,051,684, forward strand.
GTCTGAAGTCCCATATAGTATAAATTTTTCTTTTAAATTTCAGATTCTGATGACTTGTGTAACCAGTGGTGTTTTCAGAGATTCAGGCTGTTATCTAATATCTCAAAATTAAATGGTATCAAAGAGAGAAGCAGCTTGTTAGAACACTTGCTCTTAATGTCCTCTCTAATGTAATGGTCAAGAGATGGTCTGCTGAATTCATCTATGGCCACACCAGCAGAGATGTCGCATCAAGCTCAAGACATCTAAGTGGAGTTTCAATTCTACACATAGTAGATAAGTGTTCAATATGGTCTGCAAATTTATTCTGGCTCATTGTGTAACATCTCTCTAAATCTCCAAGAACAATAGGAAGCTTTTAATTATATATGGAACAATCCAAACTGTCATTATTGAGAAGTTGGGATGTTAGCTGACTGAGTTCCTCAAAGTACCAAGTAATTACATATGAAGAAAATCTGGCTCATTGCAGGTTGATCACTGTGTCAAGACCTGGGTTCATTATTTTGGCCAACAAAGAGACAGGGCAGACAGTAGAAGCACTCAGGATATTGGTCTCTCAAAAAGGTCCAGACAAACATTTTGACATGGATACTTATGGCCACCATCTTCTGGAACTCAGAGTTATTGTGACTGAATTCTTGAAGGAGGCATTCAGTCAACAGAGGGTACTACTCTAAAAGAACTGAGCAGATCACAATAAGAACTGAAGAAAATAAAATGGCATGGGAAGTTTTCAAGAAGCATTCTGCTACTCCAGAACAATGCACCTATACAAGTTGCACAGCTTTTAATGGCAACAATAGTTCAATGCAGTTTTGAATTATTACTTCACCTGATATATTCTTCTGGTTTGGTCCAGAGATCATTTTTTTTTTACCTCTGATGAAAGAAAACCTGTGAGTGACTTTGATGCTGCTGCTAGCATAGATGCTATACAATCATTCCTAAAGGATCAAGATATGGAGTTCTGGGTTGTTGAAGTTATAGAAGCATTGGGTTATGTAAAAATTATATACAAAAATAAACACTATCTCTGTTCCCTGCGGCATTAATTATGAAATGTGTATGTAGATGTAATAACTATCACAGCATAAAGTATCTGTTGTGACAAATGATTGTTTTTCATTAAGCTATGAAATTATTGATTTACCATAATTTGCAAAACAAATATTTGAACTAGTTTTTATTTTTTTCATTACTGTCAAGCATTGTTAACTTTCATTTCTCTACCATATCCAGGTTTTCAATTGTAAAAATGAATATAGTAAATTTTATATAAACAACCACAAATTGTTTTAAGAATTTTCCAGCCTTGCAACTTGAAATTATCAGTAGTGTTGCATCAAAAAGAGACAAGGAATTAAAAATAAGATCGAAAATAAAACTTAAGATTACTGCAAATCCAAAAGGGAAAATCTTATTCAATTCATTAATAGATGAAAAATAATCTGACATTTGGTTTACATTTAAAATTGTCTTATTTTAAGCCAAAGAAGACAAATTAAGTTTATAGGTTTTAAAACCTTAAAATCTCATTATTCACTTTAAACTGGTATTGTTTCAAGTAGAAAAACAATTAAGATGTAAATTTTTTTTTTAAATTACTGACTTCAATGTAATAATTGGTTTTAATTTTCAGAAAAACAAAGTTGAAAAAAAAAAAAAAAAAAGTATTTGCCATGGTTAATTCAGTTGTGAAAATTCAAAATATTCAAATATTTCAGAGATGTGGATACTTAAAAAAAAATAAAAAATAAATAAAACAGACTTGTGTGCTAAATTATGCTGTTTTCAGTAAAAACAAAGGAATGAATTTGCGATATTCAGCTTACAAGATTCTTGTTTTAACTACTACAATAAAAATTTCAGGATGCTTCTTTAAAGACTCAAATGTAAATAACATAAAAATCACATTTTCAATCAACATGATGAAATTAAAAAATTCACTGAAGGGCTACCCACAACTATTCAGTCAATTTGTCTGTACATTATATCATTAAAATAACATGCCACAGACATAGTAACAAAATTGTTTAATTCAATGAAAACAGTTTCCAAAATGGGGAGGGAGGGGGTAAGAGACAACTATGATACAAAACAACAGCACATACCCCTTGCAGAGGAACACAAATAAATTGATGTCAAATGAACACATGCAGTATCTTGGAAGGGAAAGGACTGTTTTGAATATAATTTACAAGAGTAAACGAATCCTTAATACATTTTATATACATTTGTCATAACTTGGCCAACTATCTGTCCAATTTATGCTGGACAGATCCAATCATTGACAAAATGGGTTTGACCAGAATATTTACTTTATAGGTATCAGGAAACTTGTATAGCCTGGGTTGCATTGAACCCAACAGCCAAACAACTTCATAAATATCTGCCAGGAGCAACTTATCTTTAAATAACTAGAGAAATTTTTGAAAATTGAATTTGATAGTTTGGGGTTTATCAAATGACATAGTTTAATAAATTTCTCCTTATCCAAAATTGACATTTTGTTAACAGTCATCCAGATTCAAAATTACCACCTCAGACCCTTTATATTACAATAGGTTTATGGCAATGTAAACATTTTAGCACAGGAAACTTCACTCTGCCATTGAAACTCAGATCAACCACTAAGAGAACCAACAAATGCATGAACAACAACAAAAATGGCTTTTTTGCAATATGAAAAATAAATATGCATATTTATGGTCCACATTAAAGCTATATTATTCATTATCAGCAATTAAAATTCTAAACTTATTAAAAAAAAAAAAAAAAAATTAAATAAATTATATTGGAAGACTAATTAGCATAGACGAGAGAGAGAGAGAGAGAGAGAATGTCCCAGTCAACAGAGGCTATCAGGATGGTCCCCAAAACCATGGTCACTAGGAAGATCATCTCCCAACCAGAGGTGAAGGAGAGAAATGTCAAGCAGGCAGCAGTCTTTTTAATGCGCTTGGTTCCATCGACTTACAAAAAGGTTGGTCAGCACCAAACCAGCACAGCTTCTATTTATCTACTGGCCACACCATCAACCATCTGAAAAAGAGCAAAACCAACAAATCCCTGGTGTGAGAGAGAAAGAGAGAGAGAGAAAGCAAGGTGAGGGCTGAGAAGGTGGTGCAAGGGAAGGAAGAGAAGATATGCGAACAATGTCCTACTTTTAACTTACAAAAAGTTTTTTTTTATAGTATAAAGAAAAAAAAACAAAACAAATTGAGATAAGAACATTCAAGTGCAGAAGGATAAAAATCCTAAAGAAATTTATGATCATTCTTCTAATTAGGTCATATTGCAAAAAGCCTTTTTTATTTAGTTATGTTGAGAGAATTTTTCAATATTGAAGAAAATAGACAAAAGTGCAAAGACCAAAATTCATAAGAACAAAAATGAAAGACACTGAATAAGGAGATGCACACATTTTGCAACTTTTGTTGCATAACACCTCACATATATATCTTCAGTATATTCTGTTATTTTAGTTTTATATATATATATATATATATATATATATATATATATATATATATATATGAAAATAAATTTTAAAAAATCTTAGGTTCACTTGTGAAAATAGAAAGAAAATAGTATTTAAAATGTCAAATTGAATCATACTATGAACATATCTACAAAATTTTGTGAAGATCAAGCTGCTTTTCTCACTCTATTCCAGTACACAAATTTAAATATTTTTAAATCAACAATGTATAAGAAATTCTATAAATAGTAATCTGCTAAATTATTTGTGATTTACAAATTTCTAATGGAATTGTATTTGTAGTTTAGAACCAATGTTTTTAAATCTAAATACGTCATTTTTTAATTATTGGCTGTCTATGTAATTCCTGCTATCATGTGTTGGATTTATTAAACAAATATGCTCATGCTTATAATTAAATGTCTGTTAGCAGATATTAAAGATAACACCACTGGAATCAGTCATGTGCCATATATAATACACACTTGGGCAATCAGGTCTCTTTCGATTCATGATTTCCCCCACAGTAGGTGGCCATAGGGATATTATAAATATAATAATTACTGTTTCCCTCCCACTATCTAAAATTAGAAGCATAACATTTTCAGATATATTAGTCTGAATAGTTTAATCACAAAAATATATTTGGTTGGACCAAGGTAGTATTGCAAAGACAGAAATCAAATGAAACATTTACCTTAATTATAAAATATATGAGTATGTGATTATTGTTTTGCAGGTATTTCTAGATGAATGGGGCATAAAACAAAAAGAGTAGTATCCTTGTTTTGTTTTTTGTTTTTTATTTGAATAAGGATTCATTTGATACATGCAACAAAATATAAAAGTGACATAATGTATACTTAAATATTTGCAAACTTAAAAAAAAAAAAAAAAACACTACAAGAAAATTAATAATCTAAGTTCTAATGGAACAAAACATCTTTGGTTAAAATTGGAAATCTAGAAGAAATTCACTAGAAAATAGTATTTGGCACCCACTAAAAACGCAGATAATAAAAAACTAAATGATATTTATTAATTATAGAGAAGATTATCAAGGCTAAATAGTGGGTTGAGACAAGTATAGATGATTTCAGGGTCCTAACTTGAAAAGATGTTCAAATGAAAGAGATGAGAGAAAAAAAAACCTGGTAAGAACATTATTAAAAAGAAATACAATACAAAGTGAGAAGGAAAAAAAAAGATGGAGGTAATTCTCCAAGCACTGCCTTACTTGTCTGTATTTTTTCTTAACTTCAGACATTGGTAAATCAGGATCAATTTGTAGTACCTGCAAAAAACAATTTAAAAACAATCATTAAAAAAAAAAAAAAAAAAAAAAAAAATCATGTATGCTAATATTTTGAAATAAATTACCACCCCCTCCCAACCGCCAAGTACAAACAAGATATACAAGATATATAGCAAAAAAAGAATCAATTGCCTATTTCTTTCTGTTTACCAGAGATCAAGTACATTGGCAGGCTCACCCAATCAGGATTTATGCAGGATTTCTGAAACCATTTAACATAAATTTCATACCTGCTTGCATACAAAAGCATTTATTTAGGAAAAATGCAAAGTGTATAAAATGCACTAAACATCTGAGAACTAATTGTAAAATTATTTGAATATGGTCTAATTGAGTATAATCACTTAAGCAAACAGCCTTCCTTCCACATAAATTGTGAAAGACCTTATACAAGGCGGGAGGTGATAAAAATTTCTCAGCCCAACCAAAAAAAAGAAAAAAAAAAAAAAAAAAAAAAAACGATATTTGATTAAATTTTGATAAGTGGACCAGGCTAAGAACTTTTTCTGCATTCCTTCCTCATGTGTACTTTATGGTAACATAAGATTCAATGATTACTCGAATTTAATAGGAAAAACTAAATTTTTTATTTCTCAAGCACAATGGGTCATATCATAAAATGACCTGTCATATTTCACTTAACTAAAGAAACTAGTTGATGCCAAAAGGTAGAGTTTCAATGAAAGGTTGTTTACAACAAATGACTAGTCACAATTGATTGAAAGAACATTTTACGAAAGTCAATTAAACCTGAAACAAAATAGTAAAACAGAGAAATTATACAGCCATTAAATTTTCAATATTCTTTTACAATTAACAAGTTCCAAATCTAACCTTATTCTGAATTTAGTTTTTGCTTCATTCATTTGTGTAAGCAATATGATCAACTTTATTTACAGGGAAATTTTACTTTGCTTTTACAATCTGTTCCATTAACATGTCTAATCAATTCTTGCAATTTTATTTTTCAAAGATAGTTTTTACTTTTTTTTTTTCATATTTTGTAACAATGGAGAATAAACACTGAAACCATGGCAACAAAAGAACTATGAATGCAAGATTCTGTCACAGTACTACTGAAGATGTAGACATGTTGATGGGGAAAACAATAAAAGCTATAAACTTAGTTCTTCATAAAATTAAGCAATTCAGAAAATAAGATAAAATTTATTCTCTTTTTGATTTAAAGTATCTTGAATTTATTTCAAGGGATTTTCTTTTATTTTGGTTGCTGGTGCAGATGACTTTAGAGTAGCTAGAAGTTTCATTTAACCTAAGAAATGAAGGGAACATGAACTATAAATGAAATGGCAGCAGTGTTAAAAATACTGCTCAAGTATAGGTATTTACTTAAGTCTGTCTCAAGGTCATAATTATAGACCACTTAAGATCAAATTTACAATTAGGTTAGAACAAAAGTTTGTAGCATTTTTAAGTGAATTTCAAAAACAATATTTAGATCAGTTATGGGCAAACTACAGCCGATTTGGCTTTCTGAATGGCATGCCAAATTTCATGAGGAAAATAACATTTATTAAATTTTTTTTTTCATTCTCACTTGTTCATTCACAGTTTCTCATACATCACCACATACATAAACAACAATTAAATATGTTTCTTGAATTTTGTAACTTTTCCTCAAAGGTAACATTTTCATCATTTTAAACCATTGGCCATCTTCAAAGAAGATCGTGCATGTAAGCATCTTTTGTTTTAGAAACAGGACATTAATACTTTTTTCTCTAGAGAAGAAATATATTTTTAGTTTGAAAATTATTTTGTATTTTTAAATGAATAAATAAAAAGCAAATCACATATAGCAGTGTTTGCTAAACACTGTCATCCGAGATATTAGAGGGTGTCCCTAAAGTCTGGACACATAGGAAATCTCAATAACTACATACTTTTTTTTACCTCCACAGATTAAACACAGTTTTGTTGAAAGTAGAAAGAATTGACTTCTTTTTCTGGGGTATGCTAAAGAAGAAGGTGTATTCAATCAAAATCACAGATGCAACACACTTGATTGAACACAAAGAGTGAATGTGCTAAAATTGATGGCAATGTGGAATTATTGCATAGAATTCATGTGAATCTTGAAAAGTGCATCAACCTTTGCATCACAAATCATATCGAAGATGTTATTTGTTAATATTCTAATTCAATAAAATGTTGAAAATTTATTGAAAATATATATTTAGGGACAGACTTTAGAGATGCCTTGCATAACAAAACTTCATTTTTTAATTGTTGAGAAACCTTTTCTCCAAAAAATAATCAACCTTTCCTCTATTTCTAAAGCAGATAATTACATGTATTGTCTTCTATAGTGAAAATGGCTGAGACACATTTAACAAAATGAAAAATCACCTTGAATCTTTTTAGTAGTGTGGCCCACATTATGAAGAGCCATATCTGATGCACCCCACTGGTTAGAAAAAGTTGCTCATGCCTGATTTAGATATCTGTACATAAATTTATTCAATCACATGTGCCATTTTGTTTCACTAACTTTTGCCATCTGAAGTAGATTCAGGATTCTATCCTCTCAGAATTTACCATCTTTCAGGGTGATGAACTGGTCTAAGTAATTTTTACCAACAAAGAAAATTAAAGTTCTTCCCATTAATAGATTTTTGTAGGGATTGAAATAAATGATAATCCAAAGATACAAGGTCAGGTGAGTACGGTAGGTGTAGCCAATTTCTACTACATCTAGAAAAGATGCAAGGTCTGGTGTTGTCCTGATTTAAGATAACACCCTTCTGATTAACCAATTCTAGACACTTTTCATTGATTAGGGAACAGTACTTGTCTAAATTCATTGTGGAAGAAACTTGTAATACACAATGTTCTTCCAATCCAACCAGATATACAGCATCATCTTCTTTGGATGCAGACTGGTTTGTGAAGTGGTTAATGGTGACTCATTTCATTTTCCCAGGACCTTTCCCACCCCAGAACATTGTAAGCAATCCCTTTCTACCATCTCAGCAAAGAGACATGAGTTTTGGTGTTATACTGATGGAAGATAATACTCTTCCAATTGGCTAATTCCACATATTTTTCATCGATTGCTGCCTTTAACCAGTCTAATTGGGAAGAATAATTGTCTAATTTCAATGTCTGAATTTTCAGAAAAAGCTCCTAATACACAATGCTCTTCCAATCCAACCAGATACATAGCATCATCTTCTTTGGATGCAGACTGGTTTGTGGGGTGGTTAATGGTGGCTCATTTCACTTTCTCCATAGTATTTTTCAATCCACTTGTTGAAAACAATCCACTTTTCATTGTTTGTGATTGTTCTTTTAAAAAAAAAAAAAAAAAAAAAAAAACTGTATTTGTTGCATTTAAGTAGAAAACTCACAAATGGAAACCTGACCCATTAAATTGTGAGTCACCAAAACATTGCAATTCATGTATGCAATTATTTTCCTATGCCTTACAAGACCCTTATTTGATATATGATGTTTGGTGTCATGTGACCTGGATTTATTTTTAACCAGCATGTCGATTCAGTCATCATTAATGACTGCAGGCCTACTATAATGTACTTGGTCTTCCAGATCAAAATTTGCACTTCTGAACAGTACTCTCAGCTATGGCACCATCTCCATAAATGCCACACATCTTTATACTGTTTGTACATGTTTTTTCCCTTTCCAAAAATGAAAGAGCCTCAATTGACAAAAATAATCTAATTTTCCTCAATTTTCACATTGTAAAAACATTTAAAATTCACAATTGAAATGTCACCTTTCAGAAGATGTACATATGTCATAAATTTATGTGCAAAATGAAATGCCACCTATTGAGAAATGCTACAAACTTTTGTTCCAATCCAGTTCACTGTAGTAATGTTCTGCTAGACTAGCTTGCTTAGTATAACTCACTCCCTGGAAAGATGGCTTAATTATTTAGCTTAGCTCCACTATTATGGCACAAGGCCATAATAGTGGAGCACCCAGTAAGGATCAAATTCACTACATTTATAAATTTGTTGGCAAAATGAGATGGTTAGCCATTGTGTTATCTACTGAGGCAATAAATATTACAAATAATACAATAGTTACAAAGATTAATTAAAGTCAAGGAGTAAAAAACATTGATGGCAAAATCTGATCACTGCTTGCATTTCAATATCATCAGCCCTGTCATTAACAAAAGAAAAAATATCTTAAAAGAAAACTAGAAGATTCGTTTTTAAAATATTCTTGTGTACTCACATCAAAGGGGTTCAGGTTAAAGTAAGTAGACCCAGGCCTAGTGAGGCGGTCAATCTGTTGTTTTGAAGTAAGACAAGCATCTCGCTTTTCAATTTCTTTGACCTGAAATAAAAAACAAAAGATGTGTGTAAAAATATTGTTAGCTATAAAGTTGGAGTAGCCTTGTGTGTCCAAAAAAAAAAAAAAAAAAAAGTGCTGGAAGTTTTTTTTTTTTTTTTTTTTTTTTTTACATGCATATATGACAATGTAACACCCCTTGTGAGCTCCGTACAATTTCTCCGGCGGCCGTTCTCCACGCTGTGATTTTACCGGGGGTTGGTTGAAAAGTCAAGTCTCAAGCTGGGGCACAAGATAAAGCATTGAAGGAACGAACTTCCACAACTTAGATGAGTTTAATCAAGCTTTATTTTGTTCAGACTTAGTCTTGCTGTTGGGGTAGGCGATGTGACACTCAGCTCTAACTAATGGAGATCAAATGCCGAACCGACCGACTCAGACGAACGGAGTTTCACTTCTTCGGTGTGTCTGACACACGTGGTTACTTCAAACACACACCCGGCTGAACTGCCCGGCCCGGAAAAACCACTTTCGTATTTATATTGAACTAATCGGAAGTCCCTAGACCACCGGGTGAAAACAAAAGATAAGCATTGGCGACTGTAAGTTAAAAATTTCAAGGTACTTAAATTTTGCTTTGATGTGTAAAAATCCTTGTCTGTAATCGGCCTCCCACAATGTATTTTCCAGGATTTTTAAATCTTTTATCTTAACAAATCTTCGTGTGAAGGCCGCCGGATGTTTTTATAGCCCTTTTCTTTTTTTATTGCCTGGAGAAAGGGAAAATTCAGTTATCTTTTCTTTATTTCCTTAATGTGTTGTCGAGATACAGTAAAGACGGTTTTTTGACCTGGTCATTTAAAAATCTATTTCCTAAACGTTTATCTTTTATCACATCTAATCACTTAGTCAAATATTTTATTGGATGACTGGTAGGATTTAACAGTAATCTGATGCCCTTTTTCTTCCACAAATTTACTTATAAAAAAAAGCGTTTATTTATTTATTTTTTCCTTTTCTTTTTTCCTTAGTACTTTTGTTAAACGAAACACATGTTTTTAAACTATTTTTCTATTCTTAACCGTTTTCTATTCTTAATTTATTAAAATAAAATACATATTTTACAAATCAACTTTAATAGACGCCTAGTTATCGTGTCACAACAATAAATTCTTATTATTGTAATATTTGAATTTAAACTTATAATTTTGTTTAAAAGCTTGAAAGAAAAAATACCAAAATGTTTCAATGAATCCTATTTTCATTTGAAAAATAATCACTACTAGCAGCATGGCCCGGCGTTGCCAGTGCTTGATTCAAAAATCGTACGACTCATACAGCAATCGCTATCACTTGACTTAAAATATTTTTGCCCCTCCTTGCCTTTAAAGGAGTGCCCTTTGCTGTGCTGACGTTGCTACATGCCTTACTTCTTGCCTATCTCACACTACAAATTTTTTCTAAGCTCTATACTAAACATTAAATCTGTTACGAAAAAAGAACTGAACAAAATGAATACAAAATGATCAGCTTTAAAAAAAGGACTCGTAACTGGAAAAACTGAATGAAAAAATGTTAACAACAACATACTTTTTCATACCCAACCCAGTTCTGCGGAATCAGAATCAATGTTGAGTTTATGCAAGTGAATGAGCCAATTGGAGTAAAGTGCCATGCAGATTTAAATTTTTCCCACTTGTGACGAATGCAGCTATTGATTCGTGTCAGTCAGCTGTTGGCTCTCACGCTGGCCAATAGAATCTTCCTGTCTATTCGTGGCAGCCAGCTATAGGCTCTCAGTCTGGCCAGTAGAAAATGGCCACAAACGACATGAAAACTGTCGTAGAAGCATGAAAAAAAATCAATTATTTCCACTATCGATGGGAGTTGGGAAATGCAAAGTCAGTCTTGGCCTTCCCGCTAACTTGGAGCATGTGCATGTAAATTTTGGTGCAAATCCATCAAAAATTGCAGCCATGCATTCATTACACACACACATCCTGCCTTTTATAGATAGAGATATTCTATTAAAATAGAAGATGAATGACATTTTCAGTATTTATTTTCAAAATTCAGATTTTAAAAAGATTAGTCTGGAATTTTTTTTTGTGTGTGTGTGCGCGCATGTGAACTCCCTACACCTAAGTTTGTTTTACAATCTCTTAAGTACATATGCATGAATGCACAATTTTGAATTTTTGTTGCTATATGACACTAGTAAAAGGAAAAGGTTAATTTAAAATATATAAACAGGGTTAAAAAGTACAGAAACAGACAGACAGGAGAATTTTTGAAAAAAGTAAAACAGAATAACATGGAAATTGAAAAATTTCTCATGATGATCAGACAGAAGGGGTCAGTTGAGTTAGATAGTGGAACCTCAACTTACGAACACCTCCACTTACAAAAACCTTGCCACCACTGCATTTCAAACTAAATATTCAATATAAATGTACCGTAAATACTTTTAATCTTATCTAAGTATACTGTATTTCAAATTTCATGTTTTGTATATTTTATATATAATACTGTAGTATTATACTATATTTCAATACTTTTTTTATACTGTATTTTTTATTCTTATATTTTATATACAGTGTACTTGTGGTGTAATGGATATTGGCTCAAAGTGAGAACTCAGAAATTCATTTACACACAAATTCACTTACACACAAATACCCTTGGGAAAGGTATGAATTCATCTCGTCTCCTCCCAGATATGGGTTGAATAGTAGGACTGGGTTCTTTAGCCTTGATTGGCAACCAGTCTATCACAGAAAGAAATGGCAACCTACAGTGGGAAAAATCTTCTGCCTCATCAGTCATATATCGAAAGATACATGAACACCCAAGCATGTATCACATATGGCACTTAAATGACTGTCTATATACAGTACTGTATTATATTACTATACAGTACATATTTCTATACAGTTCCATCACACTAGATGTAGTGGGATGCTATGAGCTTTGCATCATCCTGCTCAATCTTATTTGTTACCTTGGAGAATAAACATTTATAGTGTACACAGATTTGTGATTATATTAGTGTAAGTGTAAAAAAAAAAAATTAACGTGTAAAAATTTATGTACAGTAATGAATACATTACTGTACAGTAGAGTAACATATAAATTTTATTAAAATTTATTAAATTAAATTTAGATAAAATGTAACAATGCTGAGTTAGTTTCATTTAATCTGTATGTAAAGTGTGTTCTAATATACAGTGTATAATCATTGAATTTTAAATTGATATCAATATAGTACAAAAATATAAACAGAATGTATAATGTTTAATCAGAGTAAAATAAAATGTATTAAATGCAGGTATAGCATGTAAACTACGCAGTAAAATAAACTACACAACCAGCGTAGATTGATTTGTACAGTATATTTAATCACTGCAGTTTGTTCTTTTACATTTTTTCGTACAGTTACTGTACTGTACAGTTTAATGTGTTACTATAAATATTACTGTACATATACAATAAGTTTTAAATTTTAGTTGGTATTTTTTTTATAATTTTTGTAGCCTATGATGTCATCCAAGAAGCTGGTTGCTACTAAGAAGAGGGAAAAATATCTGTACAAATGAAGGAGAGCATGAAGAAGCTATCCATGTTTCTGACCTTGCCAATCTATATGGACATTCAGCATCAATAATCTGCACTATCCTAAAGAACAAGATGGGGGGAGCTTGGAGAAACGCTTGATGTAGGCAAGGGAGTTAACATAATTACCAAGCATCATCCAAAAGCCCTAGAAGTTGTTGAGAAGCTTTTATTGGTGTGGATGAATGAGAGGCAACTATGAGGTGATTCTGTGTCTGAAGATATTACATATACAAAAGGCAAGGGCACTGTATGTGGATCTTATCAGAAAAATACCAGGTACGTCTTCTGAAGATGAAAATGCATTTAAGGTAAGCTGAGGATGGTTTGAAAAATTTAAAAAAAAAGAACTGTCATCCACAGTGTAGTGAGACATGGAAGGGCTCCGAGCTCTGAGAAAGCTGTCTTGTTTCAGAGGTGTTTTGAAGTGACCAAAAATACAAACCTAACCCTAAGAGAATTTTGGAAGGATCAGTTCAATATCCTAAATTGCTTAAATCTCATTGATAAAGCCTGGAAAGAAGTCACTGTGATATATTTATTTACATTATTTGTGTATAATCTTTAAAAATGTACTTTAATTTTGCATAAAATACGATTTTTATATCAATATTTTTGGGGCTTGAAACAAATTTAAAGGGGGAAAATTGTTTTGATATAACAAAATTTCTAGTTACAAATCCACTCCTGGAATGGATTAAATTCGTAGGTCAAGATTTCACTGTATTTCGTAATTCTGAAGATGAAGGCAGAAACAAGAAACTGATTTACGACTGCCTGTCAAAAGGTGGAAATAGCTTTGCTGATTTTGGAAAAGTAAACAAATCGAGAAATAGAGTTTTATCCTTCACTCAAAGAAATTGAGATAAGAAATGAACCTGTAAGGTTCATGAGTATGATTAAGTGAAAAGTTTAGCTAATAGCAGGTCGGCAAAAACAGCTGGTAAATGTTGCTTACATAAACAGAACCGGAGACTGAGAAAATTTGTTGTTGAAAATTAAGATAATTACAATTAATGACTAAAAGTAAGAAACTCCTTTTCGCCCACTTGATTTAAAAATCAGATTTGTCAGAGACAGCCGAAGCAACGGGCTTAGATGAAATACTAAGAGAGTAGGAGGAAGGAAGTAAAATTACTTCTACCCATTCGGAAGTAATAGTGTGAGGCATAAATAAGAGAAGGAATGAGCTATAAGGGCAGGGTGATACCAGCAACCACCATCAGTAGGACAAATGGTTCTCCCACATTTGAAAAGATAATTAATATTGCAAACCAGGCATCAAAGAACTCTTGTTCAAATCAATACACAAACCTGGGGAACCACCAGATTCTCAAATACCGTAGGCCCCTACTCCAGTCTTGAGATGAAGTCAATGTAAGCAGAGTGCTTAGGCAACTTCAAGAAAGACAAGTGACAAAGGGTAAACAAAGGTTCTACTGAAATCCACATGACTTGCTGCCAAGAAAACCCCCAACTTTGAACCCTGTTCCATGAATTAGCACCAATAGGCAAATTGTCACTATAGAGATTTTAGTGGGGAGGGTTAATTTTGTTATATGAAGAACTACATAAACCAAATTGAAAATTGACCCAAAGAATCTTTCATTTTTTATTTCATCTCCAGGGATATTTTTTTCTCTTTCATAACACAGCTACAACCCTGAGGACTAAGATGACATCTGGTATAAGCAGCATATGAAGAGTCATATCATCTGGTCACTGTTGGCCAGGTTTGACTCAGGATCAGCCAGGGCATACATGTTATACTACCCTATTAAGAAAAAAAAAGTATTAAAATTTAAAAAAAGTTTTTTTGTTGTTTTTTTCTTAATTTAACAGCACAAATTATGGCCTTAAGTCTTATTGTGAAAACTCAAAATTTCCTTCACAAATTGGAAAAAATGAAACAATGTTCAAAATTATTCTGGCATAACTACTGAATTTGTGTGCAATGCAAGTAATTTTAAATAAAATCAAAATGTTGTGGAGAAAGAGTCACACAATATACAAGTGTAACATTAACAATTGTTATAATAATAGTTATAAACTGATCTTAATGTTCTGATGTAATAAAAAAAAAGTGACGACAATAAGATGAAAGAAAACCTACTTAAAAATTAAATAATAACAATTGTTCATAAAAAATATTTAAACAAAATAATATCTCGAACTAACTGAAAGCTGATTGTTTCATATCTTCCTTGCAAAATGGGGGATCATACTATACACAATGTATTTCCATTTCAGACACAAAAATTGGGAATGACAGACATGAATAAACAATCTATATAAATACAAGTATCAGTGTGTCACACTTTTTCAAATATACTCCTAGAGGCCTGTAGCCCAATATATCATACCATTCTGGAATCAGGCCGACTCTGTGAGCAAATTAAAAACATTTTGAGATGGATCTGGACCCACAATCCCGAAATTTTGGATTCCCAAGTTTTCATTACTGCAATTGTTTTACGTGATTTTTTGTGACAAATTTTTTTGTACAATAATTTTTATAACTTGGAAATAAATTTGAGAATAATCAAAATCAATTATGAAATCCAGCAAAAGTTACCCATGAAATAAAAATAATTGTTTGTACGGAAAGTAAGGATATGAAATTGTCTTTAAATTAAGTGGCAGCAGAAGAATTATTGTTGAACTTTTAACAGTAAGATAAAATATTAATGCAATACTTAAATGCAGTGATCAATTCGGAGTTCTTCTGTAGTTTATTGTTGACTATCATATAGGGCAGAAGTATGCGAAGCAAAAAGAAATCCAGAGGACCAGATTGCAATCAAAAGAGCCAAAGCTGCAGCAAAGAAAAAAAAAAGTCCTGTGCAATTGAAAACCCAGATCGAACAGCTACCAGGAGAGCTTCCAATGCTGAGAATATGCAAAGACTTAGGGACTCTCAAACTCCTAATCAAGCCAAAGCCCCAATCAAGAGCTCTCTGCAGGAGCTAGCTTAATTGCTACCTGATAGCTAGTGCTACAATAAATCACAAACACAATAATACCCTGAATTATTATACAAATTATACACCCATCATGAATAAGGTGAAATAGTATTTTTTATATATATATATATATATATGCACATATTTATAGTCTTATAACAAAGGAAAAACAAACAATGATTAAATTACATAAAATTCAGATATAAACAAGTTTTCAGTTTAATATATTTTTAATGAATATAGTTATACATCTTTATGAAACTTGAAGTTAGGGGATGCTGATGCACCTCCAACCAACCTATCTAACTCATCAGCTTCCTCAGTGTTATTAGCAAACATTTTGAGACCTGAAGGTTGTTGAACAACTTCAATAGGGACAACCTCTTGAACAACAAACAGCATGGATTTCAAATGGCTTAGTTCACTGCTGATATCCTAACTGCCATTACTCAGAATCAGTGAGGCATTAAACAATAAATACATCTCAAGGACAATCACATTAGATATTTCAAAGGCCTTTGACAAGGTGTGACATAAAGGGTTAGTGTCCAAGCTCTAGCCAGAGAATCACTGGATAAGTCTTCAATTATCAAGTCCTTCCTAATGGATAGATACATTACTGAAGGTAGTTGTTAATGGCCAGTCTCCCAAGGCCAAAACAACCAACACAGGTGTCCACAAAGGATTTGCTCGAAAATGAAACAGGACTAAGGACTTTAATTCTACAATTAAATTTGAAGTTTTTAGTTTCTGTTTTTGAAACATGGTAATCCCTGTGTAGTGATGGAACCATATTTTTAAATTAGTAAATTTATAATATTGATGCTCTGTAGATTTGCATTGAACACTGTTTTGTAAAAATAAAAATAATAAGAACACCGGATTACATATCTTACTGTTCTTTCTCTTTATTATAATATCATTATATATATATATATATATATATATATTATATATATATATATATATATATATATATATATATATATATGAAGGAATATACTCTTAAGATGTGCTATATTTATTGTGCTCAATATCAGAGATTGAGCATGTGTAAATATAAAAGTGAATATTGAAGCCAACAGTTAGGGACGACAGGCTGTTTCATGCTAGATACATTCATCAGGCCTGATGATTGCATCTAGCATGATACAGCCTGTCGCCTCTAAGCGTTGACTTCAATTACAGTGTGTGTATGTTTGTGCATGTGTGTGTCCAAGCAACTCCTCTGCTCACCACACTGTTACAATTTCAATGATTCATAGCTCATTCAAAAGCCCTAGAAAAGTTAGGCGCAGGGAATGATTTTTGTTGAGCTCAGATTCAGGGTTGCCAGATTAAGCAAGGTTGAAAATATATATTAATAAATTATACTAGCCATTATCGTTCCTATCATGGTTCAAGGGGAGTAACTTATTTTCTTTTTGTATCCAAAATTGCAGCTAGTTTAAAATTTTAAGCTACCTAACATTTTAATCTAGCTTAAAAGTTGCCCTATTGGGCAGCATTTAAGCTAGTTCCTGTGGAGGACTCTTGGTTTGGCCATCATCACAATAGCTAGGGAGTAGATGCGATAGGCATCAATAAACTACAGAAGAACTCAAAATTGATTGCTGCATTTAAGTATTGAATTAATGTTTAAGCTTACCTTTTAAAAAAGTTCAACGATAAATCTTCTGTTTCCACTTAATTTAAAGACAATTTGATGTATGTAGATCCTTATTTTCTATACAAACAATTATTTTTATTTCATGGTTGACACTACAGGGGACAATTTATAAGATAAAATTAATATAGTGTAAAGATGGGAAAATAGAAATTAGAATTAGTGATACATTCAACATTTGAAGAGTTAGAGAAACATAATAGCTAATTAAGTAAATAATTTTCCTCAGTTGCCCCTATGTCCTTTGACAAAGAAGCCCCTGAGTGCACTCTGCCCAAAGACAGATGATAAATAGGGTGTTACAAACTATTCGAGAGAGTAATTTGGTATTTACTCAACCATGAGATCAGGTTGTCACACAAGTGGGGATCCTGAGCACATACACCCAGGCAGGAACAAAAATTCCCCGAGTCCTCGCAACAATCAGTTGCGCTGGCCTTGGTGCAAGCAAAGATCCCTCTCAGTATAATTTTCTTCAGTTGTGACTCTGATGGAGTCACTCAAGTGCACTCTGCCCAAGGACAGAGACACACGAGAGATGACAAGTCATGTGTTAGATTATTTATTTTGTAAAACTACAAAATTGTGGCACAAGGTCGAAGGGGAAATGAAGAGAGGCTGGTCTTCAGTAGCTATCCTAGTCAATCAGAATTACGATCCATTCATTCATTACAATTTGCCTATTCACCACAAGGACTCATCCATCACCACTCAAATCCTGCATATACCATAATACCACATATTCACAGGGGACCTACAGAATATCCCATGGTGTAAAAATTTCATTTCTTTGTCCATAAAATTTGTTTAAATGAAAATTTCATGATTTATTAATGATGGGGTTGAGGGATGAAAATGAAACACAAAAGATAAAACTAAAACAAAACAATTCATCCTTCAAAATAATAAGAAAGGCCACTGTATTCTGTCAATAAACAAAATCAAGAAGCACACTCACTAATGGAATGGGAAGGGTAAAAATGACGGAAAGGAGAAAATCAAATGCTGACCCAGTTGGGATGAAAAATGGGGGACAAAAACAAACTAGGAGAGGTTAGGAATCTTAACATGGATCATAACAAAAGAGAATGCCAGGAACATTAACTAGGAAAACATAATATTGTCTAACTTAACCAGGAGAGGATTCACAGGAAACTACCCTGTTGCATTAAGGGGACTTAAAAAGAGAAAAATCGAGGCTAGTCCCGTAAACATGAACAAGGCTCACCTCAGTCACCCACCTTTCGCTGAAATCTGTTAAAATCGAACATTATCACATCTGATCCTTACCCTAAGCTGATGCTTAAAGAAAACAACCAGATCCTGATGTGAATAGCATTTGTCCCACAGGATTCCCTCATTTCGCGACAACCACACCACCATACTTACCACAGCTAGAAACATAAAATACACCATTTGTTTTACCTCGAGAACAGAGGCGACACATTGTCACACAAGTATGTGAGATCGATGAACACAAACTGATCGGGTGTGATATGAGCAGTCAACTTGCTGACATACTCACAGAAAGGCCGCACCTGAGGACAATGGTAGAAGGCATGTGAAGCCATTTCCTCCAAGCCAAGGTCACACCGGTGACAGTCTGGCAAATCTGCCTGGCCCCATCTGAAGAGTATGTCATTGAGAGGTAGCATATTCTGAATCAATCACCAGCTAAGTGAAAACTCAGGGTTGCTGAGATAATTTGCAGCTGGTGCCCAAGACCAGAAATGCCAAGGTTGCAAATGTTAGTGAGGTAGTTGTAAGGCTTTACCTTTTTTAAACAGCTTACAAAGGGATTCCTGCTGTTTGAAATTACCTTTAGTACGTCCTATATACGTTTTATTCTGACCATTAATATCTATTAATTCTGCTTTATAGATTATTGCTTCAGTTTTACAAACTCCATCTAATGGACGTCTATTCTTATTTCTACAGTTGCATAAATCACTAGTGTTAACTATATTTTGCTGCATGTTAGTTTTGAAATTTCTAGTATTTTGTCTATTAAATTACTAGTGCAGCTGTAGCTTAATTTAACTGTGTTTTTGTTAAATATCTTATTTAATTCTGATTTTTTTAGCAAGTGTTTAGTAAGTAATTTGAAAAATAACTTCTCTATTTTACATTTTACCTCTTAAAGTAGAGTTAAACCAAATGATATTTTTTCTTTTCCTCGAATTGTTCTACATATGTTTAATTTGAGGTTTAAATTCTTGTTTAGTTTTGTGACCCTCTATCTTTAAGTTGTTCTTATATTCTTTCTTTTTATTCTCAAAAATTATTTTACTAGACAAGTTTCTGGATAACCTAGACTGTTCTTTTAGGGATGTGCTTTATGTTTACAGGGTGGTTAAATCAAATATTCATGTATTTTACGTTGGGTTTCATGTATGGGGAGACACTGCCAGCTTGTAGACTTAATTCTACACCCAAATAGTTGACAACTTTTTTTTTTATTCATTTTGACTTCTATTTCAAAGCCAAGGCTTTTGATGAGTTTGAAAAGTGCTTTTCTTATATTGTCATTTGCTCTTTTATTGTCTGGTGCTATCATCAGACTGTCGTCCCTATAGCGACTGTGGTTGTCTATATGTACAATTTTGTTAATTTCATAACAATTAATGTAAGCCTATTAACTCTGAAACCTCAGCACCATCAAATCAACCTTGTGGTACATCATTTTTTGATTTCTTAACCAAGCTTACTTCATTGTGGAATAAAATTGATTTGTAGCAATGTAAAATTATTTCTGTTTGATCAGGTGTTACAATTATGAAGCCTCTGGTGAAGTACAAAGCCTCCAGCAGACCTTTTAGAGATAAAATATGTCATATTTTATAAATGCATATTTGTTTTTATTTATAATTTAGTGGAACCAAGAAATGCACTCACTTGTGTCCTTCCATTGATTGACCTGTGTGGCAATCCTTAATGAATCGCATCCCCCCCCCAACTCAATATTTATTTGCTTATTTTGCCCAGTTCAGTTTTAGTTTGGTTTATTTGTCAAAAAGATGGGTTATTGGGGAATTCATCTTTATGGTTAAGAATGCTTGCTTGCTGCATAATGTATGGACCCTGTGAATTATCCCTAGTTTGAATGTGATTTTTTTTTTTTTTGCCTACTCATACTTTTAATGTAAGAGTCTGGTGTTTTTTTTTTTTTGTTTTTTTTTAAAATAAAGTCTTGGGAGGTCCATTGATAAAAATCATCTGAGGACACCATAAGGTAGTGGAATCAACTGATCTTATAATTTTTAAAGTATAGATAGGTAATGGTAGCTTGTTTCCAAGTATGCCTGTTTACTAGAGTGGCTAGCACATCTTTGTTGCAAACACCTACTTGGGCATATTTGTGTTTCTTTAATGGGCACAAACAGCCAACCTGAGGTTTATATTGCAACTATACTGAGCCAATTTCAGTTACATTTTCTGGAGAGAACAAATAGTCTGGTGTAATCAAGAACTTGAAGGGGTGGGGGGGGTCAGGAACATTCAAATCATCACATTCTGGCACTTGCAGCCAGATGACCTGATGGTGAAAGTTTACACACTAGCAATTTGCCATATAATTTTTTTAAATTAAACCATAAATCATTCTAATTTTTTCCAACATTGAGTACTATTTTTCTTTTTTTATGCACACACACGAGAATATGTTATATAAATTTCTATATATCAGGACAATGTTAGGCAACTGAATGAATTTAAAATTCACTATCTCCAGTGGTTTATTATAATCAGCACTTATGTTTAGATCTCCCCATTCTACTCCTAAACATAATTCTATAAATACAAACATTAACTTTATCAGATGAAACCTTTATTTTTTTTTTTTTTTTTTTTTACACACATGTGGATGGGGTTATTATGCTTGTATTTTCTAATAAAAGTAATGAAAACCTTAACAAAAAAAAAAAAAAAAGCCAACACTCAATAACATTAACTATGAATATGGCCACAATGTGTTGACTGTGTTTGGAAAATAAAACATCCCAAGAACTCTAGATGCATACACACAATCCATACATCCAGTTAAAAAGTCAAAATAAAATCATCTTTGATAATGACTAAAAGTATAGCTGAAATGACTTGGAATTACAGAACATTTGGACAGTTTTTACACACTGTGTTCAGAAAAGAAAACACTTGTTTGAACTCAAGAAAAATTAAATAAAAATCTTAATCACAGTACCTTGTCTGTAGTCTTTAATGAAACTTATAAAATTGGAAGGATTTGAGAGCAGTGAATTACAAACTTTATTTTTTCTGCACATATCCCCACTTTATATACAATATGTATGATAGAGAAATATGCATAAAGTGTCGTCTTATAATATTCTCTTTTCTTTTTTTTTTTAGTTAGTGCATCCACTCCCTCATCCTTGAGTTCTACCTCTTCACTCCTCACTTAAATACCTGAGCTTTAGACAAACAGGTGCATCAAGAAAACTGAGCGGCCTACTTTGTTAAAACCAATTTGTGCTGCTGCTCTAAACGAATATATCTATCATAAACACCAAATGATGCCATATCTATTTCAATAAATTACCCTTTTAAATATCTTAAAACAGATTCCTGTGTTTATTTTCATATTTCTTCAAAATGATCATCGTAGCAGAATAGGAATATATCCAGTACAAATATCAGATGTGAGAAGTTAAGACACAGCACATATTTTTTTTTTCTTAACTTGACTGAAAGGTTAATGAGAATATGAGTGAACACGTAGTGAAAACAAAACTGTTCTTTTAACACTTTATATAAATCAATAGATTAATTACAAATGGATATGTAATTTCCTTGCATATTTGAAAAGCTGTTTGGGAGGTAAAAATGGAATTTAGAACTAGAGTATTTAAATAGATATGTTGGGCTCCTGTCAGATCAGACTACCATTTAATATTTCTCCATAGAATATTTTAGCCTCTCAAAAGAGAGACTAAAAATTCCACAGAAATATTTTATCACCATAAAAAAATGGTTTAAAATGCTGGTTGAATTTTTTTTGTTATATTATCAGTTATCATTTAATTTCAAATGTTACTTGATATAATTTTCAAACCAAAAGATTCCTTGAGAGCAATGTTAGAAAAGGATATAAAAATATTTGAAAAAAAAAAAAAAAAAAAGTTATTTTTAGCTTATAAATTATATTACATTTTTGAAATACTTTTTAATTATTTTGAACATATAATTTATCTCTGCTTTTTAGCGACAACGTTCTAAATTACAATTCTTTTCAATATGTAATAAGGATATACTCAAGTGAATATCATGTTAACAAATAAGGAATATACCTTCATGAAATAAAACAAGTTGGACCATTTTAAAATCAAGCAAAGTCAATTGCATTTTTAAGTGGGTTGAAAAAAAAAAAAAAAAAAGCTTTATATATATTTTTTAAATGATAAAATTCAAGAGATTTTTAAATCTGACAAAATGAAATACTAATACCAGCAATAGAACAAAAACTTTCAATATGGCTGCAACATATATATATCTCAGTGTGCAACACTAAGAAAGGTGTTGCACACTGAGATATATATATGTTGCAAATTTGTGTATATATATATATATATATATATATATATACACAGACTTTTTGCCAGAAATATATGATCACATCTATATTTATATACCCCCCCCCATTTTAACTTATAGCAAATATATTCCACTTTCAATACTTTAAAGCAAAGATGTAAAATTTGAAGTTCAAGCTTAAATTCCTGTACAGACATAGATAATCTCTAGTCAAAGGTTTGGTGAATATGTTTTGTATAAATGAAATATATACAAGCTGTATAACACCTTCCTGTACTTCCGTTATGAAGTGGTATTTTTCTGCCGAAATGTTATTCACAGCTCAAACTTTTCTAGTTAACTATTTATTTATAGGAAAACTACCCATAAATTAAAGATACTTGTAAATTAAATTTAATTGAAATAATTTTGGTTATGTTGAAGAAACCTCAAGTCAGTCACACTGATTCTTACTGGAAAACTTTCAGAATAAAGTGTCATTAATCTCAAAAGTATTATGTTACTTCTACAACTGTTCTGTCTCCTGGTAAAGAGACTAGTTTCTATGTATTACAATGAGTTCATTCTGCATGGCTTCTTGCCAAGTGCTTGAATTAATGGAAATGATGGCTTCTTGGGTACATTAACTCATGAGTGACAATAATCTATGGTTTATATTGTCAATGCTATTTCCAACATAATCTTCAATATTTTTCAGTTTATTACAATTCCAACTTGGATATTGATTAGCACATTTCCTCAATATGACTACTTTTAACACACAGAGATCTGGCATCTTGATCAGTAATTTCACCTTCTTTTCTGTATCTTGACCTTGATCAGTATTTGTTTCTTGATCCATACCATAGTGATCAGAAGATATTTTCATTGTTTCACAAGATCACAATGACTTTCTTCATGTTCTCCATTTTCCTGTTCAAGTGTATCAGTTTCAATAGTCTTGTTCTTTCATCATCAACTGGCACAGGTAGTGAATTAGTCAATTGCCTAAAGACAGCTTCAAATTTATTGGTAAACTTCATATATCTTACCTTTTTAAAGTTTCTTAATAGAAAATATACATGATATACCAGACTTTCAGGAGCATAAAAACAAATTGAACCAAAAATATGAGAGTTACTAATATTTAGTTTAACAGTTCAAATGCCATTTTTCCAGTTCGGTTATGAATATAGCAGTCACAAGAGTATGATTATTAACAAGGGATTCAAATTATTTATTTTAATAAAACTAGCATCATTTCTAGGTTTCATTTCAGAAGCAACAACTGTTTTTAGCATTATCAACTCAATATAACCTTATTTATAATTAAATGTCATCAATTATTTCAAAACACAAGAAAGCTTGGACATGATTTTATAAAATTAACTTATCAAACACACAGGATCAATCTACAAAATTTGCCTAAGTGAACTTATTATAAACTTTATAAGAGGGATGCACGATAGAGTAATGGATTGAGAAATCAGAGAGCCGATTTCAAATTATAGTCAAGTTCATTACATTCACTTACATGCTAATACACTTGGGAAAGGTATGAATCTACCCCATCCAAGCTATGGTTAAAAAGCAGGACAGATTGTTTTCTATAGTCTCAAGTGTCAACCAGCCTAGGAATAGCAAAATCTCTGAATTCAAAACCTCTAACTATAGGTAAATAGTCAGGCAGTCTGGGTTCTGTAACCATGGTTAGCAACCACACTAGAAGTTCAAATCTGAATTCAAATCTGGAGCTGGAGTCTCTAAGACAGTCTGATGTTATGCTTCATTCAGACAACTCCTGCAACACTGGTGCCAAGCTGTATTGGTTTTCATCTTTCCCTTGGACAACATCATTGGTGTGGAGAAAGATGTGCTGCATAGGCAACTGCTGATCTCCCACATAAAAAAAAATCCCTGCCTAAGCCTGCACTCTTAAGGTGTAGATATATGGTCTCTTGAGACAGGCGGATGCCCATAATATGATGGTAGTTACTGATATCATGTTAACAGGTATAATTAGGCTAACTACAGAAGATCTAAAAATTTCATAGATGTTTTTGATCCTGATAGTAAGTTTTTAACTATAAAATCTATTTAATTGGTAAGGATCATTCAGCAGAGTAAAATAAGTTTATAGACAAACTCCAAATTCTTACCAGCAAGTTCTTCACCAACAAATCAAAATAATCATAGAATAACCTACATTAGTTAGGTAAAAAAATTTTCTTGCATAATCTAAATTAATGAAAGCAAACATAGATAAGGACAATCCAAGAGGAAGTGGAGGAATTTAATAGATAGTTGTTGATGAAATAACAAGCAAAGTCTGAATACTTAATTGTAAGACAGAATGAATTAACACATCAGATCCACAGTTGGTAAAATTAAAACCAGTTTCACATTGGCATTGGCTAAGTGCCAGTACACATTGTAAATTTTTCCATTTCTATTATTTCTTGTCAATGTAGATTGTAATACCAGGCTAACTTGAATGACCAAAAAGAAATGCATACAATGTTTTATTTTCAAGTTAGTGCCAAGGTCCACTAAGAAGTTGTTTCTTTTTTTTACTTTCAATGTATTCTGTCTTGATACTTTTAGTGAGCAGTGTCTGGTTCAAAACATTTACTATTGTGACACAGCTGTTTGAGGTTTCCTATCCCAAGTAAAAATCATCACAAAAATGGCAAAAGTCATTGTCACAGCTTATTTTCTCTGAAAAAAAAAAAAAAAAAAAAAAAAAAAAAAAATATTTTCATATTTTTATAGGAGTATAATATTGAAAAATGACTTTTATCATCATCTAAACAAATATCAAGGAAATCTTTGATCTGAAACCCATGAAGCTATGTATTTTCTGAAAGCAAAGGATATATTCTTTCATTTAAAAGTAAAATTGGTTGGTGTAAATGACTCAAAAAATTTTTTTCAGGGGGTAAAATGTGAAAAAAGAAAATGAAAATTTTGCATTTTTTCTAGTTATAAACAAAAATTTTCCCCATTAATGGGAAATTAACCATTTTGGGGGTAAAATCATAATCAAACTATTTCAGGCATAAAATTGAGTCTTGAAAGAAATCAACATTCCTAGGAGGTCAAAATGTGACAAAGTCCATTTGGTAATTTTCAATTATATGACTGCCAGGGGTTAAAAAAACTGACACCTGGCCATGGAAATCTTTAGTAAAAGATGAAAGATTTATCTGCAATTCCTGACCACCAGAAACCAAAAGTTTTGGGGTTTATTTTTTTGCAAAAAATAGAAGCGATAAGGAAAATTAAGCCAAATTGACTTTGACATGTCTGGGTGAATCAAAGGTCAGCCAGCCAGTAATAAACATTTAGAACAAGTTGTCATCAGCTTGTAATAAAACCCACCACTCCCAGATAAGAGCAAAGAGTGAAAAAAAAAAAGAAAAAAAAAAAGGTCAACATTGGTAGGGCTTGATATGTTTTTTTGTTTGTTTTTTTTTCCAAACCTATGTTTGAACAATGGCTTGATGTGTTTTTTTTGTTTTGTTTTTAACACCCCATGACCTGGGTGATGACAACAACACTTAGCAGACAACATTGTTTTTGTTCGCCACATGTTTTTCGTATTTCCCATCGCTGGGCTATTTAGGCATTCCTTTTATTCAATGATGTTTACACCAAATTAAGGAGAACAGGATGAAGTTTGAATGATATTATTTTGAAGTGAAAATAAATATTTTTTCATAAAAAAAAAAAAAAAAAAAAAAAGGATATTTTTCTCAGAAAATTGGGCATAATTTCTTAATGCTAACCGCCGAGTGACATTTTCCACAGCCAAATCAAAGATTAATTACCAGTGAATAATTCCATGTGCAAACTATAACGTCACCCGAAAAGGTCCAGAAGTTTACTGATTGATCGAAAACTTGTTGCATATAATCGTGATTTTCACAGTCAGTTTCCATTATTTCATATTGATGTTGTCATTTTCAGACAGCCAATTCATCAAGGATTCAGGAAGACAATGTGGCACAGACTTTCTTTAAGAACTTTACATTCCATGAGGTTTAAAAAGTTACCGATGAATGGGATTTTTCACTGAATATTTCGTTTACACGCAATTTTGGATTTTCCTCTGTGACAAAAACAAGCATTTTAAACAGCCATGGTGGGGATTATCTCCATATTGTCTGCCAAGATGTCCACTTGGTAGTGTTATTCAAGAAGACTGGACAATAATCTTCCTTGCTCTCAATTGCAGTAGCAAAAACAAGACATCCCTCCACTCTGCTGGGGTGAGATGGGGGTAGATTTCTCCCTCTGGCAGGCCGATTTCTTAATTTCAGCCAGCCACATGGCACATCACAAAAACATTTTCCAACAGCAAAGCCTAGAAATTTTTTTTTTTTTCATCTGTATACATAATATATTTTCCATCTTGAATCATACTATTCTTTATTTAAAAATATATATGTAAAAATCCGCCACATGTTGAAATGTATTCCTTTTGAAAATGTTGAATTTGTTTACTTTAAACATCATCATAATCAGCAACAAGTTGTAATTCCTCCTGCTACAAACTGGTAACCAGTGGCAATCTCATCTATTACAAACCTCTAGCATCCTTCACTACACTATCGTTATTTCATAGATTCTACAATTATCAAGAATTAAAAATCTCCAACATTTATTGAACAATCCCTGTGCCAAAATAATTGTTATATTTGCATACA
This sequence comes from Acanthosepion pharaonis, assembly GCA_903632075.3. Taxonomy (NCBI): domain Eukaryota; kingdom Metazoa; phylum Mollusca; class Cephalopoda; order Sepiida; family Sepiidae; genus Acanthosepion; species Acanthosepion pharaonis. Next base: position 1,079,246 of record CAHIKZ030004489.1, read on the forward strand.
CATTTCATACATTTAACAAGTATTATGGGACAGAGATAGTGTAAAATAACATTGATACATAAGCACGGTTTAATTTTTTTTGACCGATTCATACACAAGTAATTCATTTGGTGAATACAAGACATGAGGAAACATTTAAAATTAAAACAAATAAAAATGTTGACTTGTTACTATTATGATCATCTCAGCAAAATCTTTGAAGTAATACTTTGAGCAAAGAATTTTTTTTCAACAAAATAAAAAATTCCTAAAATTAAAAATAATTAAGTTAATCCAAAGTTTCCAAAAAGTGGAATTTATACTACAGATAATCTTGTATTTGCTAAAGATTAATCATAAATTACTAAAGCTTCATCATAATTAATATTAATGATTAGTATTGATAATGATTTCATTTTTAATCAAGATTTTGAATTTCAAGAATTATTGAATATTCTCACTACACTGACCTTAAGTTACGATCAAAATAAAAAAATGAGATTTAACACGAAACATTGTTGTTACACTAAGGCTTTTAAGAAGCCAAATGATTTATTTATTTTGAATAAGTTCAAATAAAAGAAAAAAAATTTTAAATCATAATACATGTCAACTTAAAAGAAAAAGCCACAAGTTGTCCTAAATGACCAGGAATAATTAAGAATGAATTGAGTAACATTAACAATGTTTAAGTGTATTATTCATCATTTATTTGTAAATTCACCGAAAGATGTATTTTAAAAGATCTTATAAAATAAAACTAAAAGAATAAAAGATAGTGGTAACAAAGATTTGTTTTATGAACTCTAGAGAGCTCAGCTTTAAAAAGCCCAGTTGTGCATATACATTGAAAACCTGTTAAAATGTCCATTCACAAGAAAAAGAAACAAAAAGGTAGCCAATGTTTAGTTTTTTCTTGTAAAAAATTCACTGAGTGTGAAGGTGAGGAATAATACGGAACGGGTGTTAGTCTGCTGCAAATGATATTTCAAACAGTAAACAAGACAGTTCTGCAGCAGGTTGGTAGAAGTTGATTGAAAAAGCAGACGAAATCGAAAATTTATCACTAGTATATTGCTGTTAGTTTATTATCTTTATTGTTTAAAAAATGTTTCTACGAAAAAAATGTCTAACTAAAAATTATTTTAACACTGCAGTTGAAACAACAACAACAAAAAAAAATGAGAATCTCGAGTAAAAATCGGTCAGTATACAGCACGGCTTAAATAAAAATACATATTGATTGCAGCTAAGAATAAGCAGGCTCAATAACAACGGCTAGAAAAACTTAACTGAGAATAATTTAATTAGAATTCTAATTGGAAGAATAATTAAAATGCATTGGTTATTCGGCTTTTTATAGAAAAATCAATGACAGAATTGCAAGTAGGAATATTTTTTGAACGCCCTCTTTTTTTTTTTTTTTTTTACTTTTTTTAAACATTCGCTACAAACAAGTGTTCTCATTGGTTAGAAAATGTAAATGATAAAAATTCAAAAGTTTTCTCAGCTCGTGATCCTAATTTTTACACAAACTATCTTTCAAATGAAATTGTCTTTCTTTACTAAGATCAGTTGCACAATAATTACAAAATTTAGTGACAAGACGCGTGAAATTTTAACTACGCCGACGGTTACACTTTTGCCTCCCCCCCATTATTTGAAAATCAAGATGTTTAAATGAATGTATTGTAAACAATGGGTTATATGTTTATTATAACCCATTTTTAACGTTTCCTTTATGATTCATAAACCTAACGAAATAAATACAAACAAAAAAAAAACAAAAAAAGGGGATATTTCGAATGCTGATTTTCAAGGCGAACTCTTTCCGGTTGGAAGAATCTCCTAAATAGCCATTATTCAGCCTTTAGTATTTTTATCTATGTGTCTGTAACTAGTGTACTAACTAATAAATAAATAAATGAAAAAGGTTAAGGGCAAACTTTCTTAAAATTATGTCTTCATGCTGTTTATGCAATTACAGAATTAGATAACTGAACAAATAAAGCAAGTGTAATTATAAAAAGAAATGTGAATTAGTAGTAGTTTTTAATTACTTTTTCAGTTGGTGTTAGTGACATTTTCATATACCCCCCCCCCCACAGTCTTAGAGGTCATTATCTTGAGGTCTTAAAATTTAAATTCACATTCCTTAGCTAATAAGGAGAGAAAAATAATTATGGGGAAGGTAGAACTGAAAGTAAAAAGGCATTTATTTCGATCGTAGATACTGGCAAAAAGCCAGACAAGAAAAGAAGCCAGATTTCTCTATTCAATCGGCCTGCTGTTGCTTCTTTTTTAGTTCTTTAAAAAGCGAACCTGAAAATTAAGCAAAAATGAAAGGAAAAAAAAAAAGAAATTCATGAAAGGAAAGTCCAAATATAAACTGAACGAATCCATAAAAAAAATCGATTTTTGGATCTTCTTCATTCTTTAACTAAGTTTTGCTGATGATGAGTAAAGTTAGTACTAGCACACAATTTAAAAAAAAAAAAAAAATAACTGTCACGGAGACAAGGTTAGTGTGCTTATAAAATAAAATCAAAGATTATTTTTTAAGGTTATTTTGAATGATGATGTCCTGATTACTAAAAGTAATTGATATTTATTTCATTAATTTTAGTAAATCAATTACACAAAAAAAAAAAAAAAAAGATATTTTCCTAGCCTCTAGTCATCCAATTGAAGGCTTTACCTTCTAAGCATAAAATATGGCTAGAGAAAGTTGTTATGATTTTTATTTTTTAGCTTCCAAAATGTATCGTCTGCTGATGAATTACACTTACACACGATTTAACTTCCGTTGAACAGAAAATATATTTGTAAAAAAGTGGAAATGTTCTAACTTTAAGTTAACCAGAAAAAAAATTTAAAGAAATTTATATCCGGATCTTTATTGTAACCTACTGAATCCAGGGATTAATTAAAAAAAAAAAAAAAAAAGGTCTTAACACTCAAACAGCATAAATTGCATATTAGGATTTTTGTTTGTTTTTTTTCCGTATATTTTTCTTCATTTGTGCATTAAACTAGTCATTTGCGATGGAAATAAAAGTTTAGGTTCCGCTCTAGGAGAAATAAGAACCAATTGAATTAAGAAATATTTACCAAGATATCTATCAAACGGAGATTCTAGTTTTTAAAATGAATTTAATCAACATTCAAGTCAAGTGTACGTTAAAAAAAAAAAAAAAAAAAGTAACCAGAACAGTACAAAAAATATTTAAAAAATTAAATTAAAAATATTCAAATTATTTACTATATCAATAATAAAAATTATGATCGAGTTTCATTGGCAACTGATTTTAATTTTAATAATCAATCACTGCGTCACGTCAAAGGGAAAGTTTCCCCATCAAAAGAAAGTCATCTTTTAATTTTAAACAAAACCTAATTGTAAATACAGACAATTTAAAATGTAATCTCTGATAATTAATATTTCTTTTTATGTATACAGAGAAGAAATAATTATTCAAAAAAAAAAAAAAAAAAAAAAAGATCAAGCCCGGACATTCAGTGTTATTACAAAAATGAAAAAAAGTCTGAATCACCAGAAAATGCACACACAATTTTCACAAATTAATTTGGATCATATATCCAGAGAAAATACATATTAAAATAGTTAACAACTGCGTTTATATAGTTTTATATATATAAGCTTAAGTTTAGAAGCTTAACGTAACTTCAAGACAAAAAGTATTACCATTTCAACGTTAAGCAGCATTTAGAAGCAAAAAATATCTATATAAAAAAAGAAAGATTTAAACACGTGCATCGTTTCGAATAACATCAATAGAGAAAACTGAGTTTGATGTAAAAATAAATACATTTCAAGCAGTAGTAAGTCGAAATAGACAGAAATTCCAATAATTGAAGAGAGAGGGGAAAGCAGCAGTTCTCTTTAAGAGTTTTGAGAAGCAAACGATTATAAACCAATTTTACAGTGATGGCTAGTTATTCATCTTCATGTAAACTATTAAGAAGAAAAATGTAAAACCATCGATCACACCCGTTGTGGGGGCGAAAAAAAAAAACGATAAAAAAAATTCCATAGCCAAGTAAAATTTAAAGTGACTTACTTCAGTATAAAAATTAGAAAAGGCGTCCTCGACACCTTTGGTAGAGGAAGATTCCGCCATTTTGAAGTAAAGCTTAATAACTTCATCAAAAGAGAGTTCTAAATCTATGGGGAGATAACATAGAATAAGTATTTATCCGCGCGCGCAGTAGACCGAAATATGGCGCAAAGCCCAGTTTAAAAAGTAGGCATTTTCCAAATACATGGGATTGCTAGCAAAAATTGTCCAGTTTCCTTGACACATCTATTTTAGGGCGCTTTAGGGATTTACCCTAATCCTCTTAGTGCAATGGGAGATATACTCCCTTCAAACTGGACTTGGTTCGTTTCTGCCTTAACACAAGAAAGAAACAAAGAAGCGATATTGTCTGGAAAGAGTGCAGCCATGATTTTGAAATCGTCCTTATAAAACACTTGTCCAGTTTGTACTCATAGAGAAACAAGAAAGGTTTAATAAGAAAAAAAATACGCCTCTATCCTTTAAGCAAATATGAATTAAGGAAAATTTATTGACAAAGTACACGGTTTTTGGGGTGCCTGGACAGACAATATGCTTAGCTTATATTAGCTAGCATGTATAGATGGAATCAGCAGTCCAAGTTAAAATTTCATCCAAGACTGTTGTATTTATTTCTCACTAACACCCTTAGAAAAGGCACAAATCCAACTCTTCAGCTATGGATAAATACTAAATAATAAGGTAGACTAGGTTTATGAGTTGCTAAGGGAACCAATCTATCAGATATATATAAATTCAAAACTGTGAAGAAGACAACTCTATTATTTTTCTCAAGGAGAGAAATGTCATAGTAATTCACAGGAAGAAAAAGAATCTGTGAAGAATTGCGACTTTTTGTTTTGAAGGGACGTGACATTTAAAAAAATAGCGAAAAAATTAACTTCTCTATTGCCATGGCCCATAATACAAACCAAAGTAGGGAGCTATGTTAAATTTGCCTGGCTAACACCAGTTTGTTTTATTGTTACTGAATTACAACTTCAATTGTGTGTATGCATGGTATAAAAATTTACAGTAAAAAAATTAATAAAAAGGTAAATATAAACAAATAATGATACAATAGACTAGATTTGTTTATTGCACTTTCTTATGAGAGGAGTATTTAAAAAAATAATTATAAAAAGAAAGCCAGATGGTTAGTTAATTAAAAATAGTTTCAATAAATTTAATGTGTAAAGGCTGGTTAGTGGCATTATTGCCTTGCTTGGGGTGAAGTGATTTAAAAAAATATTGCAAAAAGTTTAAAAGATACATTTTCTAATTTTTTTTTTTAATCGACGGGGAAAGTAAGTTACGAACACAAGGTATCAAATTTCTGTTTCAACTGGGAGCCAATTCATACCTATTTAAGTTCTGGCTTGCCAGACTGACAGAAGGGACTTAGCTTTCACATGTGAAGGTGACTACTGGGAGGCAGAAGGTAAAAGGATATTGGCTTTCACGGATAAAAACTGCTAACAGCTACTAGGAGAGCAAAAGGCTTAAGGGTTTTGACATTTGCAAGGACAATGTTGACAAAAGAAATGAAGAGGAACCAAGAAAAAATAAAAGCTGACCGTGTCACCATCAACAGCAAACAAGAAGCTAAAAGAAAACTGAAAGAAAATTCACAAAATTAGAAGTATCAACCCTGATTTTGAATATTTATAAAAAACAAGATTTGTCTCAATATTGAATTTCAGTTAAAAAACTGAACTATATGTAGCATCCATTACTGTCGAGCATGCTTCTCTCCGGTGGAAAGCCTTCATTTCTCCTTTCTTCACTCCAACCCTCAGTGAAGATCTCATCTCCAGCATGAGTGATTGTTAGCAACGTCCTTTCACCTCTTAATGTCCATGTGCATCACCCTCATGTCTCTTTTACAGATGTCCTTGAAGTGAAGATGGGGTCACCCATGTGCCCTCTTGCTGGTGGCCATGCAGAAGGACTTTTGGAATACTCCCATCCAGTATATGGTGTACATGTCCAAGTCAGCAGCACTGATGCTGTTGGAGAAGGACATATAGAATGTGTAACTGGGCATGGGTGAGAACTACAGAATAGGTGATCTAGTCAGACCAAGTGATGCCCAGAATGTGTCTCAGACAGTGAAGATAATAGGCGCTGAGGCATCTCTCTTGTCTGATGTAGAGGCTCCAAGTCTCACTGATACTGGCAGCACATGCCCTATAGACTGCAATTTTGCTGTTTGTAGTAAGCTTTCTGTTCTCCTAGACTCTTGAGATCAGCCTCCATTGTTTAAATTATCTAGCAATATGGTGAATTTGCCATCTTTCTTAAAGATTTTCAACTGTTGAATATATGAAAGTAAGGGAATATTTTTTTAAAAAAACTATAATTGTTACTTTTTATGAGCCTAACAAACTGTGATTTTAGAATATGTTATCTTGCCTATTTGTAAGGTAACCCAAAGGAAAATTTTGTGTAAACTTGTATTGTAAAATTTATATTCTGTTTTAATGTTTTTTGTGCTATTTAATAAATGTAAATTTTTTTTCAATTTCACATCGGAGTAGGAGTTTTTTTTTTTTGTTTTCATTTGCACCTTTTACAATACCCAGGATAAGAGATGTAATGTTCTCTCTTTTCCTTCTCCTTTTCTGGACCCCCAAATCAATGACATGCAGAGGCTTGGTGATACCCAGGGTCAACTCCTTGATTGTATGCCCTATAGGGCCTAGTACTGAGAAATGTAAGAAGACATTTTTAATATGTAAAAACAGATGAAACACGAAATAAACACTTTATTCAAATCAAATATAAGCTAAATTTTTATTTCACTCATTGATTGGATGCTCTCTCAATACGGATGCCCAGGGATATCACACCTTCTTCCCCTCTCTTCTGCATGCTACTGCCCCGAATCCTTTTATATTATTAGCTTAGATTATTTTTTTTAATTTTCTCATCATATTTTTCTCCAATCTGTTCTTTGGTTGTTAAAGTAAACTATAAAATTAGAAACAAATATAGCTTCTGCCAAGATTAGAACTTGCACCCCATCATTTAGGACCTGTTTTATATAAGCAGATGCCTTTACCATCCTACTTCTTCTATGTGCTGTGTCTCTTTTAGGATGTGGAGAATCACGGCACAACACAACTTCCTATCCATCATGGCCTTTAGGAGCGTTTCTCTCTTTGCCAAGCCTCCTGCCCCGTGTTCCACTATCCATTCACATATGCTCATCAGGTAGATGGCTCACTGCCTGCCCCAATTTCTCTTGCCCTCAATATGCCTTTTGAGGGTTAAGTTTTCCAAGTCCTCCTTCCTCATCATGTGTTCAAGAAATTTCAGCAGTCTTTTTTCTGATTTTGAGTAAAAGTGTTCTTTTTGTTTCCATTTCCTTTAAAACTTTCTCATTGCTTGCTCACTACATTCATAATTCTTTATTCATAGAATTCTCAATATCTTTTTGTCAAACTACATTTCTCCTGCCTTCAATTTCCTCTTCATCTGTGGGAAGATTGTCCAGCATTCACTGCTTGTTATGATGTTGATTTGGGGTTAGTAGAGACAAACGCCAAATAACACGTAACAATAAAAAGGGTTTTAATAGGTTGGTAAAAAGGTACAGAAATCGCCTGAGTAGTCAATAACTAGCTCAGCTAAGAACTTCTATGTCTATCGGTCTCCCCCATGTCAACTGACATGCCACTATTTAAAGTCTTTGTTCACAGACACAGACAAGTTCATTTTCAAGAGAGGTGGTAGGTTTCCGACACAACACTGCTATACAAGAGGGTTGATATCACATAACAATTCAGTACTCTTTCCTTTGTTTCTAATGAAATTTTCCTGTTTCTTAGTACTTTGTTTTGGTTTTGGAATGCATTTTTTGCTAATTCAATACACATTCAGATTTCAGTATTGCATTTTCTATCCTCTCTTAAAACACTTACCAGATATTTAAACTTCTGTGCATGTTTGATGTTGACATCTCCAATTCATAGTTTGCATCCTGGGGCTTTTTCTCTTGCTGACAACCATACTTTCTATCTTTTTACGGTTAATAGCTAGTCTTTTTTCTCACTTTTGCTACCTTGTCTAGGAGGTCCTGCAGTTTCCTTTCTAATTTGGCAATCAACACAGTGTTATCTGTGTATTTTATAGCATCAAGACACCAATAATAAATCCTGGTAGGTTGCCCAGTTCCCTGAGAATAGCATCACTGTAGAAGTTGAATAAATCTGGGGAGAAGATACATCCTTGTCTTATGCCCCTTTCTATTTTTGTGCACCTACTCATTTTGTTTTCTATCCATATGCAGACAGTTTGCTTCCAGTATAAGTTCTGGATTATTCTAACATTCTTTCTGAATAGATCTAGTTTTCCTAATAATTCAAATAGATCCTCATGCCATACATTGTCAAATACATTTGCATAATCTATAAAATATAAGAGTACATCCTTCTGCATTTGTATTGCTCTCTTTGATATCATTCTAATGAAAAATATCACATTTCTTATTCCAGTGTCCTTGATAAAGCCATACTGTGTCCTACTTCTGGTTTAATTCCTGCTTCATGCATTATTCATCAGGATTTGGATCATTAGTTTGGTTATATGGCTCATTAAGCTGATTGTCCAATGAAGTTTGAAATCATTTGCACCAGGTTTCTTAGGTAATGCTATGAAAATGAATCTGCTGAGGTCCTCTAGTATGTTGTCACTGTTGTATATTTTGTTTATCACTTCTGTGACCTTGTTGACGCTGAAACTGTCAAAGGTACTGAGCATCTCTATTACAATCTCTGGTCCTGTTGCTTTGTTTCTGTTCATCTAAGATACTAGGTCAGGACCAATAATCTTGCAGATTCTTCTTTGTATTTTGTATAGATTATCAAATAAAATTTCTACTCATGTCTTGATAAAGCTCCTCAAGGAATGAAGCACATTGGCATAAAAGGATCTCCTCTTGTCTTTTCTTTTATTGTTTTTACATGTATGTTTTATTTATATCTGAATTTTTACACACACACATATATATTACTCATTTATTTTGAATTTAATTATTTTAAAACTACGTTAACACTGTATCAAAATAATAATTTTTGATCTATTTAAAAATAAACATGATTCTGAGATTCATCTTTATTCATTACACTCTCAAATTCTGAAGATTCTGCTGGAAACTATAACCATTTAAATGTCTGTCTGGAATGGTAGATGGTTCTTGATCTCATCCTTCAGAATTTGGCATCTTTTTGGATGATGCATTGGTCTAATTGATTTTTTAGAGATATTGAGAAAATTGAAGTTCTTTCCATTAAGAGAATATCATAGAGATTGAAATGTGGTAATCCAAAGCCCCAGTCAAGCCGTACCAATTTCTGCTTCATCTGCAATAAGAAATGAGGTCTGGTAGTGTTCTCATGGAAGATGGTATCCTTCCAATTGGCTAATTTCAGATGCTTTTCACTGAATGCTACTTTATAATAGACAATACCTTTCTAATCAAAACAGATACACAGCATTACCTTCTTCAGATACAGACCAGATTTACATGTAATGATTTACATGTCCAAGTGTTTTCAAATGCCTCATGATGCTCATATAAGATATATTGATTATCTCTGCAATGTCTCATGTCAGATGTCCTGGATTATTTTTAATCAGAATTTTCATTTGGTCATCATCAACTAATGTAGGCCTGCTGGAACCTTTCCAGATCCAAATTTCCACTTCTGAAGCTAGTAAACCGCTTACAAACAATACTCTTAACTATGGCACCATCTCTGTAAATGGCACATACATTTTTTGCTGTTCGTACAGCATTCTTCTCCTTTCTGAAAATAAAATAGCATCAAATGACAAAAATGAATCTTATTTTCACTTTAAAATTTATACACATACACAAATGTCATAAATTTCAGTCAGATGTGAAACAAAAATCACAAGTTTTTTATGCCACCTATTGAAAAATGCTACAAACTTTAGTTGCAACTGAATATTTATGTTTGTTGAAAAAGGTAAAGTGAGTGTTGTTACTCTGGTGATCAGTGTAGAAAGAGAGTGAAGCTTTCAAAAATTGCACTGCCTATATTTCTAAGTCAGGAGCAGTAATCCTACAAAGTTTTTCTAAAAAACTTTAATTAATCATCTGTATCTAAAATTTGGTAGAAATATAAAAGAAATGGGATGATTAAAAAGGAAAATATACTGGTAGACCATGAAAGACATCAAATTGTTAGAATAGAAAACTCAAAGTAATATACCTTGAAAATAGAAAATGTATAACAAGACAAATGAAAAACAAAGTTGGAAAATAAGCTAAAATTAACAGCTATTTAATACAATCTATTTTTGAGGCAACAAAGAAATAGTATGACTTTAAATTCATCATAAGTAGCAGTTCCACAATTGAAGTTTCATTTCCATCTGAACCATCAGGTCAGTTTTATTATTTCATTTTCTTATATTTTAGTCCAATGAGTTTTGGTCTACAAAAGGTAGAAAATAATAAAAGTTATATTTAACATTTTTTTGTTTGTTTTTCTAGCAGCAGATTCCAATTATTTTAACTTGTTCTTTTGATTAGATTGATGCTGAGTTTGTGGAGAATCACCAGAGGATCTTAGTAATATTTAGTGGAAGATTCAAAACAATTTGAAATAAAGGAACACAATCAAAGATATAAACAAATAATATATGTTTATTTAATTGACTTCAATAGGGGCGAGTTCTTTATAAATCTGGTTTGCAAAAGTTTATTTGGCTGGGTAGTTGTAGTTTATGTGTTTGATTTTTGAAAGTCATCATCTTGTTGGCAGCTGTGGGGAATGTGGTTACATTGGAAAACATGTTATGGCCCAAATCTGCTGATTAAGTCTTTAGCAGATGACCATTTAGTTCTTCATCTGACACACTCGGACTGGTTTATGACTATCTTGTCTACTGCTGTCTCTCGGCTCTCTCTTTATATACAATTTTGAAAGGCTCTAGACTACTTGGTGTGATGCTTGGTTTTGGCTAACATCAAAAGTATCTTTGTTCTTTTGATTGACCAAAATCCTTTTATTTTCCAGTGTCCCTTTCTTTTTCTTATTTTTCTTTATAGTGGAAGTTATGCATGGAGCCTTTCTTGTTTTGGTAATTTCTAGTCACAATAACTCGACCCTGGACTAGCAAACTTCCATTTCACAGCATTTGTTCAGCCTTTTCTTCTTCTTCCTCTTTTTATATGAGAGTGGCTTTCTCATTAGTTGAGAGAGAAGTACAGAAAGAGAATGATAGAGACAGAAAAAAGATATGGGTTTTTAAGGAAAGCAAATGCCTTATTTTAATTTTAATTTTTTTTTAATATTTTATTTTCATATTTTATTTTAACATTTAGGCATGCCACACATCCACATAATGTTGTGGAAACTATGGGAACTACAACTCTGGCAAAATTATAGAATTAGCTCACTTAGAGGGTGTTCACTTAGATTTTTTATTTAGCAGTAAATAAACTAATAGCAGATCAGAAACAAAACATATTTTATTTAATAGTTGAAAATTTTGGTTTTATAAAATATACCTTAAACAAAATGGATTAAATTATTTAAATTAATGGTATAAGTTTTTTCAATGTAAAGGAAAATATTATGGAATAAACCAATGTTGAAGAAAAAATTATGGAATGATCTTTAATTTGTATTCTCAAAGCAAATATCTAGTATTGTAAATTGGTCTACAGTCAAACAAGCATTTTCGAAGACTTCAACAAGCAGTTGGGTATACCTAATTGAAAGTAAACATGGCTCCACCAAAAGAACTAACAATTAAAACAAAGGAAAAGATTGTAAAACTCATTCAAGAAAGAAATACACAGTGAAGTGTGGCAAATGACACTGGTTGTTCCCAGTCAGCTGTATCTAAAATTTGGTGCAAATATAAAAGAAACGGGATGGTTAAAAAGGGAAATCATAATGATATTATAACAAATGTATAGTTGCAAAGGAAAGAAAAACAAGGATTAAAATTTCAATTGCATATATTGATCAATTTTCAGAATATATATATAACTGTATGAAAAGTGACAAAATTGTTGATATATTGTTCTTTACTAGCCGTAAGTCAGGGAAATGATTAGGTGTAAGGGTGTTGTTGGTAAAACCAGGAGTTGACAGATTTGTTGGTTTGGTTGACCATGGTCACAGTTGGTGTCAGGAGAGAGGTCTGAAGTAGATTAGTGAAGCTACATGGTAACACAAGTGGGCCATTATTGGCATGGTTGATCTATCTATCCTCAGGGTTAAAATCAGCACCAGTGAAGTGTGTGATGGGTTGGTGGTTATGTAATGAGATCAAGGTGTTGAGCTGAAATGCCTGTTATCAGTGAGGCATGCTGTTTTTATATCTGTGGTTTATTGGTGTTGTCTCCCAGGCTCATCCTCTTTTATTATTTTTGTTTGTGGCAATGTTTGTAATTGGTTATTCTATTTTAGATTTTTGTGGGGTTTTGTTTTGTAGACTGGATGTGATGCTCATAGCACCTGCACAGAAGATGACTTTTTTATTTTGGGCTTTGCTTTCTTAGCACTCACATAATATATATTAGTATAACATATATATATATATATATATATATATATATATATATTATATATATATATATATATATATATATATATATATATATATATATATACAGGTAAGATGAGAACGAATAGAGTACAACTCCAACATCCATAATATTTAATTTAAAAGAGGGTCTCAATACAGAGTAGAGCAAAATAAAAATATAACTACTTGGTCAGTACTAAGTTGGGCCAGAAGTATCTCCATTTAATTGATAAACATTTCCCTAAAAGTAATCCTCTTAGTAAAATATTTAACAGAAACACATTAAAACTAAGTTATAGCTGTACCAATAATCTTGGGAAGATTATAAAGTTACACAATAATAAAATTTTAAACCAATTTAAAAATTTGGATCATAATGCACATTCCAAGATAAATACTATTGATAATACTAATCAATGTAATTGTAGGAATTCAGACCAATGCCCATTACCAACCAAATGTTTAGCTAAACCTCTTGTTTATCTTTGTACTATCTCTACAATAGAGAATTCGACTGTTGAAAAATTCTATATTGGTAGTATTAAGAATTCTTTTAAGACTAGGTGGTATCAACATATCTTGTCCTTCACCAATAGTACTTATAGAAATAATACATTACTTTATAAATATTTTTGGAGATGCTAATAAAACTTCTAAGTTGAAATGGAAAATTTTAAAAATAGCGAGAACATGTAGATTTTTATATGAACCCTGTTTTCTCTGTTTAGATGAAAAATTGGAAATTATGAAATTTTTTGATAAAAACTCTTTATTGAATGAAAGAAGTAAATTAATGGTAAATTGTAGACAGTCTACCTTTTACATTGCAATTTAGTTAAACTTTGGAATTTGGTAATGTTTTTATTATATTTTAGTAGATGAACTGCAATGCACCTGATATGGCTTAGTTTTCTATTTGTAAGATTAATTTAGATTTAATATAGTTTTGTATTAATCTCCTGTTAGTATTATTAACATCTTACATGGATGTACTGGTATTTGGTTAGTATTTTTAACATCTTGCATTAATTGATTAGTATTATTAACATCTTATATGGATGTTCTGTACTTAACGACTGCATATTAATTTGCCAAATAATTCTATACATTTAAATTATTTACTAGTTTCTTAAAGAGGACTCTTATTCATCAGCTACAAAAATTTTATGTAGGAAACTCACAAAGCATATAACTGGTTGCATCAGGTTAAATTACCTCCCTACGTCCTCCACTTTTATTTCTTGGGAAAGTTGATTGTCTGATTTGTATACACTTTACAAATTAACGTAATTATCTGTATCAGTTTTAATCTAATGTCTGTGATCTGTCTGGAGATAACTTTCTGTCATGACCCATTTCTAAAAAATTTTTTTCTTTTTCAATTTAGTTTGAATTTAACGTATGTCATTTTTGATAGTTTGATCAAGGTAAAGCCCTCAAGCCTATATATATATTTTTTTTTCTCGAAAAAAGAGGAAGTATTTTGCTTTGAAATTAAATATTAATTGTTCACTCACCAGTAATTTAGAATCACCTGAGGAGATGCATTGATATGTGTTGAAACATGATCGCAATTGTGTAGCAATTTTTAACATGTTTTTGATTTAATATCCTAAAATAAATATAATTATATATATATATATATATATATATATATTAAGGCATTAAAAACTAGAAATGTTGTATTGCAGGCCATGAAAAGTTTAAAATAAAACACACACCAGTCGACCGGTTTAGACACCCCTCTCGTCAGAACTGTTAACGGGGAATTTAGATTATGAGGAATCAAAAAAACGTCTGTCATGGGTGACATGAATGAATGGACAGGGAAGGAAAAAAAAAAAATTATACCATCAAGCTGCTAGAAGCGCAGAACAGCAAGTCCAAGCAAACAATCTCTTTGTTTGCAAAGAGAAGGCTGCCTGGACCTGATGTAAAGCGACTCCAACACCTTAAGATGGAAAAGTGAGTGTGAACTGGCCAAGACGGAAAACCAGTTCACACTGAAATCCATTGCACAAGTTGGATTCCCCGTTAACAGTTCTGACGAGAGGGGACGAAACCGGTCGACTGGTGTGTGTTTTATTTTAAACTTATCATGGCCTGCAATACAACATTTCTAGTTTTTAATGCCTTAATACGCTTTTGTACCGTTTCAAACCTATTTAAATATATATATATATATATATATATATATATATATATATTTGTTATTATTCAAATAATTATATTGAAGTTTTCAGCTCTTGTTTTGAAACATGAGAACTCTTATGCAGCGATGGAATCATATTTTTAAATAAATAATTATATTTAGGTTCTACTTTTGTATCGAGCACTGTTTTTTAAAAATAATAACAAAAATACTAAAGAACTTTGGATTATTTACCTAATTTACACACATATATATATATATATATATATATATATATATATGCAAATAGATTTCTAGTATCACACCATGATAAAACAAGTTTTAAAATAGGGATCATAATTTAATATTTAATGATTAAAATTGAATACAATAAATATAACCTAAAGTGCCTTTAAACTGACACTTTGTCAGAAGTCAATCATTGAAATTAAAATGTTATTTTTAGTAGATACTCATATTTGAGTAGGCATTCTGTTTATTTATTAAATAGTATTTTTATTTATTTTCATCTACCAGCTTGAATGCCTTTTATTTTCGGTATTGCTTTCTTAGTGCTCACATCCAGCCGAGATGTTTCATGAAATGTATTTATGAATCAGAAAGAGGTCTTGATTAAATATAGTATAACAATGGTAGACAATGAAAGACATTAATAAATCAGGATATAAAACTCAAAGCAATATCCCTTGAAAATAGAAAATGTACAACAAGACAAATGAGTCAAAACAGGGGTTAATAGATGTGAGAGAAATGTAAGACAATTGGCTGAATAAAATGGGATGCAGAAAAACCAAATTAAAACCAACACTAACACATTAACAAAGAAAGTGAGCTAAAGAGAAACAATAATGGCGTGTGGACGACTAAATGAAAGTGATATCCAGTGATGAATCAAGACTCTGCATTTGCCAATGTGATGCATTGGCCAAACTTTTGTTTGATGCTGTTGTATTAGAAGAAAATAGAAATATACCCAAAGATCAAAACATTTTTGTACCTGATTTTGCAGAAAAAATTATAAAAAAAAAATACACCTCCACCAAATGAAGTCAATGAGCTCATGTATATAAGCTACTTTTAACCAATCATGGTCACTGAGTGGAATAGATTGTGTAATATAATAGGCTAATCCATTTCCATACTCCATGAATAGCAAACTATAAAGGGTTCAACAAACTGCTATAAAAGTGTTTGACTTTTCCTGCTGGGAGAAGGGGAGAACCTTGTGAGGCTGCACATGAGTACAGCAGAGTTTGTGACCTTCTGAGGATTTGCATTTGTTCTTATTGCAGCTGCTAAAATGAAACATATAAAGATGACTACCTGAAGAAAAGTTCACAAATCTTTCATCATATGGGGTTGTATGTCATTTAAAGGACCAAGGGAGATGACAATCATTATCTTAACAATCAAAACACATGTGTACATTGAAGTCCTGGTAATTTTCTCATTCCATGGATAGAAAATTGGTTTGGTGATGATGAAGTCATTTTTCAAGATGATGACACATCTTGTCTCAGATCAAAGAGGATTAATGCTTTTCTTCAGGAAAGGCATAAAATCAATTACATGACTAGTAGCTAGTCTGGATCTAGATCCAATTGAAAATTTATGGTGGAAATTAAAAGATGGTCCATGAGAAGGCTTCATTCACCAAAGAAGATATATGAACAATCATTCTGGAAAGATAGAACTACACTGATAAAAATATTATAAAAATTATATAATAAAAAAGAAATGTAAAATAAAATCATATAAAAATAATTAAAGGATAAATTATAGAAAAAATATTGTAGACTAGGTTTGTTTATTACACTTTCTTTTTGGGGTGTGTTTAAGAAGAAATTATTAAAAAAAGTTACTAACATTTTTAAAACAAAAACTACTAAAACAAAGTCAGACGGTTAGTAAAAAAATGGATTGAATTAAATTTGATGTATAAAACTTTGTATATGTGAGGCTCAAATTGATATTGTAAAAATATGCCAAAATCAAGCCTAATTTGTGTTTCAAAAATTTGTTATAAAAAGAAGCCCAAGTCTGATGGTCTCCAAACACACCCAAATAAAGTTTGCAAACAGACATGGTTTAAAGAGCTAATTTTGTGATTATTGAACCAATGGGGAAAGTAGGTTACAACCCTATAATAGTCAATTTCTGATTCAATTCAGAACCAATTTGTGGCTATTTAAGAAGTCTGATTTGTCAGACAGAAGGGATTTGGTTTTCACAAGTAAATGAGCATGGGGTATTTCTGGGAACTGAACAAAGAAAAACTAAAAGTCACTGCTGCAGTAGTAATAATGAAGTAACAGAAGAAAAAGAAAAGAAACAAACAAAAAGAAAAAGGAAGAAAGCAGAATATTCTACAAGTTTAGAGAGATATAGGATTATTTTTCCATAGTTATTTGTGAAAGTTTGTCAAAAATATTTGAAATATCAACCCTGATTTTGAACTTTTTATAAAAATAAGAAATTTATCTCATTTTTTTAATCTCATTCTGTAAAACTTAAGTAATGTTTAATAAGAACACAAACCAGAAATGCAGAGATACCTGTGAATTACCATCCTTCTTGGCTCCCTTCAAAATTCAAATGGATCAAAGTAAATAAACATTTTGTTGATAATAATTATAACTGTTTTTATGAGCCTAACAGAATTGTATTTAAAATATGCTAACTTGCCTAATTGTTTGGCACACAAAGAAAAATTTTGTGCAAATTTGTTTTGTAAATTTTGTATTCTATATTATTATTTTTCATGTCATTTAATAAATATAAATCACTTTCAAATTTCACATTGGAAAAGATTCTTATGCTTTTTTTATTTATACCATCATAATACTTCTGATGAAAGATTTGATATTCTCTTTTTCCCTCCTTATCCCCTTTTCAACTGCATTAAATTAGAGAAATTATTACCTGAAAGAACTGAAGTTGTCATAAAAGCTAAAGGAGGGACAATTAAGTGATAATTCTAATTATTAATGAATTCCATAATTTTTTGTTTGATATTGAGTTATTCCATAATATTATCTCCTGGATGACTTGGAAAAATATAGCATTAATTTAAATAATTTAATCTAGCTTGTTTAAGGTGTATTTTGTTATATAATATTCTGCTGTTAAATATAAAATGCTTTGTAACTTATCTGTTATTAATTTATTTACTACTAAATAAAAACCAACATAATGGTAATGTTAATCTTAAAAATATTTTCCAGGAAAATAGATTTCTCAAAACCAGTAGCTGTTATTGCTCTTTCTGGTATTGATGGTGTTTCCATTCTAACGTTTTATTTCAAGTAGTGTGGAATGTCAACATTTTGATTAAGTGTGCTAATTTCATAATTTCTATTAGGTGTGGTATAAACAATTACACAAGTACAACCATGTTCTCAGAAGAATCATATGCAAGTAAGCATTCACCAGACTTCCTTGAGACAAAAGGAATATGAGTTCAAATCTCATTGAATGCTTATCCTTCATTTCTGGTCTTGCATTGTATACACAGTCATAGATTGGTGGCCTGAATAAGAAGCTGCAAATTAATATGGAAGAAAACACCAGTTGAAATAAATAATTAGGTTTTTCTATTTTTTCAAAAAAAGTTTTGAAGAAGGGTGATTGGACATACATTGACTTGAAACCTATGACAAAGTTAATGTAAGAGCCTATAAGATATATTCCAAATTATGCAATAGTTAATTATTCCAATTTCAAATCAGATTTAAATATATCTTTAACACACAAATAGCTGATAAAAGCTTTACAGATGTGGTATTTTTTTGCTAAATCTCTATGCAATTTATCATATACATTTATAAGTGCACCATTCATTCATGCATTGAATATTGCTGCCACATCTGGTCTGGTGCTTCTATATATCTAGAGATTCTTGATAAAATAAAAAGAAAAATCTGCAATGTTATTGGTCATGACCTGGTATCTCAGCTTCAGTTAATATCTCATCACTGTAACGTAGACTTTCTGTGCTTTTCCTATAAATATGGTAGTTGTTCTGATGAGTTTTCCCCTTTGACACTTTGACTTTATGAATTTAAGTGCAGTACTTGATTGACAGCAAGGTCTAATCATTTTACAATTAAAATGGCTAGATGTAACTGTAAATTCTATGTTAACAGTTTCTTCTCTTGCACTTCTCATTTGTAGAACTCTCTTCAGGCTTCTTGCTTTCCTGTCAACATTGATCTTCCAAAATTTAAAGGCAATGTCAATTGTTATCTTCTTAATTTCTGTTCTGATATTGTTGTCTCTCTTTAATAATGTTATTCTTTTTCTCAGATTCTTTCACATTCAGTAACTCCTTATGTCTCAGTGATTTTATTACCTTGTTTGGGGTGAAATGATTAAAACAAAAGAAAAGGTACTTCATCATATTATGAGCCCCATAACCCACTAGGATCATAAGGGATGTACTGCGACCATCACAGCAGTGGTGTGTCTTGGACAAGATAGGCTTCATCAGGCTATCTCTCTTCAGACTAGTTTTGAATTCTGCATTTTCTGTCTCCTAGACTGGTTGCTACCACAAGGCAAGAGAACCTAGTCTGTCCTGCTATTTAACCCATAGTTAGAAGAAAATGGATTCATGCCAAGAGCATTGATATAAAGCAAATGAAACAGAATCAAATGAGAATTGATGTTGATATGCTGAATTTTCTTTCTGTTTAGTATTTTTTTTTCTTCTTTAGTATTTTTTAAAAGATTTCTCAATATGAAGGCATATAGTTAAAAAACAATTTCAGTACATGAATGGAAGATAGAAATCTCATACTAAATCAGAAGTACGTACAAAAAATGTTATTTTTTAATGATGGTATTTACATCACAAAATTAACAAAATAAAAAAGAGAAGACTATCAGCAAGAAAAACATTCAGAATGACTTATCTCTCTTTAGCATAGAGATACCAGTTGTTACTTCTTTTCTTTTTCTTGTCCCATACCTCATTAGAATCATAGGTGCTCAGCAAGAAGTTTCTACTCAATCCAGTCATTGGCCAACACCTATTAAAGATCTAATAATATTTGCAAGGGTTCAAAATATCTATGTATCATTAAATTGCAAGAATATGTTAATTTATTATTTGTTCAACTCCATTTTTCATTGTTCCAGTGTTCAAATGTGTAAATATTGCAAAAAGTTTTATCTTTATTGTTTTATTTTACCTTCTGATCTTATAAGAAACAAAGTTATATGCATATAAAATCAAGGTCTTTCCATCAGTGATATAATTACTTAATGGTAATTACCATAAATTGTAAATTTAATAGCTCTTCTAAGACACAGAAGATATGTTTAACATTTCTGTTTAAATTTCTTGCATGAAGTGTTATTATTTGCATTCCATTATAATGCTATTATAATATAACAACATTTTGTGCTATTATAATATAATAATAATTCAAACCATTATAATATAATAAGATTTTCTGCTATTTAATATAATAATAATTAAGAATATCATAATAACATAACACTTGATGCTATTATAATAGGGAAGAGTGGGTGGTGTAATGATTAGTAGCTCAGAACAAGAAATTGGTGTTATTTCACACAAATACTCTTGGGAAACAGTGTTTAATATTTTTGTCGTAATTTCTCAAGAACAAAAAAAATTTAAGTAAATTCATGTATTCATGTTTTAGTCCAATTCTAATCAGCACTTTTTAAAAAAAAATAATCATTACTGAAGAGTGAAGGTTGCTAAAAAAGGAGTGTCACTGGAAGAATCATCCTTTTGGCACTATGTCATATTGCAAGCATGTTTGTTTGCTAAACCTTCAAACTTGATTTTCACTTGGATTTTTAGTTTTCATCTCTTATCTTTCTCCAACAAAAATGAAAACATTAAAAATGTTACATTAAGAAATCCTTGCAATATAATAACATGCAAATACTGGTAAGATGTTTGATATTGTTCAAATGCACTTTTTATATATTTTGGAAACAATTTTTTGTTGATAAAATTGTTTGTCATCCCAATGTTGTATCAGGCACTGTAGTTTGAATGAAGGAAGAAGAGAAAATGGAATGTCACTTACCTTGTGGTTGGGGAGAAGAAGAAGCAGTGACTGGTGGGGATTTCTTTTATAGAAAGATATTACAGCAAACCAGAAGAAGGGGCAGCACTGGGCCTTAAGCTCAAGAGAGTAAAAGTGGGTGAACTGGTGTTTGGAAGGGGAAACAAGGTTTCACAAGTCACAGAAGAGATTAGTAGGCAGGAATTGTTCTTGATCTGTGGACAGCTGTTGGGGCACTACCCCATGGTTGGATGGCTGCAACTGACATGTAGCTGCATAAAAAGAAGAGCAAGCAGGATAGACTGGGAATGTAAGGTCAATGATTAAACTGTTGCTGTGATGCAGGAGATCTTAGCTGAGGTAAAGAAAGAGGACCCCATGACCGGGACTTGGCACATCCCTAAAACAAAAACAGGAATAGTGTGGTGCAATACTAGCAGTATCACTACAGGCGTAGTCATAGAGATCAGTAGTTTCGTGGTAGAAGATGCTGCATAACTGAGAAGAAAGGATGACTATAAGCACATAAATGTGGCTGAATTAGTTGCTGTGCTAAAAGGCATTAATTTAACTTTAAAGTGGGGGTTAAGAGAGGTGGAAGTAACAAATGATTCAGTCACAGTACTGAATTGGGTGAACTCTACTGTAGAGGAGAGCAGGAGAATATGGACAAAAGGGGCTGGAGAAACAATAGTAAAGTGGAGATTAGGAATACTGGGAGAGTTGATATCTGAATTTGGATTATGAATGAAAGCAGTGTTTGCACCTTCAGAAAGAAATAAGTTGGATGCATTAACTCAGGTAAACAAAAAGTGGTTAGTTGTTGAAGAGGAAGAGTATAGGGACCAGAGAACCAGAAAAGTTGCACAGTATGCATCATATGGGAATGGACAGGACTCTATATTTAGTGTGAAAGTTGACCCGCTCGTAAAAAGGGAGGAAATACAGAGGGTGATCAGGAACTGAATCAGATGTCAATCCTACCCTGAACATGTATGATCCTGGTGAGATTGGAACAATGTTAGCTGTCGATATAACACATTATCACAGGTGTGCGTACTTGTTGGTGATTGACTGTGGGTCTAGGTGATATGGAGGGAATTGCATGTGTAAATGACAGCTGTGGTTGTAGAGGAACTGGAGAAAGTGATTCTTGAATGAGGTCCAGTAGCGGAGGTGGTAATGGACAATGTCATGGTTTTCTGCTTGGAACTCCTTCAAGTGATGCTTGAAAAATGGAAAATAAGAAGGTACTACAGAGCAGCATAGGGGCCAGGGGTAAATGAAATCGTAGAGTAACATCTTTGGACTGTGAAAGCAATAACTGAAAGAGGAGGGATACCACCTGTCAAAACAATATTTTGGTACAACAAGGTCAGACAGATAAAGGAGACAATACTATTAGGTTGGTGCAAAAATAATGTCGTTTTTTGACGTTCAACTTAACGTCAAAAAACAACATTATTTTTGCACCAACCTAATACAAGTGTCAATTTCTACCTACAAATAGAGGAACCTGAGAAATATATCTGAGTACCGGTGAGGAAGAGACAGCCAGAATTCAAATAAGGTTTAGGTGGAGCTACCAAGTGCATAGGGGATGATGCAATGGGGGAAAAGGGTGGCAACCAGAGTTTAATCACCTAACAACATGACCGTTGATGGGATGTCACAGCATATTTTGGATTTAAGGTGAGGGGTCTTTGCAAATGATGATGTGAATGCTGAACATGGAGGAGATAGAAATGAAATGGCTCCAATGCAAAGACTGCAGAGAGAGCACAAAGCACTGACTAGGGCACAAGACTATGTTGTGTGAAATGATTTCGTAGGATCATGGGGGTCTGTAGTTTGAATGAAGGAAGAAGAGAAAATGGAATGTCACTTACCTCATTGTGGGGGAGAAGAAGAAGCAGCGATAGGTGTTTTTTTTTATAGAAAGATATGGCAAACCAGGGACAAAGACAAATTATGGGAAGGAAGGAAAACTATAAAACTCAACCAAAATTGGAGTCGGTGATTTTGTTCACTTCATACAAGAAAGGTTGGAATAGAGGAAGAAGATTTAAAAGTAAGGAAAGATAAGAGAGATAAGAATCTTGCCAGTATGCTATTTGACTTTCCTCAGGTCTACATTAGTTTAATCTTTTTTTCTTTTATTTCAAATTGAAGAGATTTGGTTTGTTATCTGAAAATTTAAATTTGTTATATCAGCTGTAGCATAGCTAGAGGGAAGGTGGTCTGCCCCATGGCAACACTTTTGGATTTGCTGTATAAGCTTGTATAGGTTGTATTGAAATAAAAGTGGTTTTAATGTCAGGACATTACTTGCAGTTGAAGGACTTTTTTGATTTCAAGTTAAACTATGGCATATGTATTTAAGTGATTGCTATCTTAGTCAAATAATAAACATTGTCCAGTAATATATTCAGGGCTGTTTTATCATTGGTTGACAATCTGAGACCTGTGAACAAACTCATTCTTTTAATGTTACAGCACTACTGTGTTTGGCAGACACATCTTGGTTGTTATCATATAATTTCAGTTATTTTCCTTGCGCAAGATTTTAGGTCACTTTTTAGACTAGTTGCCAATAAATTTGATGTTAGCCACCAATTTCATTAGAAACTGCTATTTCAATTCTAGATGCTGCCATTTAACCTCAAATATAAATTAGTATGTGTGCATATATATATATATATATATATATATATATATATTACCTTCAAATGTTATTATACACTTTATATTTTAAATAAATGCCCCATTTTTATTTATTAAACAGTGTGTATTGTATCTATTGGTCTGCACATCCATGAAAATGTGTTCTCCCACAGGGATTGAACCTACATCCTATTGTGTGATTCAGTGTGCTTTCCCATTTGGACACGAAGAACGTTATATTAAGAAAAACTATTTTCCCTTTTTAAGGAAAGCACATCCTCTTTACCTAGATTATTTTTCTCAAAAGTCCACATCTGCTTAGTTTCATGTTTGAAATTTGAATAAAGCAATTTCAAAGAAATAATGGATTTATTTTTAATATGACATTTATATTACTCCAAACAATATAAAAGTGGACACTTCGTATTTGAAAGTGATACCATGTATTTATTTATTACAGAGTATACTGCGCATTTGAGAAATCTTAGTTAAGAAAATGTTTTCTCTGGAACAGATCAAACCTGCATCCCTTTTGTAGGGGAAGCTCTAGCCTAGGAGGAAGGGGTGAATGGTTAAGGTGATAGACTGCTATAACAATTAGCCTAGAAGGTTTTATCTTGGTATCAAATTTACTTTCTAGGTTATTGATCTCTTTGTGTCCTTTCCCTTCAAGTTAAGGGGTGTTTCTTCCAGTTTTTTTTTATTATTTTTATTAGTTTTGATTTTTCTTTGTTTCTTGCTTTTCACTAAGTTAATTCATATATATATATATATATATATATATATATATATATATATATATGTGCAGTGGGGGAGTAACAAATATTCATACACATACAAATTTTTAATTTATTGTATTTCCAACTAATGAATAAACATAATTTTCATATAATTAACTGTACAGAGATGCATAATAACTTAATATGCATAGAAAACAGAAAACAGAAAAAAAATTGATTTAATAGAAATAAATCTCATTTATCCATTTTAATTGGTGAAAATTATTCATACTGTGCAAATTTCAAATTTTAAAACTTTTAAATTGTTTTAATACTCTGGATTATTCAAGTGGAATATTCTAGTCTGTCCCAGTAATGTTATCAGTAGTTATTTTTAGCCTAAAAAATACAAACAGAGCATTCTGTAATTGATATTCGTGCAAGAAGGTTTTTATCATGGCAAGAAGTAAAGAATTGACAAATTCACAAAAAGAATTGATTGCTAAGCTCTGGAAAGAAGGTAAAAGTTACAGGAAAATCTCAGACAACCTGAATATTCCATTTACTACCATTAGTTCATTCATTGCAAGGTATAAAAAACTCAAAACTGTTGAAAACCAAAGAAGAACAGGTGCTCCATGGAAGATTTCTTCAAGATCTCCAAGGAAATTAATGTGTCAAATTAAACAAAATCCAATGGTTACTCGTCAAGAGTTGCAGGATGATTTGCTTTAAGCAGAGATGCCAGGTTGAAATTCATTCGTGAATATAAGGATAAAGAAAAATCGTATTGGAAAGACTATTATGGACAGACAAAACCAAAACTGAGTGAAAAATCATGTATGGAAAAAAGATGGTGATGCTTTCAAACAAAAGAACACAAATCCAACAGTGAAATTTGGTGGTAGTAGCATCATGGTTTGGAGATGTTTTTCTGCAAAAGGTACTGGCAGCATATCAGTAATAGATGGTAGAATGAATGCTGCAGCATATCAAAATATTTTGGAAGCAAATTTAATGATTTCAGTTGAAAACCTTGAACTTCCTTCTGATTGGATCTTCCAACAAGATAATGATCTTAAGTACACTGCAAACTCTATGAAGAAATGGCTTACTAAAAGTAATGTAAATATCCTGAAATGGCCAAACCAGTCCCCAGATTTAAACCATATTGAGAATCTGTGGCGTTATTTGAAAATTCAAATCCAATCAAGAGCTCCAACAAACATCCTAGATCTGAAGACCATATGTGAAGAAGAATGGAACAAAATACCAACTAAAATTTGGAAATCATTAATTGAGAACTACAAGAAATGGTTGGTTGCTGTAGAAGTGAATAATGGCTATTCTACAAAGTATTAAATGAAGATTATGTATTCTTTTTTGTATTGTATGAATACTTTTTTCACCCATTAAAATAGATAAATGGGATTTATTTCTATTAAATCAAGTTTTTTTCTGTTTTCTATGAATATTTAGTTATTATGCATCTGTCTACAGTTAATTATATGAAAATTATGTTTATTCATTTGTTGGAAATACAATAAATTAAAAATTTGTATGTGTACGAAAATTTGTTTCCCCCTCTGTATATATACATGTTATACTACTTTTATCAAGATCTCTTTCTGATTCACAAACTCTGCTGTGGCCAGGTATTGAGCTCACAATTCTTTGGACCAAGTCATTTTTAAATCATTCAATCAACGCTTTTATTCACTGGGCCATGTGAATTCAATATCTGGTTACAATGGAGAAAGCAAAAATAGTTCAGTTACAAAGAGAATTAACTGAAACTGAGATATTCAAAGGCATGGCACATGGAATTAGAACAATCTACCCTGTGGAGTAAATAAAGTGTTCGGTTCGAAATTCCAATGTATATCACCTGAAGAAGGCCAGAGTGTGCAATGGTTGAAACATTGTGAATATGTCAGTGAAGATGAGGACAATAGTCTGAACAATATAAATAATGTAAAAAATTTGTATTGTATAATACAGACATTTTTACTTCCCAAAATTTGCTTATCACCTGCATGAACAATTTTTTTTGCTGAGGTGTATAGGTCAAAAACAGAATAGTGTGGTTTCCATAAAACCTAAATACCATCAATAGAGTGTATTCATCACAACTGTATGTGGAGGACAAACTGAAGACAAGGTATGAATTTAAAAAGGAGGATGTTCCATAATTAATGTCCTATGGCATTAAACATATTAAAATGAATAAAAATAAAATAGAATAAATAAAAAAAATAAACATTTTATTTGTGTACTATAAGGTTTTTGCTTAGAATAGGCTGACAGGACCGGGTGACTGAAACTGACTTGAACTTTTCTATTTAATGGCTACTAGAAGATTCAGGAATAAATCATTTGAATTATATATGTAGTATCTGATTTGATTTTATAAGAGATACATGAAATCTGATATGAGTACCCATTTCAAGTAAAATGGAAAACCAAACACATCAAGGGTGGCACAGAGAATGGGACCTGTAAATTGAGTGCAAACTCCATGTAACTGTTCCTGAAAATGTGTGCCAATTAGGGGAATATCACAGATGCATAGCCCAACAGGAACAACCCCTGGGATCTGCTTCCTGCAGGAATTCCATAATTCTTTTTGGTTTCATAATAATCAGTACAGGAATTGGAGGGAAAGACAACAAAAGCAAAAGTTGTTTGATGTATGAACACATAAGCTGGAATTAATCTTATCCAACTGAGCAGTTTTTGACTTTTTGATAACAAAGTGCACAGGTATTTCACTATAGTTTTATTTTTTAATCAAATAGCTGCTTTCAATGTTTTTCTTCTGGTGAAATAACACAAGCTTAAAATTGACTGAAATAAAAATAATATTTCTAGAAAGATCAGTCGCGACTTGTGTTACTATATCGCCAGAAGAAAAACATTGAAAGCATCTATACTCCAGTTGGGACATTTTGCATGCATTTTGCATTTATCTCTTTATGTAATAGGACCTCACCATTGATAAAGCAGTAAGAAGTATGCAATGTTTTAACTGTGGAGAAACGAGTTGTAGGGTGGAAAATAATTTGTCACACACAAGGACATGGGGACACTTTTTCAAACAAGTAAAATATGAACAAACCAACCAAAAAAATATGACCATTTAGGGCTTTAAGAATAATAGTATTTTGAAAATATAAAAAGATTAATTAATTTTTTTTTAATCATTTCACTCCAGACACAGCAATAAAGCCACTAAAATGCAATTTAAATGTTTTGAAAACCATCAAAAACTGAGTCATCAGATCCTGAGAGAAAAGATCAAATTAATTAAAAAGAAAAGTTTTGTTCATTAATTACTGAAATTTTAGCTAACCATTGTGGATACAAAACAATGATGTGTCAAAAAGAATGTTATTCCCTTGATGCCAATTATTACTGTATATGCTTTTGACTCCCTTAGCAATGTTTATTGTTTTAAAAAGTGATGATTAGAATCTTAATAAAACCCAAACATATGAAATATTTTTATAATTTTTTGTAAATTTTTTAATAAAAAGATTTCTTGTTTCCTTATAAAAGGTAAAGGTAATTGCATTGCACTTGATACACATATTTTTATAAGTCTGTAAATAAACGTTGTCATGGGAGTCAAAAGTAATAGCGGTGTCAAGGGAATAACCAGTTTTTTGACATAACATTTTTTTGCAGACATGAAGATTAAACATGGCCCATATTTCTTAGTGGTTGAGGAGTTGCATCCTCTTTATCCTTAAATGGGCTTCAACATCTTGAGGTTTTGAATGTAACGCAGTTTATACTGGGTGTAACAGCAAAATTGCCCAAATTGTATAACAGCAAAATTATCCAATTGTTAGATTATGCTTTGAACCATTGTATCTTAGAAATGATTAAAGATAACACTATTGGATTCTACTTTAAACAATAAGAATGTATTTAGCTCTAAAATGAAATGATGATCCCTCTTGCTGTTGTGACCTTCTGATCCAGTTTTTCTCTCTACTGTTCTCTCTTTTTTAAACTTATTCACCGTTGTCTTGATGGTTCTTGAATGGACTTTTAAGATGGAAGCCAGAGTATGAATGTTGGTACCATTACTAAAGGCCTGAATAATCCTTTTCCTTTCACCATCACCATTGCTCATTTGGGAAGACATTGTAGGGCTGACACAAAACGATTTTAACCTGTTCTCTTTCTAGCTGAATAACTCAAATGGTTTTTCAGTGATTCTTACAACAGATGGTGTGAAGATGGCTAAATATCTTATCTGAAAACCTGGAAAAAAGAAATTCAATTAGTTTAGTGATTTTTTAGATATTAAACATTTTGTAGGATGGACAATTATCCCATGCTGTTACACGATTTGGACAATTTTGCTGTTAAACCCAGTATATGTTATTAGCAGACATCAGAGACAAGGAACAGCATCCACATTCTTTTGAAGAATATGAATCAATTATGTAATATTTGACTTTGATACTATAATGGAAATTGAAAACTGTTTTCCTCACAAGTGTCCTGAATCTTGGTGAGGGTTAAAACTGAATACCATTAATAAGAAATAATCTGGACATTTTCTTAAAGATTTACCTGATATTATCTGCAATACTTTAATAATTTTTTTAATCATTTCATTCTAAGCAAGGCAATAAATTCACTAAGATGCAATTTAAATATTTTAAAAGCCATCAAAAACTGAGTCATCATTTCCTGAGGGAAAAGATCAAATTAATTAAAAAAGAAAAGTTTTCTTCATTAATTACTGAAATCTTAGCTAATCATTGTGGACACAAAAAATGACATGTCAAAAAGACTGCTTACACACTTTTGACTCCCTTAGTAATGTTTATTGTTTAAATTAAAATGATCATTAGAATCTTAATAAAACCCTTTTTCTTTTAAAGATTTACCTGCTATTATCTGCAATACAGTTTCAATTAACATTTGGATAAATATAAAGAAATAGTTCCTGGATTATTTTTTTTCTCAATATTTATTCGTAAATAAATCATATCTAAGTTATAATTTATATTAGAAATAATAAATATAAATGCAGATCACATATAATGTGTATGAAATACAAAAAAAATAATTTACTTTTTATATGCTGTCTTATTGAAATAACTGTTAAAAATAAAATAACAGATCTTCATTGACTTTACAAGTTCGCATTATATGTGGCAGATGTAATTGAATAAAAAAAATGGCAACGTGTTATTCATTCTGCAAACAATATGCAGCAAGAGGAACTCACTTGTGTGGCTTCTGAAAGTATTTAGTTCATTTTTACCCAAAAATTTGATATCAAAATCTGCTTGTGTCTTATTCACTGAAGGTATGAATAATATATATATTAAATAAATATATGTGTATATATATATATATATATATATATATATATATATATATACACAAACCATGAGCAAATATATTTAAGTAGCCATGCATTCATTTGAATATATTATTTATAACAAGAGTATGGATGTAGTAATACAATTGATGGGATCGAAGATGACATTCTCTTTTGATCGTAACATTAGATCCAATGATGAAATGTTTGATTTCTTTCCAAGCTATAGTGAAAGCAATGAATATTTTGTAGATTTTCAGCTAAACTAAATAACAGTAAGCCTCCACTTCTTATTTTGATTTACAGTATTTTCTCATTTGACGTTTTCAGCTTTGTATTTAAAAATTAGTATATATTGCCATAAAGTATCAGATTGCACTTTTGTTAACTAAAAATCTTTCAAATATGACTGTAGCTTTTTACAAAACTTCATCTTCAAAATAGGTGTGTGTCTTATACACTTGTGTCTTATATTCTGAAAATTACAGTACATTGCAAATTCAGAAAAAAAAAAAAAAAAATTTTAAAATGTTCTGTTACAAAAGATCTCAATAATTTGATCTCAATATTTTTCTCATCAAAAATGAGATTGGTCTGGTGTACTTAGTTTCTTTTTTAATCATCTTCACCTGCTGGTAAGATGTAGTTGCCATGAAAAGAGCAACTACCATTTATTGGACACGCTTAGGAAAGCAGTAGTGATTTATTGCCTGCTTAGGGAAAAGTGGTAACAATTTATTGCCTGTTTACTAAGTGGATGGTAGCCAAGCTTCTTTTTTTCTATTTTACCAAACAATTGAATTATTGTCAGCATACTAATTATTTTTATACAAAAACACTTGAATTAAATTTCCTTAACAACAGTGACAAATTTTATATAATGCCCAAATAAAAACCCTAACCCAACCCTAGGAAATTTAATTTCAATTCTTTTATTTAAAAAAAAAAAAAAAAAAATAGTTACTTAGTAAGCAAGCAACAAATTTTTATCACTTTTCTTTAAGCGGGTAATAATTCATGACTTTTTCCTCAGCATGCCCAATATATGGTAGTCAAGATGAATATTTTTTTTTCTTCAGATGACTGCTTACTGCAGTTCATCCTGACCTAGATATATGGCTTGACTCTTTAGTCTCTTGAGTTTCTATTCTTATCCCAGCAGACAAACTGCAATTTTTGAGATTTTTTTTCTTACAGATTGATAAATACAGTAATTTTGCAAGTAACAGTTTCAGAAAATCTGTGTAGTGATTCCAGAAGCAATTATGACTGCAAATTATAAACAGTTATTTTCCATAACATTTACAGTAACTAAAATTCAAATGAGGATAATCTATCTTCTTAGAGTTTAACTGATAACGTATTTAAGATCAAATGTTTAAGAAACATCATTCCTGGCTTAATATATACTAGCAGAGGTATCTGGTGTTGCCCGGGTGTACATGGCTGCAATTGTATAACTGCACCCCCGTCTAGAAATGTCTGCCTGTATGCATCATCTGTTGGTATACTAAGCTACTCCTCCACTTCATCTTTTTTATGGTATGTCGTTTGCAAGTGTTTGACTCTTCTTAAAGAAATTCCATCAATATTCCTTCTTGTGTAGTCATTTCTCGGGGTTAAATTGCTTTAATTTAGATATTCAGTAAATTGCCTCTGGCTGTAATAATGTTTTAGAAGTATGGCATTGTTCACAAATCTAATAATCAAACAAAAACAGAGATGAAGCGTCAGAGCTTGATTCAACTGCAAGTGCAAATGCATAAACACTCCCCCTCCTTCTTTGCAAAGCTGGGGTAAATAAGATGTTCTTTGGGAATTTTTCCCTTTTAACGCTTCAATAATCTTTCTCAAACAATCTTTCCATCAAAAATTGTTTGAATGCCAATTTAGGATGGAATCATAAGAACTTATTGGCTAAATGACAAAAGCTGATTTTGGACCTAGTTTGTCACAGATTTCGTCCACTTAATTGAAATAATCTAAACCAAACATTCACGCAAGACAATTTGTGTGTTATATATAATTTACATGGCAAATTTGGAAAGCATCAGATGAAAAACCAGGGAGTTATAGCCAAAAAAATGGGCTTATTGAACAGCTTTTTGTAGTTTTTTGTTATACACAGGCAAGCTTATCTTATTTCTTGCATGATGGCAAATTTTTTGTGACATGTTTGAAAAAAATTAGATAAAAAATGAGGAAGTTATTTAAGTTTTATTTTAAGTAGTATGAAAAACCCAATTTTTTCACAGTTTTTTGCAATTTATTGTGTGAAGCCAATGTCACAGGAAAACTATCAAGTACTAAATGAAAACTATCAAGCATTAAGTGCAAAAAACATCAGCTCATCCAGTAAAAATTTTGTTTGCATGTAACTTTGCCTTGGTTTTTGCAAAAAGTTGTACCCACCTTCAGTTTTATTAATTTTTCTGCCAAACTTGAGGGGCCTGGAGATTGAAAAGTTGGTCTTGACCTACCTTGGTAAATTTGCAACGTATGTACAATTTCATTGAAATTGGTTGAGAAATGTGGACGTGCATAAATAGCACACACAAACATCTGTTTTATAGATATAGATAATCTGTTAGAGATTAAAACTTAGCAGAAATAATTTGAGTTTAAATTTTAAATGAAAAATCCTAGTATTTTTTCATTTAAAATGCTTAATTTTATTATGAAATGCAACTACAAATAAACAGAAATAATTTGGAAGCAAAACAAATTGGTGTCAAAATTAAATGTATATGCTGCCTTGATTTGTTTTATTATAGTTCATCAACCCTCTGAAACATATTATAGATTATAAGAATTATTTTTTTTTTATCTTTACAAGTGAATAGCATTAACAATTTTTTGAGAATAAAACTTATTTTTCCAGATACAATCTTACTATTTAACCCATAGTTGGGGACAGTCGCAGATCTACATTTTTGGGTCCCTGAAGCTTGAACAGATATGGGTACCCATGTTGCAACCCATGACAATAGATTCAAAGATCCAACTGCCAAAATGTAGACTATGAATAGATTCTGATAAGATCAACAAGCCTATACAGCTGGGAGCAGCCAAGAAAATTTTGAAATTTGCCAATTACAGAGGAATTTTTAGGCCATATGAAATGGGTATTAGAGCAGATTCTAAAGACAAGATTGGCTACTTTGACCAATTGGTTTATGCTTCTATCACTAAAATGGCGTTATTTTAATAACAAACACTTAAAAATAAAAACATCAATTTTGTTGAAAAATTTACTCATTAAAAAAAGTTGTCTTTGGGACTAGGGGCCTTGAAGCTTAAGCTTCATTAGTTTCATAGTATATCCACCACTATCTGGAAAGAGATGGATTCATACCTTTTCCAAGGGTATTTGTTCAAAAGTGAATGTAACAAATCCAACTAGAATTTAAACTCAGCTTTCTCATTTCTTCTGAGCTGTTATCCATTACACCACCTACACATCCTCAATGTAAATGCTCCTCTTCATTTAACATGTATTTTTCTAACTTGACTAACATTTCTGGTAAAAATGTACTTCATTTCATAATCCAAAGGAACTTTATATTGGTACTTTGCAGGGTCATTGCAAAGGTCTTGTGCTCTCCACCGATCATGATACACCCCAATTCTATGATATGGATCCCCCACTCTACTACATCTCAATTTTCATAAGATATAAATTTTATTGCAACCTAATTATGTACAATAATGGAGCATATGCAATATAGATGAACAATTCAACTAGAAAAATTCAAAATAAACACAAGGTATTTAAATACAAATTCAAGACATCTTAATATAAATTAATAATGTTTTGCAGCAAATTTTAACATCAACTTGAGATTTTTCTTGTTAAAATATTGAATAATTTTAACACATTAAACATTATGGATAAAAAATACTGAATTTTATATAGTGTTTTTTCCAGACTTAAAATAACCAAATTCACGGATTTGGAGTAAAAAAAAAAAAAAAAAAGAATTACATCAAAATCTGCAAAAATTTTACATCCTTTAAGAATCAGTTGTGCTTAATTTAATTTGTAATGTATATAAATGGAGGTTAAAAAAAAAAAAAAGAAGCAAATGTTGATAAGATAGCAAGAGCCACAAAACACTTGCCTCCTCCCCAGGTTGTGGGAGTTTGGGGGGGGGTAGTATGCACCAGCCCTGATAGTTTGTTACCCTCATGTAAAACAATATGAAACATCATTTACAATGCATATATATTAGAGAAACCAAGAATTTGATCACTCTTATTTAAAAAAAAAAAAAATAAGCTAATTTCACATTTATGCAACAATCCAATTTTTATCTTTTTCAAAATTTTAGAGACTTGGTTAACAATATTAAGTTTGTCTGAAAGGAAATTAACATATCCCACATCAGACACATTTGAATTTCTTTCTGTTTCCTATACTTGTTATTAACATGTCTAAACAGAGCTATATTTCAGCTCCCTATTTAAAGAGTAACACTCTTTTCCCCCATGAAAATAGTTATGTTAATGAGTTTTTTTTTCAAAGTTATAGACAATAAATTTATAGTTGGTACAGACCTGAAGCAATTATACAATGGAGACACATGGAGAAAAGGTCACAGATTTCCACCTATTTAACATTTTCATTGCATTTTCTCAGTCATAGATGTGAATTAGAAGGATTATATCAAGTCAACTGGTAAAAAAGATTGTTACTGTGCTGTGCTAAACAATTTCTCTCAACCAAATCGATCTTAGACCTTTATAAGTCGATTATTCATCTGTGCATTGAATACTGTCAACACATCTGGTCTGGTGCTTCTGCTATGTATCTTGAAATTCTTGATAAAATCCAAAGAATCTGCAATATTATTTGTCCTAACCTAGCATCTTAGCTTCAATCATTTTCTCACTGTCATAACGGAGCTTCCCTGTGCTTTTTCTACAAATATTTTCATGGCAATTGTTCTTATGAGCTTTCCTCTTTGGTACGGCACTCCATGAATTTAAGCATAGTACTAGATTGGCAGATAGGTCTCATTATTTCACTGTTGAAACTGATAGATGTAAGCATAAGTGCCATATTAATAGTTTCTTTTCTTTTATTTCTTGGAACCCTCTTCCAGCTTCTTGCTTTTCTGTCAACTTCAAAACTTTAAATGCAACATCAATCATCATCATCTGTCTCCTTGAAACCTGTTCTTTTTATTGTCCTTTCTCCTCAGTTTCCTTCACTCTATTGTCTTTTATCCTCAGTAATCCCTTTTGTCATAGTGGCTTTATTTCCTTGTTTGGGGTGAAATGATAAAAAAAAGTACCAAGAGGAAGTTTTGATATCACTAAACCTCAAATGTAACATTTCTAAGGGAGCTTAAGGTCTATCTCAAGAAAGAAGTTACCTTTGTTCTCAACAGATTACACCTGAAAAAAGCTAAAGAATGGATAAGAAAAAATGCTGCATTAACAATGAAAAGTATACCAAGAAGAGATTTGAGTGTCCAGTGTTGACATTTTAAATGACTGTTAAAATTATCTTCCTTCTAATATTATGTTGAATGGTTATATTTAGTAATCAGGTCTTTTTTTTTTCAGTTGAATTCTAAGTGACTTACACTTAACAATCACAACTCATAGTAAATGTTGCTATATCTAATTTTTTAAAGATGGTATTTCCCTTGTTTAAATATCCCTCCTTGAATCATCCTTCAACAAACATTATGTTGAATGGTTAGATTCAACAATCATAATGTTTTTCAGTTACATTCCAATTGACTAGATACAATTAACAATCACAACTCTTAGCAAATGTTACAGTATCTAATTTTTAGAGACTGACAATAGTGATATTCCTTAGCTAAGAAGGTTTTTAAAAAAGAAAAATTCACACACAAGTAAGGCAATAAAGCCACTAAGATGCAAGTGAAATAAAATGAGAAAATATTATTGAAGAGAAAGGACAATAAAAGAGTGAGGTTCAAGGAAAAAGATGACAATTGATGTTGCATTCATTTGTGGTTGACAGAAAAGCAAGAAGCCGGAAGTGAGTTCCATTGGCAAGAAATGCAAGAAACTTAATATAGCACTTATAGATACATCTAGCAATTTCAATAGTAAAATGATGAAACCTAGCTGCCAATCTAGTACTACACTTAAATTCATGAAGTCAAGGTGCCAAAGAGGAAAGCTCATCAAAACAATTGCTACAAAAATATTTCTAAAAAAAAAAAAAAAAAAGTGGGGAGGTGGGGGGACAGGAAAGTTGTGTTATGCTGGTGGGAAAGTAATTGAAGCTGAGATGCCAGGTCATATTGCAGTTTCTTTGGATTTTGTAAAGAATCTCTAGATACGTAGAATCACCAAACAAAATGTGACAAGACAACAATATTCAATGCATGGATAAATGGTAGACTTATAAAAATACAAGACATATGTAAGATGCAATCTGAAATCACAATCCGTTGTTGTACACACTACCATCTTTTAGTACTTCCCCACATTCTAAAAGTGGGATTTCTTTTTATAAGGGTTTCTTCTCCCATTGCTTGTAGTACTTGGTGTTCCCAAATTCTAAGTACTAATTCTAAGTTCTAATTGTCTTGATTCAGCTTAACTTCAGCAATGAAATACAAAGTTGTCCTTTCAGTGCATTTTAACTATATGCTTAAAATTATAGGAAATTAACAGTTAATTAATTATTCTTTTTGTTTCCGTTTATTGAAAGTTAATAAGGAAAACAGATTTGACTAAAACAAATTAACTATCAAGAACAATTTTTGGGGAAAGATATATGACAAAGTGGTAAAAGTTTTTGTGTGATAAGTTTCATTCTTTAGGTGTTCATTGAACTAAGTTTATGTTGATGCAACTCCATATGTACACAAAAAAATATGCTGGGAATTTTAAATTTAAAAAATTTTTTTAATGTGTTTTGAGTACATAAGCTAGCCAATTTCATTTAGATTTTGTTTCCATCATTTGGTAGTAGTAGATATCTCACACTGTAATACTAGAAAATCTGCCAAAAATGGTGAAATGTTACAAGAACCTGGATGCAAATTTAAAGAATCTAACTGAAATTGGTTAGATTATATACCTAAAACAAAAAAATAAAAATGTGTAGTCGCATAAACATAAACAAACTTAGTTTGATGAAGTCCTAAAGGACAAAATCCATCACTTAACTTTTTTTCACTGTCATATATATACATTTCTAGTTGTTGGTAGCTAGAATACAAATAAAAATAACTTGTGTTAGTGATAAAAGACATCACAGTGACTTCAATTGTTCACCTCAGGTTATCAGACCCCTTTTCCTTTTGGTTGAGTAAGAATGAGTATTAGATATTAAAACATAACCACTAGGAAGGGGTACCTCAACATGGTGTAATGACTAGCAAGCTTGTCTCACTAGATCAATTACAATTGAATAGTGAGTTTGATTTTCACTGAGTGCCCTATACTTTCGGCCTTGTGCTACATTTATGCTAGCATAGGAAGGATATTAATAAGCAACACTTTCAACTAACAAATTCAATCTTTCTCTTTTTATTTTTTTTTTATTAACATTATATACATCCAAAGAAATATCTGGTCATTGAAACTTAAAAATAGAATAATTTTTGTTTTTTTTTAATTATACAAAGAATTCCAGATAAAAATAAATGAGTCTTTGTTAACAATGTTAGTAAGCAATTTTGTTTTTATTAGCCTGTAAGCAGTAAATATCTAGACATTAAATTTATGATAGGGAAAATCTGACAGCAAAGAAAGATTTTTTTTTGTGTGTGTGTGGGGGGGGTAGTCAATCAGTAAGTATTTGAATGTAAAAAATATATTTTGAATTTGACAAATTCTGACAAGCAGATATTGTTTTACTTTACGGTTTTCTAAACAATTTCTGGTCTTTTTTATGATAAAAAATATGCATTATATTTTCTAATAAAATTTGAGAAAATATGTTTTTTTTATTTTGTTGCATATAAATATTTTTTTTGCATATCAAAATGTCCAGTTTAGTAATGGGGAAGAAATTATTTTTCTAAATGGATCACAAATTCTAAAGCAACTTTAAATCCTTGTGTATCATTGGAACCTGCTCGCATTTGAATCATCACCCTCCCTTATTCCCTTTCTCCCCTCTGGTGGTGGAGATGGCAGTGAAAGCCCAGCCTACTCCTGAAGAGTTGTGAGCAGGAGTCACAGAGGAGTGTGGGTGGTGGACCTGGCTGGCCCAGTCTGGCCTTACTGACATCACAGATCCTCTTCATGCTGACTGTTGGACTTGAAAGCCTCAATCCCTCCTCGGATGGTCCTATGACAGGAAGGCCAATTTGTAGCAATGATTTCCCAGGTCTCAGAGTCAGTGTTTAAAGTAACTGCTTGAGTAAAGAAAATTTTTTAAAAATCCATTGCTTCTACACAAGACTTCACCTAATGAATAGAGAGAGGGTCCAAGGGTCAAAATATATCTCATATGGCTAGTTTTAACATGAAGACGTTTTGTAGGATAGATTCAACTTTAAATGAAATACAGATGTACTGGGACATTTTACAGTGGCACGGTAGCTTCCCAGATTATTTACTGGTGTAATGAGTAATTATCAGTGAGTACCCAATAGTTGTGACTTTGTGCCAGACTAAGCTGAGATAGAAATTTACTTTATTCTAATAATCCTAAATTATGAATGATTTTTTGAAAAAAAAAAAAAAGAAAAAAAAAGAAAAAAGGAATAAACTGAAATGAAACAATTACTTCATATTTGTGAAATTATTTGGCTATTTATTACGTTCATGTATTTTTAATCTACTGATTTTTATATTCAAATATGAATGAGACCAAGAAAAGAGCCACACAAATA
The DNA here is from genome assembly GCA_903632075.3 of Acanthosepion pharaonis. Taxonomy (NCBI): domain Eukaryota; kingdom Metazoa; phylum Mollusca; class Cephalopoda; order Sepiida; family Sepiidae; genus Acanthosepion; species Acanthosepion pharaonis. The sequence continues at coordinate 1,117,644 of CAHIKZ030004489.1, forward strand.
GAACAAGAAATATACAGAAAAATTTATTTCAAATTAAATATTGACCTTCAATCAATTTTTTATGGCTTTAAATTAAAAAATAAAAAAAAAAATAAAAAGGAAAATTCAGTTTCTGTTATCACAGTGAGTCAGAGAATAAATAAGCTAAGTTAATTAAAAGAAAAAAAAATTTCAACACAACATTTTAAAACATTAAATGTAAATATTTTATAAGAAATCAGTAGTGTATCTTATCTACAAATATTAGTAAATAATTTGATTGACATGTGATCTTCAACCTTTAATGAAATCCTTATAACAGCAAAAATAAATAATTAGGTTCAGGAAATTGCGATGAATACTGTGTGTGTGTGTGTGTGTGTGTGTAAAAAAAATTGTTGTCCAAGGATACAATATTGATGGATAGATTGACTGCAAAATTGTATATACATATGTAGAAACATTAGATATACACCTACATACAAAAACACACAGGTATTGAATTCATTTGCCTTCAAATATAATATCACCCAAGATGTCTTCAACTTATTTTGAGCAATACTATTGCACAAAGTTTTATTCAATATTACATCAATAATGTTATTAAAATTTAAGATGAGTATTAAAAAAAAAGTTAAATGTATCAAAATATTATGCAATTTTTAAAAATAACTTGTTTTTAGGGACATTTTTTTTAATATAAAAAATATCATAATTGCAATAGCAATTTATCAACACCCATAAAAAATGTTATGTAATATTTTAGGTAATAATATTGCATCAATATAAATTGTAGAAACCTTTTTGAGATGATGGATTTCTGGTGGTTTTGTCAATGTTCCCACACATACACATGAAAGTAATTTTATATAAACTTAAATAAAATAATCCAAAATAAAAATAAGCATATAAATTACAAATATGTACAAAAAAAAAAAAAAACACTCAATCACCATGGGAAAAACGAGTTTGTAAATAACTATTTAAATTTACAATTTGATTGGATTGTTAACAAACAAAAACATAACTTTCAGAATCCAAAGAGAAGAATATTTGTAACTTTTCTAAAGCATAAAGTGAGCAGAATATTGAACATTTTGCAATATTAAAAAAAAAAAGAAAAAAGTAGCCTTTCTCATAAATCAGATTTTTTACATAAATGTGTATTATAATTTTGCTGTCTGCAATTCTTAGGCAAAGCATTGTCATTATTACAGGAATTATCTATACTAACATTCTTATCTTTATTGTTTTATCACAATGATTTGGCTGATAAATTTCAATTTCTCCAATGGGGCCATAAGGTAAACATAGGGTGGCATAAAGCTCACTGTATTTAACATTTATAATTCATTGTGTCAGATCTTAAAACTGGTTCCCTCACCAGGCTTCACTGTCAAAGGCCAGAAACCTAATAATTGTTTATATAGCTAGAGACTTATATGTATAAGGGGAGGGGTGAAATGCAACAAAAGCTGCTTACAATTTTACATTGAGAAACACTGAAGATACAGAGATGTTTAGCTTTAAATACAAATTCACTTTCCCATATCTTTAGCATTTCTTGATGTAAAATTATAATTGGCATCTGTTGTATTTCTCGTCACTCCTCTCACACACACACATTTGTGTGTGTGTGTGTGTGTGTGTGTATATGACTATCAATAAAACCATTATTAGTCTGAAGATGTCCTATTGAGGGATAAAACATAATGTAGTTTTTCCCCCATTTTGTCATTTAATTACCCACTATTAGTCTGATATAGATTTGTATAACATATATATATATATATATATATATATATATATATATGTATATAGAAAATGGTCAGTTTTCAATCAGAGCCTGAAAATTAGCACGTACATAAAACTCAAGAGTTGTACTAAACGCTATGGAACAAAACTTATTATCAATAATATTATATTATGCCAAACGTTATTTTTAGTGGATACCCATATTTGAGTAGATGCTGGTTATCTTAAACAGTATTTATTTTGTCTACCATCCTGTGTACTTGAGAAAGCTTAATGAAGAAAATGTGTCCTCCAGCAGGATTTGAACCTGCATCCCCCTTTGCATGAGAAATCACTGCCTGATTCAGCATGCTTTTACTGCTCAGCTACAAAGAGCTTCACAATAAAGCAAGGTTCTATTCTGATGTTAAACCACACACACTCGTTCAGTTTATATATATATATATATATATATATATATATATATATATATATATATATATATATATATATATATGCATATTTTGGTTGGTTCTTTCTAACAAACAATGTATTAGGAGATTAGAAGTTATGTCACACAACGTGTACATATTCTTCTGTCTATATTTAGAAAGAAATTTGGACGTGTTTTTTTGTTCAATAGTCTGGTGTAGTTATTTTAAAATTCATTAAATTTCCTTACAGGTAGATTTTAGATTCTGCTTTGAATGCAAGTACTTCCCTTAATTTCTTTCGTTTCACCAGTGTGGAAATAGTTGCTCTTTTTTTGACTAATTCTGTTTTACTGATATAGTAGCTGTTTTTACATTACCACTACATGAGAGCAAGTTCCTTGTTATCAAATCTAACACACTTATTAGTCATTTATTTGATTCTTTCAAAAAGTATTGTAATCCTACATGTCAACCAAACAAAAAATATACCAAAATATTTGTCATCAATATATATATATATATATATATATATATATATATATACACACACATACATACAGGGTGGCACTCAAAGATTACTGGCTACTTTAAAACTTTAGAAACACCAAAGAACACATTAGCCAAAATGCTGTGATAAAAGCAAAGATGGGGATATTAATTTGAAGAATTCTTTGAAAATACTGTAATTCCCCATGTATAATAAACCTTCATCCATAATACACACCCTTAAAATTGTGTGAAAATGCTTCTACTCATGCATAATACGCACCCCTTCTTTGGTAATCAAACCCTATAAATTGTACCTCTCCAATTTCATTATGTCCAGCGTTTCCTACTCTTATTTAAGCTGTAATTGAAGATATTTATCAAAATTTCTGATCAGCACAAATCTAAAAGAAAATGGAAATACCTATATTGTGCAAACTCATTAACTGGTTTTTGTTTGATAAAATATGCAATCTACCAGATCTGTATGCAGTTTTTCATAAAATGTGGTTTTAAACAGAATAATATTATTTTAATTTAATTTTATGATAATTCTTATTTTATTTTACATTTGTAAGTATTGTTAGGTACATATAATTGTATTTAACATCCTTATGGGGTCGGAATCATCAAATGTTAGTGTTAAATTATTGTATGTTTGTGGTGAGTAGTCATTTCGCAACTGAAATCGACCTATGAAACAGCAATTTTTTAAAGATTTTTTTGTAGCTGTGCATAATACGCACCCCTAATTTTGCTTATTATTTTTTAGAAAAAAAAAGCGTATTATACATGGGGAATTACGGTAAATTTTGTAATAAATTCAAGCAAATAGAATTCTATTCTCTAAAGCAGATACTAACTCATGCTAGTCACAATTTCAGTTCTCATGTGATTCTTTCTATAATATAAATTCCATTTAAAAATGCATTATCTAATCAATCATTTTAAGGCTATTCATTTTCTCCTTAGATTTCATTTTCCAACAAAAATAGAAAGGAGAGACTTAAGTGTAAGAATATTTAGACATAGGTTTAACAAAAAAAAAAAAAAAAAAAAAAAAAAAGCTATACTAATTGATTAATAAACTTGTATAGGGGCACATGTTTAAATGTGATTGGCTAAAAAAATTTCTTCATGGATCATTTAACAGATCATATGAGTACAATACATTGAATTTTTTTTATCAGTATTGGAAATATTAAATAATTTTTTTGTATAAATAATGGAAATACATAGAAATTAATGAAATTTATACCAAACTAAATATGGCTAGTCAAAGAATGCCTGAACTACATGTTGATTTTTTTTCTTTCTTTTTTAATCCTCTTTGCAAAGTATGATATTATGAGATCACAGTCTATTAAATAATGGCATAAAATAAAACAATTGTCTTTGAGGCAGTCATCACATGTTGCTAATGAAATAACATGATTAAGGCAGGCAGAATTTAATCAATATTAAAATAAGTAATAACTATTTCATAAGTTGAGGAGGTTAAAAAGTATGGTGCTTCTACAGAAAAAAACAATTCAAGAAATAATCATTTTTTTTATTTTTATTTTTTTTTATTTCATATCAATTAAGCTCTCCAGATCATAAATTTTCTAAATTTTTGAGTTTTCTATGAAAAATCATTGTAAATTGATTCCCCTATGCAAGCCAAAAAAAAGTAAAGGAAATGGAAAAAAAGAAATTAGTAGTATTATAATAATAATAACAACTATAATAATTATACAAAAAAAATTGTCTTCATAAGTATAGCCCACACATTAAGAATTTTGTCTATGTAAGTGATGTTATGGGAATTAAAAAAACAAATCATGAAATGTATCCATAACACACCACTACCTGCCTTAGGTCTTCCCGCAGACTTGGTAGGTGGTGTGTGACAATAGCAGAAATGGAAATATAATGATGACGATAATAATAATAATAAAGGGTAAGAACCAGTTTTAAATTTATATTTTATAGATGTTTTGAAATTATTTCAAATTTTGTATGTAAGTATTATTTTAACACACAGGAAAACGGTAAGTAAGAATTTTAAATAATATAAATATTAGAACATAAAAATCTTTGATATTTGTGATCTGGAGTGTCTATTTGATAGTAGTATGAAAAATAAATTGAAAAGTTTGATTATTTTTTGGAGGTGTGATTCTGTAGAAATACCAAAAGTATGACTGAGCAAACTTCAGTCCGTTTCTTGATTTAGTAATTAAACATTTTTTGTTTATTTTTCTCACCTCTATGCTTGAAAGGGATACAGGCCTCTTGGATTGGATAAGAGATGAATCAGGAATGGGTGACAGAAGTTTGAACTTCTGGAAGATGATCATAACTTTTAGTTTTGTTTGCTTACTTTCTCTTTGAAAGGAGTTTGTCAATCATGTTCGTACAAATTATAAAAAAAAAAAAAAAGAAATTTTTTTAAACAGTTAAAAATTAAATATTTTCTTTTTAACTTAGTTTTTTTTTCCTGATAGCTGCTTTCACAAAGAAGCAAATGTTTTTTCTTCTTGTTCAAAATGAACAATAATTAGATGATAAACAGAGGTCAACAGTTGTAGGAAATTCAAGTGGAATTTAGAGACATTTTGAATCTGTGTTAATTTTCAGATACGGTATTTTCAATCATCTGGAAAAGTTTTTATTCAGACTGGTCACTCATCCTAAAGTAATTAAAAATTATTTATTAAGCACCGAGAGATTGTTGAACTCTAAACCTGTGGTATTTAGTCAAATCCTCTATCCACTGAGCTATCATCCAGGTCTCTAAGATCAGCAAGTTGATAAAATAATTATTCCAGCAGGTTTGTCTAATCAGAATGTTTACAAACACATCCAGAAAGACAGAAGATTGAATCAGCAGCAGAGATCAGTCAGGCACTCAGTAGTAAAGTACTGAATTTGAAACGACAAGGTATAAAGTTTAAACTCTCATGCTTGGCAGGTGATGCATGTTATTATAAATAGTTTACATGACTGAAAACAGATTTCAAACCAGAGCGAAAAAAAAAATCAGCTCCTCCTATATAGTTTTAAAACTATAGTTTTGAACCAGAAAAAAAAAAAAAAAAAAAAAAAAAATCAACAATGTATAAATAATGAAACCAAACAAAATACTTTTCAAATTAAAAAGAGGAAAAATGTTAACAAATGTTAAATAAAAAGACTCACAAGTTTCTTTATTCTATTATTCTCACCATTTGTTTTGCGTTTTCACTAGGCAAGTGATGGTGTCAACAAAGGCATCTATTTGTAAAAATATAAGAAATTGAATCTATCTCACACACACTGAGAAATCATAAAGGCAACCATAAAAATGAGAATTAGTTTCTGGTTTTGAATATTTTACATAACTGATACTATTCACATAATTTATGACTATATGCTTACTAAATTTTAAATATAAAACTCAATTTTAAATAATTTTTTTTTTTTTTTTAAGCTTTTCATCCCAAGCCAGGCAGGAGTGCCACTAGCACACAAGGGGTTACAGAGAGTGGGAACAAGAGTAAAGAGGCATGAAAGATGAAAGGATGAAGAGAAAGATGGTGAATAGATAAAGGCATCTAGAATTGTCGATTGACATTGCATTTGAATAGTTGGAGATTATAGCTATCAGGGAAGCAAATAAGAGGAAGGGAGTTCCACAGATGGAAAGTGCAAGACATGAAGTAGAAGAGATGGCTACATTTAACCATTTCAACAGTGAAAGAGTGGGACCGAGATGCTGTGGCACATTTAAATTCATACAGTTTGGGAACTAGCAAATATAATATAATTATTAATATTATTGAATATTTAAATTAATAAATAACTTTATAAAATTTAACAAGTTAAAACCGTGTGTGTGACCACTTCAAAATTCTTTAATAATATTAATTAAAATTAATGAAATTTCAAGTAATGAAAATTAAAATTCTCCTTATAGGTCTTAAATTATTTAGGATGTGTTCTAAAAATTTTAGGTGATTTAATAAAATCAATTTCTTCAATGCAGCTGATGTAAAACAACCAGATCTAATGATGAGAATAACAGAAATAATAAAAATAGATTAATTAACATAAAATTGTTCTGATTGTAATTCCAAAACACAAAGGAGGTGTGTAACAGCCTGAATACATAAATTTCCTACATTGCCAAAAGCAGATTTGATTTTCTTTTTGCATCTTATATCCACCTTTTTTTTTTTCCACATAAGAGATCATTAGACATAGTAAACTGGAAGTTGTGGGCAAAAAGGCAGGTAGAGTTTGAGGATCATTATAGAATGTGCAGCAGGCAGGAGATGATCTTTAAGGTGTCTGATGAACACAGATCAGATATGACAGCATTTTGTGGCACTATGGCAGCTACTGGCCCAAATCTGATGTCCATCAACAGTCGGCTCTTCAACCAGAAACAGCAAAGTGTTGGACTGTGCACATATTCAGTGAAAGGAACACATAATTTAAAAATGATTTTTTTTTAAAGGTTATTTTTGTTCTGAATCTTTATTTTCAGTGTCCTCATCAGTGTCCTCCAAAACAGAATCCTGTCAAAGAAAAGGAATAATTAAAGTTGATTAAAAATGTGTTGAAAAAGGAAGGAAATTATGAAAAGTGTAAAAGGATGCAGGAAGAGAGGATAGCAAAGACTTCATTAAGAATGGAAGGAAGACAATATAAAGGAAGGTAAAAAGAGAAAAAAAGAGTGGGGAATGGTATACACTACAGAATGGAAGCAAAGATTGATTAAATAGGTTGATGAATATGTGGACCAAAAGAAATAGAATAAGAGAAGAAGATAGTAAGGAGAAAGAGAAAGTAAAATGCAGATGATGTAAAAGTAGGATTAAGAAACTATAGAAAGAGTGGATTATTAGAAAAAATGTGTTGTAAAGTAGAAAGGATTAGGTGAGTAGTTGAGAGATTGGAGAAAAAAAAAAAAAGAGAAAAAAAATGGTCATAGATAGTGGGGAGGAAGAAAAAAAAAGAATGAGCATAGATAGTAGGTAGATAAAAAAAAAAAATGAATAAATGCGGTGAGGAAAAAAGAAAGAAGCAGAAGGGGGGGGGGGTGAGAAACAAAAATAAAAATGCAGATGAACCAAAAGATAACATGTATGGCATATGGAATTTTGAAATCAATAACTTGCACTATACTCAAAAACAAAGATGAATTAAAAGTGTTTGGGTAGCTAAAGAAATAACTAAACCATGTAGAAATTTTACTGAAGAGATCAAAAATTTAAAACAAAAGAAATTGCTGTGATAATATAAGTGAATTGCTAAGTTTTGCAAATGACAAACAGTTGTTTGATGATGTTAGAGCTGTGGCTCTAAATGAAAGTGATACTACAGTGATGAATTTTCTTGCTTTAATTTATTTCTTTAGGTGTTCTTTATGTATATAAAGATGTATTTATTATTTTTCTATTTTATCATTTTTATATGTTTTTATTGAATATGGGAGGAGACTTGGAACAGATTACACTTATGTATCTCAATTACTCATGTAATTGAGACATATGGGGGCTGTGGAATGGATAAGCTTCATATATAGACTCCAGTGTATATAGCAAATATTCTTATCAAGATTACTATTATACTTATATCTGGATGGAATTTTTCACAGAACAAGACACTAGAAAAAGCAGAGTTTATGTAGAATGTTAGTTTTTAAGAAACTGTATAATTTATTTTAAACATAAGAGATTGTTTTGTTATTGCAGGTTTTCCAGCATGGAATATATTTTCTTCTCATTTTATTTAATATTAAAATCTACAGTAAGAAAAATTTGGAATAAAGGTGTTTAGAAATTTTAGAAGTATTTGGGTTTTAAGTACATTGATATAATTATGCTTTAAATAAAAGTATTTAAGCTTAAAAAAAGTAACTATATATTTGAATAAACTTATTACTAAAAATGTGCAGAAAATGTTTATTTTTGGGTCTGAATGAATAAAACATAATGATCAATTTTTTCATTAAGAGTTAAAATTACATCTTAAGCATGTAAACTATTGATTGTTTATTTTATTAATAAATTTGTTAATGACTTATAATAGTACTTGGTCTCCTATCCATAACACTACTATAATGACATGATCTCTAATTCTGATAAAAGTCATTCAAAAAGTTGTTCAAATTCTAAATCTCCCTATCATTGGACTTCTCAAAGAAAAATGCCTGTACTGCTTAAGAGCTAATTGTTATTCTTCTGCCTAAAATCAGTGGAGTATTTGTGCACTCTAGGATACCATTGTTATTCTTCTGTTCTCTACCTAGGATCAGTAGAACATTTGTGCTCTACCTAGGATCAAATTCTACCTAGAATTAGTAGAGTATCTGTGCACTATGTCATCTAGAATTTACAAGTTCATTTTGGCAAACATGAACTTATATACCGACAATAAGACAGTGTTTCCCCATGACACTGTTTTTTTTTTTTTTTTTTTTTTGTATCTACCTTCATTCCTCGGCAATGTTTGTTTTAAAGGGGAATGATTAGAATTGGAATTAAACCTGAACATATGATGAAAGTGAATTTTAAACATTTTTTTGTTCTTGAGAATTTACAACAAAAATATTAAACACTATTTATTAGATTGTTTATTTACAAAAAGTTTTATATTTACAACATTCTGAAAATGAATGCAATTAGAGTTAATGCAATACAATATTTATCGTTTACCAATTTATAAAAAAATAAATACGAAAACAATTTTTTATTCATAAATTTATAAACATTTACTAAATTATTAAAATATGTGAACCAACTATAAGGAAATCCTTATTTACCATTTGATAAAGTTTGAATCAATTGGCAATTAGCCAATGTTTACCAACTATTTCAATAAATAATATAATAGTGTAAATAAACAATCTAATAAATAAATAGTGTTTATTATTCATGTTGTCACTTTCATATGTTTAGGTTTTAGTACAATTCTAATTATTGCTTTTTAAAACAAACATTGCTGAAGACTGAAGGTATTTATAAAAACAGGGTCATGGGAAATGTCCTTTTGACACTACATCTTATTGCAAGCATGTAAGTTCACATTTGCCTTAATTTTACTGTGTTATTTAAGCAACAAAATTCTTATTTCCAGGCCAGATGTTTGAATAAGGGCAGGATTCATTATATATCAGTTTGCCTTTAGCATGACAAATTACAGACATATGAAAAAAGAAACACATTGAAAAGAAATTATTTTTGGTTGAAGAATGAAGTAGCCAAAATATGGCAGCAACAAAGACAAAAAGAATGAAATCAAAAATCTGAACAAGTTTTGGATTGAGACAGTGTAATATTTGGATATATATTTTTTATTTTGAAAAATCTGGCAAATATGGTACTTGAAAATTATGCCTCATTAGATAATTACTGCAATTAAAATTTTGATGGATTGATTAGTTTTCTATAGCTTATCAACACTTTGCAGGTTATTTAAAGCCAGAAAATAGTATAAGATTTTTTTTTTTTTAGATAGTAATAATTTAGCGATACAAATTTTATTAATTAACCCATAGCTGGGGGTAGAAGAAGTGCATTCATGCCTTTCCCAAAGGTATTTGCACATAAGTAATTATAATGAACCCAACAGGAATTGGAACTCTGCTCTTCAATTAACAATTCTGAGCTATTATCCATTACACCATCCACACATCCAAGCTAACTGCAACTGATATTCCCAAAAAGTTACCCATCTAGGTACTGACCAGGCTTGACATTGCTTAACTGGTGATCATATGGGAACTGGTGTTTTAACATGATGTGGCCATTAGCACACCTTGTGATAGAAATATGGAAATTCAACAGATTTTTATTGTCTTAGTTGAGAATTCTTGCTTTATTCACAATATTAGTTTGGGAAAGGCTGAACTAGGGATGAAGTTTCCTTACTTCCAGTTGTCTGACCACCTTGAAACACACAGAAAGTTGTGAGAGTTCGACTTGAGTGAAATCTCATTTTTGACTCCTGCTCCTTAACTAGTTGCTTAAGATTCGAGTTAAAATCATCTAATCCTTATGTATTACATGACTAGATTATGAGTCTTGCCTTCATTTGACCATGTGTAAAAATTGATATGCCCTTTTGAACAGAATAGTATGATTTTCTTTGGTCAAGCTATGCTATTGAACAGAAGACAAATAATTCAGTTTTCAAGACAATTGCAATAGACTCTTACCCAGCCTCCTCTCTCAACAATGTATGCAGCACATTTATCCTCAAAGTATTGCAAAGTAAGATCCTTGACTTGACTTGCTAATGCTCGACCAGCACCAACAAGGCTAATGGCAGCTTTAGATAACATGAATAATGTCACAACCTCCTGGAATCCATTTTTATTTTTTGTGTAAGCTTCAACAATCTGTTTGAAATTATTGTAAGTCAACTGTTTCAAAATTTCCATTGCTGCAACTGATGGAAATGGTGTCTGAAAAAGAAAAAAAAAGAATGTCTAGTTTATCTATATGGCTAAAATAAATTAATTAAAATAAGTGTCAGCAATATTTTGTAATTATATTGGTTATATTTTCTGCATAAGCATTTGAGGATATTTTATTCTATTATTCACTCAATGCAAGGCTTAAGGGTATTTAAATGGGGTTGTTTTATTGATGTAAGAATTGTAGATTATGAGGATATGTAGGATAGAAAGGAGTTGACTATGTTGTGGTCAGGGAAGCATCCTTTCAGAAAAGTGTTCCATTTGGGCAGCAGCCTTTGAGAAGCTGCCCAAATAGAACTTCTTTCAATAATAATGGAATACGAAGTGAATGAGGATGGTTTGCACCTGCATACAAGGAATGATGGGTCTTAGCTGTAAAATTCTGAATTGGAGAAACTAAGGAATGTAGCTTTGTCAGAACATTTTCTATGGAAATAGTGGTGGAGTAGTGATAAGCTTGTGATGTTGTATCTGTTGGAAAAGTATTGTAGAATGGGAAATAATTCATCACCTCCAAGGCCATGTAAATGCTTTTCAACTGTCAAGGCTGAAGAGAGAGGGAGAGAGGATCAGATATGCCAGCAATACACCATTTCTGGTTTGATCTGACTCTTGTAAAAATAGAGCACTAATGTGACTAAAACATCAGCTGATTGAAATTGGATTTATATAAAGAAAAAACCAACACTAACACTTAAACAGAAAAAGAGCTTACAGTGAGCTACAAAGAAGCAACAATGTAGTGTGGATGACTGGAGGAAAGTGATATTCATTGATGGACCACAAATATGATGACTTGTCTGGTGCCATTCCAATGAAACAAGATTACTACAAGCACATTTACCCACTTATGATATGGAACTGCTTGTCAGGCAATAATCAAGTAAGTGTGTGTGTGTGTGTGTGTGTTTGTGCATGCTAGCATCTGTTGCTTTGTAATATACAAAATACCCAGTTCTTGATAATGACTGAGACAGTCAAGAGTATTAAATCAAAACAGAAAACATGAACAAGACAGTTTATCCATAATTTTGATCCTGATGAACAGCATAAAAAAAAAATTTAAGACAGATGTTGCTGATTGAATTTAACAAAACTAGTTAAGATGAATTCTTGCTGTCTAAATTTACCTTATATGTATTACTTTAAATGATATTAATAGGTAAATGTAATTTAGTTTTTCTAAAAAACAAAATGCCAATACAATTTTGTACTAAATGCAATGCTGCATGAATAGATAGTTGTACTGGTGGGAATTTTTTTTTTATTTTTTTTTTTTTAGGAAAATAATTGGGCAATTTTTTATTCTTGGGACAAAATAATTGTACTTCTGAGAAAATTACTTGAAAAATAACATGCCACATCAAATAAGCACTGCACCAGGAGAAAAATTGAAGAAAATAATTTAATCCTGCTGACACTTGTATTTAGCACACAAGAGTAATAAAATATCTCAGATATTCAACTTTAAAAAAAAAAAATTTTTCATGGATAACTAATTTCATATATAAATACTCAAATGAGTGCATATTTACTGAATTTATTCATTCTGATTATTAACAACAAAAACTTACATTTCCTTGAATTGACAAAAGATGGTCGACTATTTCTTTTTCCAACTCTGTTAGTTCAGCTGAAATAAAAACAGATATTTTTATTTTAAAATAGATCAAGGAAAAGTAAACGTTTTTGTCTGAGAGAAAAAAAAACAAAACAAAAAACCTGAGACGTCATAATTACCATAGGATCAAGGGCGCATTACTCAAATTAAGAGGAATTGAGAGTTATGCCCCTTATATTTATATGCCATAAATCAATCAGTTATGAGCCATGCGTAAAACACTCTTAGGTGAACATGTACCTTTCGATACATGACTGACGAGGCAGATTTTTTTCCCCGCAGTAGGTTGCCATTTCTTTCTGCGGTAGACCAGTTGCTATTTACCCATAGCTGGGGGAGGGAAGGGGAGAGAATAAGAGTCATATCTTTTCCCAAAGATATTAGAAAGTAAGTTAATGTAATGGATTTGACTGGAATTCGAACTTGGCTCTCCAATTCCTCAATCTGAGCTGCTATCTATTACTCCGCTGTGCCTCCCAAAAAATAAATTAATGCTTTATTAAACTAATACTCACACACAGCCCAAGAATGCATGAAATTAGTGATAGCTTCTAATTTCTTATTTAATATTTTAAAATTAACCAAAATAACCTGAATCTGTTTAATGTATCTTTATTTTAATTTATATTTCTTATATTTTATTTTATCAAAGTATGCTATTGTACACATCCTTGTATGTTCACTGGTTGCTTGGTACTTAAGTATGGAAGACTGTAAGGACAACAGTTCAAATAAGATCTAAAGAGATAAGACTAGTTTTAAGTTACCCAAATTTTTTAGAGGAAGCACGATTTGGGGGGGGGTTGGGGGGGGAGGTCTTTTTCCTTATTGTTATTTTTTTATTATCCTTGTTCATCAGTAGATTATTCCTTATTTTCAATCTCTGCAGAAGAAATTTCTATCATTCATAGTTGATCTACAGAACATCAATGATGAAAATTCGTGTCATCTGGAATAATGGTTACAGCAACAAAAACTAGAGACTTATCACATTTTGCCTTAGGAATTTTAAAATTATAACACTCAAGTAAGCTACATTGCATTTCACATAATTAGCAATTTCATGTTTTATCAATATAGAAAGATATTTAATGGTTTATTTGCTAAATGATAACAATATCTGCACAAATAGGATAAAAGCTAGTTTGTTCCATGCAGTTGCAAACAAGCAACAATTATTTGTTTCAAATGTCCTGAAGTTTCAAATTAATAGCCATGTTGCTTTAAAATGTGTTGTAAGGCTGATTTGACACAAAGGGAGTTGTTTAATAATTTCTGAGCTTGCAAAAAGTAAGTGTTGGAAAATGCAAAAATGATCATCAGGAAGCACCAAACTATAAAGTTCATTGACTCTCCTAGATAATGCCAATGCAAATCTGATAAGAGAAGTCAGTCTCCATTAATCCCTGAAATTTTTAGCTATTATCACAGAGTGAGGAAGTATCCAATAGTGCAATATTTAAAGTCTTAAATAAAATGGCAAAACATGTCAAAACTGATCATTAGGCCTAAATCAAATGAAAATCAAAATGAAATGTAGTAGAATATAGTTTGATGGTTGACTGCTGACAGTAACCCGCCTCACAGGTTGAAATATCAACAAGACAGAGAAGACATGATGTTTGGGGTGGGATTACATGTGGTGAAATAGTGATCCCAGGGTGAGTTTCAGTTGGTGCTAAGATGTCATCTAGGACACATATGGAGCCTTAGCTCAAGAATAATTATTTAAAAAAAAAAAAAAAGAAAAAAAAAAAGGACTATTTTTATGCCACATTCTAGATGCTAAATGGGATGAAGCAATTCTAGATGTCGTGCAGTTTATTTCATGTGAAGAAATATAACAGCTCAGTAAATCAATGGATGAATGATTTTTAAAACTAGTCTTAGAACATGGTGCATAAATTTGTCTTACAAAGACACGGTTTTCAATTTTTTATTCAAAACAAGTCTTTGTAAAATTTGCACACATTATGTAATTATAATTTTTAATTATTGTATAATGTTTTTTGGAGTTTCAACAACATGGCTAATATGAAACTTGCAAAATTTATACACATGAGGTATCCTACTCAGTATTAGTGCATATATTTTCATTAATTTCTTTGTTTTCTAAAAAGTAAGAAAGATTAAAAGTGGCTAATTGAGTTACAGTACAATTAAGAATAATGAAAGTGAACCTTTTCTTACAATAAAAAAAGAGAGATATGCACAGGTAACTTATAGAATATACCAAAAATTCAACTTGATTAGAAAAGCAATTGTTTAAAATGCATCCCAATTTTACTAAGAAATACTTATATAATGAAAAATATTTATGAGGGCTGATTGATAAGTCTATAAAATTGTTTTGAGCAGATAGAATAATAAAATTGGTATCAAAATGAAGTCAGTTTATTTTCAAAATTATGAGTGTTGATCTCCAATCCTACAAACAATGTTTTGACCAGACAGTATAATGAATCTAGTATCAAAATGAAGTCAATTTACTTCTATGCTAATTTACAAGTTTACTTTTCAATAATCACCATTTAATATTACATATTTCTTCAAACATTCAATCCACATTTTTTACATCTATGAAAAGATTTGTTTTTTTTCTTTTTGATCCAATTACACTTAACTTCAGCTTTGGCATCAGATAAAAAATGTTGACGTTTTCCACTCACTTTCAATTTTGGTAACAGTTAGGTTTGAGGGTGCTGAATTAGAGACTGCATGAAAGATGTGCAGCAATATTAATTTCAGGCATTGCACTGTTTGATAATTGGAATGCAACCTTGTGTTTTCATGATGCAAAAAAGTTCTCTTTTCAGGCCTTATTCTGTACATGCATTGTTTGAGTCCTCACAATGCCTGAATTTCAAATAGCCCATAACCTTTTAATTCCAAAATTTCTATCACTGATTACTACCTGTTATGTGTATAACTTGGATATAGTATTCATGACTATTGAAAATATTACTCAATGTTATCACACTGAACTGGAACTAAATAAAATTTGAAAAAGGACTTTGTATATTACAGAATTCATATTCAAATAGTTTTAGCTCCATTACTTATGATATTAGATGGTAGGAGACTTTACTTTTCAATCAACACTTGCATGATTGACAAATTTGTTAGTCCTACATATCAGCTGGCCCAGCCTATGGCTTTCAGGCATATTATCCAGATTAAATATTTTATCTCAAATTTCCTTTAGCAAATTTCATATTGACAGTACATTTAACGACAGCCATTGAATGGTTCAGCTGAAATGTTGTGGAAACAAGAAAAATCCTAAAAATTTAAAAAAGAAAGTTCAGTTGTTACAAATACTCTTTGTATAATAATGATTCTTCTCACAATAATTGTGAGAAGTCTCTATGATGTACTAGATGTGAACTTAAAAGGAAATACATATTAAATCATATTTATCTTTGAATGAATAAACATGGGTGCTGTAAATAAACAAAATTAAGATACTTACAGGTGTCTGGCACTGGAATTTCAGAAGCAGAGCAGGCTCCTTCAGAATCTGATTGAATGTATTCATCAGCCATGATGGCAAGTTTACTTGCCACTCTTTTATACAGTGCCATTTTGTTTTGCTCACTATCATCCTCAATGGCTCCACCAACAGCACCATCAACTTGATCTCCTTCCATCACTGAAAGATAAATATTAGAATGGAGAAAATTTGGAAACTGCTAATAAAATGGCTTGCTTGTGCAATAAGGTTCCCATTTAGGAAGCTTGTTTTCAAAGTTCTTTTATGTGCTGTGTCTCTTCAGGGCATAGAAAATGATGACTCTACAACTTCCTGCCCTTTTTAAACTTTTAGTACAGTGTTTTTTGCTGTATCTCCTACAAGCTCATTAGGTAGGTTATGCACTGCTTTTCTCTGTCCATCTTGCATTCAATGTCCTGTGAATGTCAAATTTTCCAAGCCCACTTTCCTCATTATGTGCCCTAAAAATTTCAACTTTTTCCTTCTGATGTCTAAGTGTTCTTTTTGTTTTCATTTTCTCTTTTTGCTTTGTTGCTGCTCACATGTTCAGTCCATGGTATGCATCAAGCATCAGACAATGTGAGAGGGTTGCTGATTGATTGGTCGCAGAAAATTTAAGGGAAAATGATTCTTTAAGCAATTTTTTTTCTCCCCAGTAATTTAAGATTTTGACTAGTACTTGGGTTGCTTAATTTTTGCACAAGAATTTGTACTCAAGTTGCTTAAAATGGTTGCTTAATTTGTTTATGCTTAGGTCTAATAAATGGAAAAGAAAGACATTTCAGTGTAACTACAATTGATAGAATTGTTGAACATGGTATAAAATATATTTAGTGTTTAATTTTATGCATTTGTAGCACTTAAACCACACTGATGTCAGTGGGAGTTGCTTAAGATTTAGTCAGAGTTGAGTAATGTTGCTTATAAACAAGTTGCTTAAAAGAAAAAAAAAGTGTACAAAGTTGCTTATCTACGTTTTTTGATCTTTCTTGAATAGCAAATACAACCAAATAAAATTTATTGAAACATTTTTATAGACTAATAGGGTTATTTTAATTTAATCTAACTTAAGCAATGTCAGAAGAATGCTCCTGTAATATAGTTAAATTTTTTATTTAGTTATTTATATTTGGACTGTTGTCCTTGTCTTTGTTGTTGTCACAACATTCCAGTAGTTGTGATAACAATAAAGATGAGGACAATAGTCTAAATGTAAATAGTGTAATAACTCTTCATCCCGGAAATTCAGACAAATTAGTTATCTTTAATTTAAAATCTTCAGAGCAATATTTTTATGTTAGTAAATATGTTTTTATATATGCAAAGGAAACAATTTTTGTAGCTATAAGTTATATTTGTTAAAAACTCACATCTGAATGATTGAGTTTAAACTTCTTTGTTCTCCAAAGAATATTCAATATATTCAGGTATTTTTCTATTTTAACTAGAAATTACATTACAAACAAAATAAAAATAGTATAAAGGGTGTTCCAATAACTTAGACTGATTTTAAATGTTAATTAAGTTTAAGCATCTAATGATTGACTTTGTTCAAAAATTTTAAAAAGGATTTTTCATGATTGTTAGAGATACTCAGGCCAGTGCTGGTGATATTTTAAGGTGGAGAACATGCACATTGCAGACGCTACCATTTAAACTAGGGGCCTATATGCCTCAGATCAGCTAGACAAGAATTAAAGGATCAATTTTTGAATTATTGATATGCATGATATTTGCTCAACCATTAAATGTACTATGGAAATTTTGACACCTTATTTCTTATGCATTCAGATTATATATATATATATATATTACACATCCATATATACATACACACAATAATTAGAGTGATTGAAGATTTTGATGTAGTTTTTAAATACTGTTTTTTTTGTGCATAATATGAGAAATTTTGAATTAAAATTAAAGGCAAAAAAGGTGGGTTTCATTGTACACATCTTCAGGAATTTTTACTTGGTTTAAAACACCTATTTGAAACAACAAGATTGCGAATATACTCAGCACAATAGATAAAACACAAAGTAGACAGGTGTTGATAACAAGTGTTTACAAAAGGTATGATATATTAGCAATATTTGTTTCAGTCTTAATGAATGACAATATTTTTTATTTTCATACTTTATTAATATAAAGAAATATCATAAAGTCATATCAAACAGAAAAATATGATAGATTAATTAAAACCTTAAAATGTATGTCTAGTTAGCACCTTTTGAAACAGAAATTAGAAGAAAAATGCAATGATTAAACATCCAGTTCATTTCTCTTCTGTAATATTAATATCACTTAATAATTAATTATATCATTTTTAGTGAAATATATGTACAATATTGTGATTTTAATGGATGATATGATACAACTTTTCAAAAAAGTTTATATAAGGATGGTTATATTATACTCAAAGCTGACATTTATAAGGATGGTTATATTATAAGTTCATAATTCTATTTATTTATAATTCTATTTACAAAGGATGGTTATATTATACTCAAGGCTGAAATTTATTCCCTGGTTTTAGCTTCAGAAACATATAGTTGTATTAATCACAAGAAAATACAGTAAATTCTTGAGAATAAAACTGGGTAATTAATAATTCTACTCAAGGCCACTGCATTCACTTTTACACAAATACCATAGGAAAGGTATGCATCCAATTCTTCTCACCCTAACTATGTGTTAAGTAACAAGATATATTGAATTCTCTAGCCTTGGAGTGACAACCAGTTTTTGAGAAGGATAACTGAATTCAAAACCTAATTGAGTGTGGGGTTAGTAACTATCCTGTAAAACCTACTTGTTTGTGAAACATAGCAGCAACGGTGAGTAGGATGTGGCTGTGGCCTTCTAATCCATGGAGGAGTCTACATGGTATACATCATCACCATCAGGATAATCCTTCACATAAGTGGTGTAAAATAATCTGTCAAAGTTCAGCTTCATTTAAACAGCAGAAAATAAAAAATGAATAATTTTATATCTTTAAATGTTTTTTCATTGTAAATATCACCGTGACCAATGGCGTACTGGCTATTGTGTATTCAGTGGTATGAAGAGGGTTCCAGAAAGTATTTTTTAGTTGAGGTGTCAGATTGGCAAGTAGAGACTCTGAAAGAGATGATGTGCAGTATATTCAGCCTGGAAGCCATGTTGTTTCAGATGGCTGGTCTGCTTATGTTGGAATCAAAGAAAATCAACCACGGGATATACTCTCATAACGTCATTATTCATAAGCAGCATTTTGTGGATACTGATGATGACACCATCCATACTCAAAACATGGAAAATCTTTGGATGCACGTCAAGCATAAACTTCACCAAAAGTTTTTAACTTCTGAGGCGTTGTTCATGCTCCACCTTCAAAAATTTGTGTGGCCTCAGCGGTACAAGAAAAGTCCTGTGTTTTCAGCATTTATTCACTGCATAGTCTGTCATTTCTTATTGTAATAACTAATTGTAATAAATGCATATACCTTGGTATTATTGATCTTACTACGTTCAAGGAATAGCAGTTTATTTGACACCACTATGCATTGAATCCAGCATCCACAAATGATGCTTTGGATGTTGGCTAAATATTAAATAAAAATGGTTATTATACTAACACCACTTCTTTGTTTTTTTTTTTAGGGGGGTTGTAAAAATGCTACAATGACATAGTAAAACAGTGTAATATAAAACAAAAGAAATTTGGTATGGGAATGAAGATCAATAAAGTGAGCAAAAAAAAAAAAAAAAAAAAAAAAAAAAGGAGAAAAATACATAAACCATTAAAAGCAGGTAGGCAAGCAGAAGGCAACATCAAGTTGTATGACCATAAATTAAATTAACAACTTGTTAAATAACTATTTACGAATTAACTTCAACATCCCTACCATTGAAGTTTCAATATATTTAATAGCAGGGATACAAACTGGAACCAAGAATGAGTTTTCAAGTTTGATTGTCAGCCGTATTTTGTACTTATACTTTTGGAAAAGGCATGAAACCAACTATTCTGTATCTTATCCAATTTTTAGTTATCTTGATGTTACCTTGTCAAAAGCACAATACAACAATACACAGTAATTCAGTGATGGTGTGCAAGTTTTTCTCATTACAATTAATTATAAATGCAATCATTGATTGCTAAGGTAAAATAATATTGTCCATAGAAAAGTGGAGAGACAAATGACAAAACAATAGCAATGAAGAGAATTAGAAGTAATTTCTCTTTTTATTTTGCAAATGATCAACAATGAACACAATTAAAAATGTCATTCTTATTTCTCAAACTGAAATATAGTTTAACCCATTAACTGTAGCAGAAATTTCCTTCGTTTGCAATTAAGGAATACTGGGTGTGGCAGAAATACCTCCCACATATAACTTTTTTCTTTTCAATCATTTTACCCCATGCAAAGCAGCAAAGCCATTAAGACACAATGGGTTACTGAGTGATTGAATAAGAAAAAAAGAGAAACATTAAAGAGCAAGAACAACAGAAGAGTAATCAAGAAGACAGTAGATAATGATTGATACTGCATTTAAATTTTTGAAGATCAAAGTAGGCTGGAAAGAATGAAGATGAAAGTGAGTACAGCATGTCAGAAAAGAAACTGTTAGCATAGAACTAGCCAATTACATCTAGCCAATTCAACTGTAAATTGATGAGACCTTATTGCCAATCTAGTACAGTGTTTAAATTCATTAAGTCTAGAAATCCAGAAAATAGTAAGACATTAGTAGCAATGGTGTCTTCATCTAGCTAATGTCTTACCATTATGTGGCGAGGTATTTCTGCTGCACTCTGTAGAAACTACAGGGAGGGAAATTTCTGTCATTAAAGTTAATGGGTTAAAAAATGGAGAGTTGAGCAAGCTGTTTTGGCTAAATTTTCATGGCCTCCAATAGAGATAATTCAAGAGAAAACACAAAATTGAAAATGTAAAATGATTTTTTTATTTTACTAATAACTAAGATCACTAGCTAAAAAGGAACAAAATTAACTGAATTCCAAGATAACAGCTTAGAAAAAAAAAAAAAACTTAATTTGAAGCTTAAGACAAAGTTTTCCATGCATGTGCTTCTGATTATCTTTTTTATAAAAGAAACTGCAGAAAAGATTATTGAAATGGATTTTCCCTTTTCTCTGAAATATTAGGTTGATAAATAACAAAGAAATAATTTGTATACAAATACTTAATCCTTCTACTTACCAATCTCATCAGACTGATCTGTTTCCAACTGATCAGTTAAATGTTCATGGTGTTCAATAACCCTATCACGGTGTGTTTGCCCATCAGGGGTCTTAATCGTGGTCACAGTCTCATAGTGTTCAGATTCAAAATCAAAATTCCCTGTAGCAGGTAGCTCCTTTGCAAAGACAGGATTGATGTTCAAGTGTAGGTGTTTCCGCTCCTTTGCAGACCCAACTTGGCAGCAAAAATCCTCAGATCCTCCTTCCATTGATATCACTTCATTAAATACTTTTGTAGTCAGACTCTTCTCATCTTCCTTTGACTCTTCCTTTGTGACATGGATGCACTTTTCATTAGAATCTGAATAAGAACGTCTGTAGATCTGCTTCTGTGCAAGTTCTACGTCTTTGTCTGTGGGATGAAAGATAGAAGAGCTTCTAGTTTACTAAATAAGATTCCAAAGCAATTCTGTAGAAACTGCCAAATGAAGATTTTGAAAATGATTATGAAGATACCAACATACATTTCGATAACAAGAATTTCTGCAGTGTTGAAAATTCATCAAGGGTTCATTTTACTGTTATCATTGTTTAAGAATTTCAGTGGATTTCTAGAAGAATATTGTTGAAACAGTCATGGTTTATTTGAATCTTATATTTTACAAGCATGAAGTTAAAAATATGGTTCAATAAACAGGGTTTAAATTTTACTCTAGCTTATACTTTGAAATTATACAATTCTACTTATCACTTTTTAAACTGTACCTCAGATACAAAAGAACTAATTTAACAAATAACCTACAGTATGCCAGAAACAAAATCTCCTGAAATACAAAGTTGAGATATCTGATAGGCTAACATTTACTCAGATGCTACAGACCACTAGTAGTAGTTGTATGATATATTGTATTGCCTGGTGAAGACCAGGAGATAGTACAAACAATAGTTCAAATATGAAAAACAATAAAAGATAACAGTCTGGAGAAACTTACAAGTGATAAAAGGCAATAATCAAACATTTGGTGACATTTTCATGCAAGGAAAAATATGTGATGCAAATACAAAACCACATTCAATTATTTTACCAGATTGGAAAGTTTTATAGTGAAACACTTTATTAATTATAAAAAGTCATAAATTTATTTTTTTTAGGCACATAATGATTCATTTTGTTATTGCCAAAGAAAATAAAACTCCAACTGAAATTAACTTGAAATATTTTTAAAACTTCAAATATTGTCTGTTTACAAAGCTTAGCTTCATGTGCTATAAAACCAAATTGTTGGGGTGGATAGATTTCTATTGTGAAAAAACTTTCAAGAAGAGAATCAGGTTTCAAAATCCTTATGGATAGTTATAATTTGGTAAATGATTTCATTATGTATATAAAGATTTAATGGTTGGAGATGTTTTTGACAATGGCAATATCAAAATCTACTTTTCTGCACAAAAAAACATTTGCCTTGACTTTGCAATAACAAAAAGCCACAGAAATCAGAAAAAAGCTGCAATATGAAAGCAATTTTGCAGAAAAGCCTACGTTAATAGAACTTGTTAAACAAACAGAATAGTCATCAATAAAATTTCAAGTAAAAGATTTTTTAAATTTTAAAAGATGGCAAACATTTTTTGCATAAAGAGTCTTTAATATCAAACCACTTTATTCCCATAGACCACCCATAAACCTTTTGAAAGTAGTTCATGATACAAA
This sequence comes from Acanthosepion pharaonis, assembly GCA_903632075.3. Lineage (NCBI taxonomy): Eukaryota > Metazoa > Mollusca > Cephalopoda > Sepiida > Sepiidae > Acanthosepion > Acanthosepion pharaonis. Next base: position 1,140,748 of record CAHIKZ030004489.1, read on the forward strand.
ATGATGAGGTAACAATATTATCAATTTTATTATTAATTACACATTTCAATTTGTATTTTAAAGACGGTAATAAAAGAAGGTTTATTGTCACACTGGGCTTCATAGTTAACACACTGTGAAAATTTGGAGTAATAGATTAAAACAGGTGTAGTTTTTTTTCAAAATATTAAGTATATTTTTTATTATACAGACTTGTTTCTACCGTGCATTTAATTCAAAATACATAATGGCAGAAAAATCAGAGTGCATCTATTTATTTACCATCAAGTAATGTGACACAGTCTTTTAACCTTTCAAGTAGTTGTCTATAAAAAAGAAAAAGTTCTAACATAGTGAATTGTATAAATGTTATGCATATTTAAATTTATTTAATAATGTTCCTATTAAAAATGGTGTAAAAACAAAAAAATGACCTTAGCTCAAGAATTGCCTTGTCTAATTTTAACAAAATTTAGCACTGCAGTCCACAAGAGTGCAAGGTACAATATGGTCCTAAATTGGTTGGAATATTATATATTGTTTTAAGCTTTGGGAACATATACCATAATGGATATTCATTACAATTGGAAATATTTAATATACAGATTAGCCCCTTGAAAAGTGAACATTACCACAAAACTGTGAATCAGTGAAAATTACAGTCAAGTAATTCTTAATATATATATATATATATATATATATATATATATATATATACACACACACACACACACACATCAGAGTTTTAATATTATATAGATATTTGTATGAATTAGTTTTAAGCTAGTGATTCTCTTTGATTCATATTGTTTCTCTCTTATGCTCTGAAGAACATAAGGTGCATTTGGTATTTGAGAACACAAATTTAGTGGGCCATAAATGAAAAATAATATTATGAAGGAAGCATCAAATTTGAACATTCCCACTTCTCTTTTGGACATATTAAGAGCATTAACATGGTAGCTTCCAATCTGACAAGAATTTGGTTGGTTGGCTGATTTTGTTTAGTAGCCTATCAACCTCTATGGGTTATTTACTGCCAAAATCTAAATAATTTGAAAGCAATTGTATACTTTCAACTATAGATAAAATGTATTGCTGGTCATTTTACTATAAATATGTATTGTTGGTCCCTTTTTATATAAAAATGCATTGCTGGTATTTTTACTATACAAATGTATTTTTATACTTTCAAGTCACGGTGGAGTAATGGATAACGGCTTGGATTGAGGAATCGAAGAGCTGAGTTTGAATTCCAGTCAAATCCATTACAATCACTTATGTGCTAATACACTTGGGAAAGGTATTAATCCTCTTCTCTCTCCAACTATGGGTAAATAGCAGGACAGACCGGGTTCTATAGCCTTGGATGGCTACATTGGTCTACTGCAGAAAGAAATGGCAACCTACTGCTGGAAAAAATCTGCCTCATCAGTCATTTATCAAAAGATACATGATTGCCTAAGTGTGTATCATGCATGACAAAAAGAGTTTTGTTTGGTGTTCACTATTTGCCCATGACTAGGATCCTAACAGGTGCTACCACCACATAAGAATTTGGAAATGGCCAGCTTCTTCATATTCAATGTCCAGAATGAGCTGGAGGACTCAGGAAGGAACAAGTCATCTGTGGCTAAAAGAAAGAAAGATTCTAAGTAATCAAACATTGTAAAGATTGTTGAGCTCTTCGAAGAGATCCAGGATATCATCAGTCACAACCTTGACAAGTACATCATGTACAAGTCCCAAATGATGAAGAAAGGGCAGTTCATATACAAAAAGGCATGAGAGGACTGTGGGATCCAATTGAAGTATATGTGGAACAAACCCAAGCAACTTGTGTAACCCAGCATGTTCTTGTTCTTTTCAGATAAGAAGAACCAAGAAGAATGACAGGTGGGTCTGGGTAGACTCCACAGAAATACCTGCCAAGTTCACATGGTCTATGATGATTCTGGGGATTGTGAGCTACAACAGTTATGTTATGCTACCCCATTTCTTCCTGCAGGGTCTCAGAATCAATGCCAATACCTGCATGGAATTACTGGTCAGGTGCTGGATTAAGATAGTGACCCAAAGGAAGCCTTATGCATTCCAGCTTCCTTCCACATGACATAAGAGTAGATGTTGAAAGTTTATATGATCATATCACTGTCTAACATGTGTAGTATATCATTTACCTTAGATGATACCAAAATAGAGTTTGCATTTTCATCACCAGTGAAGTGTCAGTTCATACAATAAAAAGAAATTGTAAATGAAATAATTTTAAATTTGCATTCTTCCATCCCATGTTGAGTTTGTGCAAATGGGATCTATAGTAAGTACGGTTTTTGACATTTAATGTCCCTAAATATATAAATAAATTTAATGCTAATTTTCTTTTTGTGGCTTATAACTTTTACAGTATAAACATCCATTCAGATCTGTATCTTCCCTGGTACTGTGCCAGTGTAAATGTGACAACTAATATTCCAAATATAAAGGATCAAAGAGATTCTTCTGGAAATACAATGTCAAATATGTAGAGCTTCTTAGTTAAAATCTTTCTTACTTCCATTGTTACATTTTAGCTAATCCATTCTACAGCTTTCTTCAAGTATATAAATCCTTATAGAATGACCATTTTTTTTTTTTTGGAGACAATGTAAAAATAATTTATTTTTTAGAAATGAATCATATATAAGAAAATATAATAGACTGACCAAAACACTGATTTAACAACAAAAGCAACAAAAAGTATATGTTCAAAGATTGAAGTAACTCTTGGAATGATAATGACTTTTCAAAATTACAGTGGCTATTTCAAATATTTATAATCATGTACTTGTAGAATCAGTATAAATTCAATAGGCAAAAATAAATACTCAATAACCTACCTTGTGTGGCTCTTAGGCCTTGCATTAGGTGAACAGTACAGTAAAAAAAAAAAAAAAAAAAAATAATAATAATAATATCAAGTGGTTGAATTGTATGTAGACCAGGTACCAATTACCGGTGCATAAGGCAGACAGGAATGTTGAGAGCATTTCACAGACTATAACTATTAATACTCAAAAGCATTTCCTAATAGGCTAACATTCATAATTTTAAAATTCCTATCTCAATAATTAAAGCTTATCCAAGCAAACAAATTCAGTCATGTTTGAATCAAATGGTCAATAAAGAAATTGTGGGTATTGTAGATTTTATGAGTATATAAATTCCAGTTAAGAGAGATTTGCTCCAAGTTAATGTACAATTTCCTAGCGTGCAGTAGAAAACATTTTTATGAGATGAACCACTCCTATCACAGCAGATATTTACAGATAGGCATACCTAATCTCATAATAGAAATGTATTGACTTAATTGGACACCAGATGAAAAAACTTGCTCAAGTGATATGTCTGAAACAGGTTCCCATCAATGCTATTATATACCAACATTATTAAAAGAATAACTTTAATTTTATTTTATGATTTTAAAGCAATACCATCATCATCACTGCTGTTGTACATTGTCACAATGGATAGTAGCCAGTTTCCAGTATAATGGTTTGGTCAGTTAAAAAAAAAAATTAAATTAAAAAAAAAAACAACAAACAAACAAAAAACAAATGAAATATTTGGTCTAAAGCAGTGTTTCCCAATATGGGCACTAATGCCCTCTTGTGGGCTCTGTTATATGTGGGAGTTTTTATTTAATTTGTTGGGTGGTGAACATACTCAGTTAGACAGTGGGCATTTATCCATTTTCTTCAAATTTTCAAAAATTACTCAATATTGGCTACAAAAGGAAATTTCTGAAAGGTATCAGAAGCTGTGGGAAGCTATCAAACCTTTCATTGCTTTTCCAACTTCCTTTATGACTGACTGTGGTTTCAACGCAGTTACATGGCTTTTTACTAAACAATGAAACCATCTGCAAATTACAAAATAAGGAAATCTATGATTACTTCTAAGCAGCATGGGACCTAAAGTAAGAGCCTTAGCCAGTAAGCACCAAAGTCAACCATCGCATTGAAAACATTGAGATAAACTATCAAATAAAAATTTCTTTTATCATTTTAGCCATTGGTATTTATAATAGAAATGAAAACAATATTAAAATTACTTTTGCACTAATACCTAAGTATCTTACTATGAAAGATGAATTCTGTATAATATTCAAAATTAATTTAACTGGAGAGTGTTGACAAAAGTTTGTGGCCAAAGGGGGTGCTGATTGAAAAAAAAAGGTTGGGAAACACTGGTTCAAAGAGTCAATATATCCCTGATATTTACTGATACGACTGTAATATTAGATATTTTACAAGTACAATACTGTACTGATTTTTGTAGGTACTGAGCAGGAAAAAAACTAACTTAAAAGATCAGATGCCTGCTCATGAGTTCCAGTTTGTACCATACTTCAATAGGCAAGTAAGTATATGTGATCATATGTACTATAACAATTAACAAACATCTGCAAAGTCATATCTGAAATAAAACACCAACCAAAAGGTCAGGAAGCTGAATCTTGTTGGCGTGAAATTTATCCAACACATATATATGATAGATTGCATTCTGAAGATGGAAAACGTAACTCAAAACACCTCTAATCCAAAAGGTTTTAGCAAAGGAACTGTTGACTTTAACAATTTAATCTGCACTTTGGAAATGGCTCAGTGGTAGAGAATTGGAGTAATGGTTATGAGTACTCTGAATGTAAGCACTAAGAAAGAAATGTAATTTGAAGAAATAAAATAAACTGTAGGAGTTGAGAAATATAAACAAAAAATGAGATAAATTAATAATTTCAAGGTTATCTGACCTTTTTGCTAGAAAGGGCAGTCATGTGACATTCCAATATAAAATGGCTAGAGAGCATTTTCTTCTCTTCTTTTTCTCTCTCTTGTTGACCATTCACTATTTTTTCACGTACACAAGGATACATTATTCTGCTTACACTAGTTCTAGAAACTGAGGGTAAAGTAACTCTTATTCTATTAAAAACTGTTGCTTTAAAAGCAAAAGACATTCTTTTTAAAACATTGAACATTATAATAAAGAATACTTCTTTATTCCTGTCTTGATATTTCTATTTGTTCTTAAAGTATTGACACAACTCATGTCTAAATGAAGTATAGTTCAGCGATTTATTAGTTATATTCTCTGAGCCTTTATTTTTTTAAGTGCTAAAAATACTTTTCTTTCAGTTTTTATTTATCATACTGTTGATGACCAAACTTAGTAGCCGTAGATATCCTATGTACACAGACTCAGAGTTGCCTGTGAGCTATTAGCTAAACCAATCCACTTACATCTCCCTGAATCTTTTTGCTTTCATGCCCTGCATAGATCTATGGCTTCTCCTACATTCTCTCCTTCTCTCACTGGTTTCACAAGTATTTCTTGTTATGGGGGGACCTTGATCTAGTTCTTTACTCTCAGTTTCCATGTTTCATACGCTGAGTCTTCTGAAGAACTGATCATCCATTGATTCTTTTGCTCTGCTTTCTTGTTCATCTACATAGTCATTCGAACTAGTTTTGCTTTGTACTTTGTCATAATTTTGGTTTGCTCTTAACTGGTCTGCATGGGCAACAATATTTTTACCATTCTGGCATATTAATGGCGTGTTGTATCCTTTTTGCATTATGAAATTCACCTTTTCTAGTTTGTTTTCTTTATTTTTTTGTACCATATGTTTTCATTAACAGAGTAAGACATTATTAATGGAGTTCTAATCTGTCTGTCTATTAATGCAGACAGGCTCTCATCTCTCAGTATGTAGTATTGTTCTCAACAATAATCTTGGTAGAAAAGTTTCAAACTTTTCTTGCTGAGAAAAAAATGCTTTCAATCCGATCTTTGGACCATTTGTTTAGCAATCCCATTTGATTGAGGGTGGTAGGGAGGTGTTTCATATGGAACACAACCAATCTCCCTTAAGCACAAGCATAGACTTTTGTCACAGAATTCAGGACCATTATCGGTTAATGTTTTTTTGGTACTCCATTTCTAGCAAATATTATGCATAATATTTGTTTTACAGTTTTTCCTGAACTCGGAAAACTTCAAGCCAGGTGGAAAAAGTGTCAACCAGTATTAGATATAAACCTACTTCGTTAACTTGTGCGTGATTCATATGAACTCTAGACCAGGGTTCTACTTCCTTAGGTCAAGAGTGCAACTTATTGTGGCAAAAATTTTTATTTCAGTACATTTGCACACATAATTCTCCATGTCTCTTGTGTGCCCCGGCCACCACGCTTACAGTTTTAACAGTTTTTGTGTAGCGGTTATCCCACAATGCACATCATCATGTACACTTAATTACTTTTCTACATTTTTCTAGTGGTACGACTAAATCCCCACTAAAATTAGACCATTTTCTATTGATAGTTTGTGTCTGGTTTCTTTGCATGGTCTTTCTGCTTTTGAACAATTACTCGGCTTATTGTTCCTTATTCGAGATAAAATTCGACTTAAGAATGGATCTTGTAATGTCTCCATAACTAGTCTATTCATGGGCAACACATAAGTTTCCACTGAATGCAAAAATTCATCCTCAACTTTTTTTATGTTTTTTTTTTTGTTGTTTTGTTCCTTTTCAAATTGTAGTTGGGACAATGCATCTACATGTGGTATCACGTTTCCCTTCACATATTCTATATCATAATCAAAAGCCATTAACTTCATAGCCCATCTTAATATTCTGGATGATCTAACTTCCTAGGATGGAATATAAATTCTAAGGGCTTATGATCATATCAACAAAAATTTTCCTAATAAAAATTGTCTTGCTCTGGTCATACTCCATACAATCGCAAGTGCTTCCTTTACAATATTAGAATAGTTCAATCCAGCCGATGTCAATGTCCTGGAAAGATACATTACCAGGTGTCCTTCCGGGGATAAAATTGCTGATACAGACCCCTTTTATTGTACATGTGTCCATAAGCTCAAGTTGGTTTTCATTAGTATTAAATTTTTCAATTAACTCTTGTTGTATGAAGTCAATACAAGCTTCTAAAGTTATTTGGTTTATCTGTAACTGCTCTAAAATTTTTACTCAATGAGAGGTGATGTACAGAGTTGAATTAATTCTTCCTCTGTGCTTACTCCATGTCCTAGTTCATGAAATTCACAATATCTGCTGGCATCTCTTAATCTTCTTAGATATTTCCTTATAGGCTCTCCAAATTCTTGTTTCAATGCTAAGAATTTGGTTCATTCGACCAAGACCAATCTTTTCTTTAGTTGAATATTTCTCAATATTACTTCTTTGACTTCCTTAAATGTCAAATTTTCAATGTCAGCTGGGTAAGTCATTAATGAAATCTGACTAATGGCTTCACATCCTGCAGTGGCCCAAAATAAAAAAAAATCCATGATTTCTGTCCTCTTGTAACTCCTTTTTTCTGGCACATGCCTCAAAGCATTTTATCCAAATCTTTACATTTTCAGGTTCTTCTGTGTTCAACAGAGCTATGCCAGATGACACCATTTTGTTATGATGATCAAACTTAGTAACTGTAGATATTCTATGTACACTAACTCAAAGTTGCCTGTGAGCTATAGTTATAGCTCTCTTTATGCTAATTACCTATTAGCTGAGCCAATCCCATTACACATACAAAGTATTTTATTCTCCTTCTGAGAGTCTGCAATGAACAATGCCAGGTTGACAAGAGATTTTATTTACAGTAATATATATGTTCATTATGTTGTGTTCTTCTCATTTTCTACAAGAATCTTCTGATTTCGCTGTCAAAAGTTTGACAATACTAGAGTTAGCTGTCATTAATCACAAAATTATGTTCAACTTAATCCAAGATTAGTATCAAAAGTAAAAGTTGGCTTTATTTGATTTTTTTCTCTCTTTACTTCTATTCTCTTTGGCTGTCATCATTTAACTTCACTGTTGATGGGTTTTTTGGCTTCTCTTGCTTAATATTAGATTATTTTAATAGGCACAAGAGTAAAATCATTACAAGTTAAAATAATAGATTTGTTTAACATTAGATACTTTTAGTGTCATAAGATATAAAATTTTGTTACCTTTAATACTCCAATCTGTGAATGGTATGTCACAAACAATAAAGACTTAGAAATTGGTGGAATATTTTTTTAACAAAATCTCGTGTATAGATTTAAGGAAAAAGTGTTTGATGGTTGGTTGTCTTTGTTTAGCAGCATATCGGCCTCTATGGGTTATTTAATGCTAAAATCTAAATATTTTGTAAGCAAATTTTTATTTTATTTTTTGGAGATAATAATGGTTTAGTGATACAGGTCTTACTAATTAACTGGGGGAAGAAGTTGTGGATTTATACCTTTCCCAAAGGTATTTGTGCATAAGTGAATATAATGAACCCAATGGGAATTGGGGCCATTATCCATTACACCACCCACATGCCCAAGCTTACAGCACCTGGTATTCTCAAACAGTCACTCATCTACGTACTGATCAGGCTCAATGTCGCTAAATTTCAGTGGTTGTACATGAACCAGTGTTTCAACATGATGTGACCATAAGCCAAGAGAAAATCTATCTTTTTGCATATTTAAAAATAAGGTTAAAAAAAAAACCCCAAAAAAAACATCAACCAAAAAAACAGAAAAAAAAAAAAAAAAAAAAAAACTTATTTGTAAAGGATTTGCAAACTTATTTCTACTGTGGCCCAGTCAAGATCATGAATCCTGTAACCCATTAGGATCATAGGGCTACCACATGTACTGCAGCCGTAGCATTGGGTAAGCTAGCCTGATGGAGCCCAACCCTCTACAGGCTGGTTTGAATTCAGAGTTTTCCTTCTACACTGGTTCCCAATCAAGGCTATAGGGGTCATTCTATCCTGCTATTTACCCATAGCTAAGGAGAGAATTGATGGATTCATACCTTTTCCAAGGCTATTTGCAAGTAAATGAAATGCTCTGCTTTCTCATTCCAATCCTCTATCCATTACACTGCTGTGCATCTGCCTGTGGCCCAATAGTTGACTTAAATACTTATAAGATTTATCTACTAGAGTAAAATTGTACCGACAGCAAACCTGTCCCACAGACTGATTCACAGTTTTACAGACAAAAATGTTTGGTATATATAGTTCAATCCTCACAGAGTAACCAATTACTCTGGTACTATACCAAGCTAAAGTTTAGTACATTATAGTTGTGAAGAAATACACTTCAGCTGTTTGTATTTAAGAGTCAAAGGATTGACAATACAATCTATTTTAGTCAGTCAAAAATCCAAGGATTTTGTGCTGCATTGCTTTAACAGGCTCAAATGAATAGATTTCTTTTCCAAATTTTATCCGTTCTATAATTTAACTAATGTTAAATACAGAGCAGATAAAATAAAATTATTGTCCCATAATAGTTTTCATTTAATGTATGAAATGTGTATGCAAGTATAACAACAATTATGGGACAGATCTAATAGTTGTCAATTGTTAATAATTGCAAAATCTATTTAACTTTAATCAGTACCAAAAGATCTAACTAACCCAAAATAATTTTTTTTAAAGTCTAGTATAAAAGAACTTACCTTTTCGTCCTAAAGAGAGTGACTTTCTCCCACTTCGGTGGAGTGATTTCAGCCTTTTGAAGGAATTGGCTAATCTGTTCGTGTTACTAGAATCAGTACTTTCTTTGACTTTCAAATGGGCCTTTACATGCCTCAAAGAGCCTGACTTGTTTTTAATGTCCTTTGATTCCCATACCTCACCTTGTCGCAATGTTATTTCAGAATTTTGGAACGGAATATCAGACATTGTACATGACTGGCGGATATGTGTCTTAGTCACAGTTGTTACTTCACTCAACACTTTACCATTTTTACAATTTTTCTTTCCTTTTTTCCGTTTTTTTTTGTGTGAATGTTTTTCTTCCTTTTCTTCACGTTCTGTTTTATTTTTCTTTGCAATCTTAAGGGTGATTCTCAACCTTTCCCGAGCTCGCTTGAAGAAACTCTTCTTGTGCCGCTTCTCAGAGGCCCATTCAGAACTGTCCGAGCTTGACGAGTCAGCACTAGATTTTCTTTTGTAGTAAGTGGCCTCAGGGGCTGACACTGGAGATTCAACTGTTGAATCTGAAGCTTCATCACTGGCAAGGGGTGCCGTGTAGGTATTAAGTTCTTCTTCAAACAAGGTGTTCTGGAAAGATTCATTTTCATTGCTAAGCAATGATTCGTGTGAAGCAGCACGGTAACTCTGGTTGCGTCTCAAATTTGGTTTTTCCTCGTTCACTTCCAGCTCAGAGACTTTCTGATAAAGTGAATTCATTGGAGTAATGTCTTTCAGACTTTCTTGGTGCTTTTTCAGAAATTCTTCCAGAATTTCCACTGCCTGTCGATTGACCATTGGAATGGTCGACATTCGGGAATGTTTTTTGGGCATTTTTTCCCTGTTAAAGAAAAAAAAAGTAAATAAGTTACAATGGCATAAAAAAGACTTGCATATAAATATAAAATATACATATAAAACTTCTATTAACAGTAATGCATTCCTCAGTCCTGAACACTGACAACACCTTTTTTTTTATATTCAATGTATAGTATGCAGACTTAATGTAAAAGCTTGCTCAAATTTTAGATAAAAACAAAACTGTAAAAGATTGGTGTTTAAACATCAAATCTGTTTCCCAGAAATTTAGTTTATCAGTGCAGAAAACAACTAAAGTCAGGGGGTAGTGAAAGAGCAGTAAAAATAGTGATAAAGAAAAGGTGAAGTCTTATGTAAATATTTAGTATTTAAATACAACTTGCCCAACCTTAACATGAGAATTTGTAGTAACTACAAATGTAATCATTATAGTAAATAAAAATTTTGATCTACTTGTTTAATAGGGCATAACATCATGAATTATTATATAAACAGCTAATTACAAGGAGGTGTTGAAATGTTCTCTGACCAACCAAGGAAACAACAAACAACAAAAAAAACTTATCATTTGGTTAGATTTTGAAAAGTGGGTAGAACTGGAAACTTCTCACTACCTCAATATAAGAAAAAAAACAAAAACAAAAAAAAAAAAACAACCCCCAAAACAAAACAAAATCACTTATGCCTACATTGAATTAGGTTTGGTTTATGTTTAGCAGCATATCAACCTCTATGGGTTATTTAATACTGAAATCTAAAAATTTTGAATGCAACTTTATGCCTTCAGCTACAGATATTTTGTACATAATTTTATACTTTCAGGGCAAATTTATGTTTTTTTAGATATATAATTTGTAGATGATAAAATGTATTGTTCGTAATTTGTTTTATAAAAATGTATTGCCGTTTTTTGTTTTTAAGTACAAAAATGTATTTTTATACCTTCCTAATATTTTAATTTTTGTTTGGGGGTGGAGGTTCATTATTTACCCACAGCTGGGACTAACAGCTGCTACCACCCCAGGTCAGGGTGAACTTGGGAGCAACAGCAATTAAAAGTTGGTTTCATGCTCCTCAAAACCTCCAATCTCCTAATCAGAGGCCTTACTACCAGATGTAATTTATCATCATGCCCAGCACTATTGAATTCTATATACAATGATATAATTATAGGCTGACATACAGAGGTCTTTGACCTTTGGCAAAGTACACAAACACTTTGTTCTTAGGTAGAAGTGTTGATCCAATAGTCCAGTCATTTTTAGAGGTACTATGCTAGTAAATAACACAATAACACATGTATATAATTTGATTATCAATTACCCAAGCTCTCAGCACACATCAGAAAGTGACAGTGAGAAAGAGTCCTTTTGTGAGTAAGTTTCTTTGGTTTTGTTTATCTGTTTACAAAGTAAACATCCTCTGAGAATTGTATTACCTCTGAAAATATTTGTTTTGTAGCAACAACTTTTTAATTGGAATGTACAGTGATCTTCAGCTAACATGTTCAAAAATGACTAAAAAAAAAAAAAATTCAATAAGTAAGACAGAAACAAACAATCTCAGATTTTTTCTCAAAAGGTCTTACTATACCCAAACAAATAAACAAGATGCAATGTAAATAAAATCTGGCATTTCTCAGATGTAACCAAACTTCTCCCATTATTTTGACACTTCACTTATGTGAACTGCCATTATGAAAAAAAGCATGAGAAATTATGGAGGGAGTCCAAGTGACCTCAATAATTACCAGACAACCTCAAGCTTTGTAAATATGGCTGACAAGAGGTGTGTTGTTGCCAGGATAGTAAGAGAGAAAATATATACAATTCTAATAACCACACCTTAAATACTATTTATTTGGTACAATATATAAGTGTCAAGAAAAATGAGATTGATAAAAACTAAAAACAACTAAGGTACATTCTCATTCTTGTCCATTAAAGTTTCTTGCCAAATTAAACAGCACTACCCACTAGAACACATCTAAAATAAAAGTACAAATCAAAAACCTTACTAGTATTTGTATTTATTGGTTTTAATATTGTATCTGTTAAAGAGGACTAATTAATAAAAGATGTAAGTTTCTTACATTTTTTAAATATTTATTTTTAGAGTATTAATAGTAATGATAATTAAAATTTATACTAATTTATTTTAAAATTCACTTGAAACGATTCCTGACAGAGTTTTTAAGAGTTAAAAGTTGAGCCCTTTTGTTCAATTTTTCAACACATTGCATACAAGTGACTAATTAAAACAATCACCAAAATAAATAGTATTTGAAGTACTATATTTTGTAGCATGTAAAATGCACTTTTTTCTATTCCATACATTTTTTAGACAAGTATCTTAAGCATTCTTTCTATAAAAAGGTTTTGTCTGATACCTTTTCCAGCATTCCTCAGATGCATGCTGCATCAAGCAATATTTAAAAGTTGCACAGATAAAATCAGTACAAAATAATTTCTGTAGACAACTGAATGCAACATAAACTAAACAAAAAAAATTGGTGAAAAAACCCAGACTCCAAACCTGATAAGTCCTTTAGCTTGTGAATAAGGTCATTCATATAAATGGGTTTAACCTATACTCTCATGGCTTCAGTTTACTTTAAACTGACACTTTTTTTTAATGTTTGTGACCATTTTGTTTAAAGCTTATTTTTCCTTGATTTCATATGAAAACTTGAAATTTTTCCAACAGTGATATTTTTACTTTCCAAAATGTTAGTTTATAATTATAGTTTAGATATATGGAAAAGAGAAAGCCTCAGTTTAAACTGATACCAGAATGATGTAGGGTAAGTAATTGTTGTTCTTCATTAAATTCTTCACATGCCACTCTTTATATAGAGCTCTCTGATTTCTTTAAATTCCCATTACTTGTGTTGAGATATTTTCAGATGCTACACAAACATTACATTCAAATATTTGGTAATTCACAAATGCTTTGAAGAGTATTTTAAGATACATTTAAATCATTATAATATTGAGTAATGGTAGAAAATTTATTCAAAGCAAATTATATCTGTTGAATTCAAGCCTATACTGAAATTTACAGTAAAATGTTTTTATTTAAAGTTTAAATAAAAACATTTTAAATTTCATTAAACTAATGCTTTTTCGCCTCCCCACACAAACATCAAAATACAAACTTTAAGCAAAATTATCAAATATAAGGAAAAAAGGTCATTTTAAAGTGAACTGATGCCAAGAAGATTGGGTTAAAATACAATTTTGGAATCAAATTAAACTTAAAAAAAAAAGTAGCCAAATTTATAAAAAGTCTTCAACTAAGAAGAGTGAAATCAATAAAAGCTTTTTAGCTAATCTTTAATGGATTGCAGGTTTTAGACAACCTACAATAAATCCAAAGTTGTTTTTGGATTGTTAAATGATAGAAGACATTACAATCACAGAATTTTTTTTTTAGCTACCTTATTTCAGAATCATGTATAAAAAAAAATAAATATGATCAACGTATCAAGACTGAGACAAATAGCTCCAGGAAAAAGCTGCCGAACGTATAAAAAATGAGAATATATGAGAATTTATAACAAACTACTGTTGGTCCGAATAAATATAAAAACCTTTGAATTTGTGACTCTCATCAAAAAAAACAAAAAAAAACAACAACTTTACAACAGGTGGTAGTCAGTCAACTAAAAATGTCAGTTAGAGCACCATGTTGTTGTGGATTAATGGTTTGTTTAACACTGAAAATACATGTTTGTGGTGTAATGGATAGCAAGCTGGTCTTTCAGATCATTTATTACGGAGTAGCAAGGTCGATCCTCACTGGGTGGCCAGTGCTTGTAGGTGGCCTGGCGTCAAAACTAGGCTACACATAATAAATAACTCTAAATGCCAACTCGTAAAGTCCCTATTTCCAAAGAAAGGAGGGAAGCGAAGCGTACAGAGATCAAAAAGATCCACCGACAACAAAATACATGCCAGATTATTGTGTAAGAATAAGTCAATCAATCAATTGAATACACTTCTTTTCCTTCTGTATGTAACTAAATGTTTATTAAAAAAAAACAAAAAAAAAACAAATGTTTAAAAAAAATGTATAATTTTTTCTATATCATACACTGACATGTCCATTTTTTTTTACGAATATTTCAGATAATAGACCTTCGATTTCGATAGGAAAAGCAAAAGATTTTACACTATTTGGAGATCGAAATTACGAAAATAAGTGATTTTTGCAAAATGATTAACTTTTAATAAAGTTTTAAATTGAAATTTTATCACGTCCAAAATTCCCATTTGAAACAAACAAAATTAAAAATCTTTATTTCTGCTGCTAATTAATTATACAGTGTAGTTACTACACTGTTACACTAAGTATACATTTCTAAAGAATTCTCAGATAACAATAAAAAATCCTAAGGAGAATAATAGAGAAAAAATTATGTTCTTTTTCTCTTCCTTACATGGTCCAAAAATAAATGTTATTTATCATAAAAAATGACTTCACTTAAAAAAAGCATAATGTTTCTTTCATAAATAATTTGTGAAAGTTAGAAAATTAATGCTTAAAGTCACTTATTTTATTATAAAGACATTATTGAATAAAAATAAGAACTGAAATTGTCTTTCTTTCTGGGCCATTGGACTTTTTTTCTTTTTCTTTTTTAACTGCAGTTTATAAATAAAAAAAATAACACAATGCATTTTTTGAACAATTGTATCTAATGCTTTTTATTTAATGAAATAAGTGTTGTTATAATATGTAGGAATAACTAATTTATCGTACTTATAATTCTACTTAAACGAAAACAAAATATCCTCGGGCAGCTTATTTTTATAAAAAAACAAAAAAAAAATTACCCTTTTTAAGAAACAGTCGCATTGCTCATAATAACAAAACGTTGGACCCCGATTTAAAGCATTTTCATAAGACTAAGAGACTTTAAACTTACATAAATGAAAACCACTATTAAGTAATTTATTCACAAACAAAAAAAAAATCTAGAATTAAATCGATTACATAATTTTTGCTTCCAATTTTTTTTTACGGTGACATTTTAAAACAAGTGACATTTTTCTGCAATGTTTGGATGGTGGGGAAATTAATGGACAACAACTGCAATGATTGGGTAAATTGTTTTTACACTGTTACAGAATAACCGAAAGAGATTCTTTATCAATTCATAACAGATAAATAAAGTCCATGATTAGTACTTAATTTTAATTATTTTTTTTATTCATCAAATCTTGAGATTTTAACTGAAAAATTAAAAGAAGGAAACTCCCTAAATATTTTTAAAACCATCAGCTTTTTGTCATCATCAATCCCATACCAAACAATTTATTAAAAAAATAAAAAACTATGAAAAACAAAACACGCTAGAATGAAATTTTTCTTCTAGCGTGTTTTGTTTTTCATAGTTATTTTCATGTTATTTCTTTTTAAAAAAAATACAAGTTAACAAACAAATTAATTTTTTTTACCAGATCTCATACTACGAATAAGCTTATAAAGTTTTAAAAACATCAAGAAGCAGTAAGATCCTAAGAAACTGACAAATTTCATATTTGGCATTCAGAAAAAAAAAGAAAGAAGTTCTGTTAAATAGTCTTGATCGAGACATTATTTTTTCTTGTTACACAATCAAACAATCCATGAGAAAATGTTTTTTTTTTCGTGACTAAGTTTTCTGCCAATTGTGTTCGCGAGAAGACAAAAGAAAATCGATTTTTTCTTCCAAAATTCCTGTAATATTTTTAGTGATCATATGTCATGCAAAGAAATGCAAAGCAAACAAAATCTACAAAAACGATCCAGTGGCAAATAATGAAATTAAACCCTTTTAAAAAGTAAAACATTTGATTGATACATTAAAAACTCATTTAAAATCTTTTTAAAAGAAACCCGTCAATTAAACTAAAAGAATGCAGATTAAACTACTAATTACACTAGTCACCGCGAAAATAAATAAATCACATAATTTCCTTTGATTCATTGTGACACTCAAAATAACTCAAAATAAAAAGTTTACAAACTATTCCTCATATTTAAAAATACATTTTCAATGCTACAATAAACAATAATTAAGGAGATTAAGTAATAAGGAGAGAGTTATAGAGTACAAAAAACTTACTTATTGTTGATATTTTTCTCATCAGTGGAATTTGAATCAGAAGATGATTTCGGCATAATTGTAAAAAAATGATAAATCAAATCCAACAAATAATGGTCTGATTTGTAAAAGATGACAATTTAAAAAAAAAAATCTTTTGCTCGTTTTCTTGAGCCACTTGAGTCAAATGTTTTCTTTCCGGTCAACAGGAAAACAGTCGTGAGAAACGTTGTAATGTAAGTGAAATGATGTTGTTGTTGTTGTGTCCCAAGTTTCGAGAATGTGATCAGAGATAATAAAAAAAAAAAAATCTCTATAAAAATAAATTCAATAAAAAATAAAATAAAATAACGAACTTATTTACATCAAAAAATTCCTTGGAAACTAATGTTTTGCTCAGTCCGTGTTTTTCTTTTTTAAGGTTCCTACCATAATTTTTCATATCCTCGTTTCTCTCTTCTTAATTCGTAAAGGACAACAAGTATGACGTTGTACTACAAACAAATCAAAAAGACTTACAGTCGTTACATACACTATTGCTGCCACTTTTAAACTTTATATTCCCTAGTTTCAATGGACGGAGAAATATCACATACCCACACTTTATTACTGACCTCTACAGGTAGGAGGACAATTGCCCCCCCCCCTCTGACTCATCCCCTCTTTTTTTATTGGGCAAGAAGGATGGACCCTGTGGGGGTGAGAATCACGAGGAAAGCAGGGAAAAAACATAAGTTACTCAGATTTTTTTTTTTTTGTGGTAGCTATTTGCGGGAATCTACAGTGACGTTATTTTAGGTACGTTTGTACCTGGTAAGGAATGCAGTTTAAAACTTTCTTTATCCTCCACACTACTAATGAAATGGGTTATTTAAAAAAATATTATCGTATGTAAAGCAAAGAAAGACAAACTATAGTTGCGTTTTTTACTTCGATTGAATCTAAAAGTTCTGTGAATTCCATTTTTATTCCGCTCGTCCATCCAGATAGCCATGAAACCAAATTTTGAGAAGTACAAACAGGTAAAAGAAAGGAGTACAAAGTTCAGTTGTTTTAGTGTGTGTGTAGTTTATTACAATAAATTTTCATTAATTTTTTTGAAGGGGTGGGGGATAAATTTTCATTACTTAACATACAAAATTATTGACAAAAAATGTTAGCGATAAAACAAAAGTACAATAATACTGTGAGTGAGGATTTCGACATTGCTGATGCGGGTTGCAAAAAATTCTATTGAACTAAATGACAACATTTAAGTCAAAGTGTAAATGATTAAAAAATAACTAGTAAGTTGGTATAACAATTCTTAGCTTTGTGAATTGGTTGGAACGTTAATCAACCCAGCTAAAAAAAAAAAAAAAAGTTGACAATTAATAGCTAAGTACTTCGGTCATTTTTTTTTATTCTCTATTTTAATTTTTTTTAAGTTTTTTTTTTTTGGTGTGTGTGGAGGGGGGGGGGCGATAAATTAAATTTCTAACTCCCAAGCTGTGAATGATCATAGAACGCTCAGCTTGGTTGCCACTTTCCAAGGAGAAAATTTTTTAAATAACTAAGCAATTTAATTATAAAAATCATTAACAAAGCAATTGCTGATTTTTAAGATCACAATAGACTAGATTCAAAATGAATAGCATTTTTTAAAATTTGATTTTTAAAGTTGAACATGCAAATAACTTAGTTGTTTCCATTAAAAACTTCCATGAAACTGGATAAGACATGAATGATAAAAGTAAAAAACTATATTTATTTTCGTATTTTTATTATAATCTGCTCTAGGAAGCCATCCCCACAGACAGGCAGTGTCTTTCTCATCAGTGTCAACTGTCAATCCTTCATACCTGAAACGTCACAATATGTAAGTGCTGACGGGGTTAAGTAATTTCTGTTTCGTTTTTTTTTTTTTACGTCTGTGCTGGTTTCCCACTTTAAACTCAGTCATGTGTCATTCAAGTAGGTGTACGGATAAATGCCAAGCTAAATTTATTTTATGTCACAGTTTTTACGTCATATTTGTATACAATACACACACACACATACAGAGAAACCCCAGAATGCACAAATAGTGAAATTCAAAATTTAGTGGTATATAGGATTTCCAAAAACAGACCCATAAGAATGGGTAGGATAAAAAAAATCTACATACATGTATTGTATATACTTCTTGTGCATATAAATATATTTCTTCCTCAGGTGTTATACAGTGCTCAATGTTATGAAACAGAGCTATAAGTATATATTAATGAATATACATAATATCTAACATTGACAGCATGCAATCTTCAGGTGCAAATATATTTGCACCTGAAAATTGCAAGAACAGTATGAAACTCTGAGTCATGCAACTGACGTTCGATATTATGTATATTCATTAATATATATATATATACACCAATGTTCATCCAATATAAGGCCTAAGAGCCACTCGAGGTAAAGGTTTACTGTGTGTGTGCAAAAAAAGGGGCAAGAAGTGAAGTTCTTGGGGCTATGCAGGGAAGATAACAGTTAATTTTAGACTTGAAGTCAAACAAAACTTAATTAGTATATAACATTTCAGTGTTCAGTCAGAGATGTTAGATTAGAAGTATAGTGTGAGAAGTGGACATTTTAAAAGAAACAGGAAACTCAGTCTTAACTCTTGTTCAAAAGACTGAGGAGGAGTGTGAACTGGACAATAGGCAAAGTTATCTACTATTGGGAGAGGAAAAATAAAAAAAAATTAGTGAATAAAATTTCACAGTTCAGGTGGTGATGTCAGAATATAGATAGATGGATGGATATAAACATTAATAGTAATAAAAAATATTTCGTTTTGTTAAAAAAAAAAAAAAAAAAAAAACACTGTTGAACAATGTACAAAAATTGGAGCTGTCAAAATCAAACAAGTACAATAAATGGGAATTGTTTTAAAAGTATATGGAAAGTGCAACACCAAAATCTGAAGATACATAGGAATAGCAAAAGATGCCTTCCAAAAACTAAACAAATATTAAGAAACAGGAAAAATTTCATTAAAAACAGAGTTCTGAGTTGCTACGGAATATCAGTCTTTCTATATAGCAGTAAATTTTGGACAGTTTCTTCACAGATGAAGAGAAAACTTGAAGCAATTAGATGTGGTTCTACAGAAACATGTAAGCAACAAGAAAGTTGTAAAATAAATGGAAGCAAAAAAGTCAATTAAACTTAGAATCAAAAAGAGCTGAAATTTCTAGTTCACACAACGAGCAAAAAGGAAGCTTGGAAAATTCAACGCTCGCAGGACATAAAAAAGGCAAGAGAAACAGAAAGAAACCTACTTAAGTTTGTAATGCTAATAAAAAGACATATTGCTAAGAGCTACAAAGGATAGAAAGTTGTGGAGAGCCATGATTGCCCATGTTCTCAAGGGACACAGCACATAGAAGTTTTCAATATTAAAAAATAGAGCATGAATAGTAAACATAAAATATTCAAAATTCATCTTCCTGACTCAATATTTCACTAAACATATTCATATACATATTTGTAATATGTATATAGGTATGTTATTTTGGTTGGACATGTGGGAGAAAATGAAATAAAATGAATAATTAAAAAAAAGAAAAATACATTTTACCCAAGATGCTAGTATTAAAAGGAACTGAAAATATAATTACACTACTTGACTTTGTCACTGTTAAGTGGCATTGTATAATCACTGTATAATAAGCCCAATCTATAAAAAGAAAAACATTTTTCCTCATTTTCTTTCTCCAAGATGTAGCACAATGTGGATATTATGTCCCCATTAGAGCATGTTCATTTAACTGGTCCACCGATGACTGAACTTTTTCTATTTTTCAATGCATGGTGTTTGTACGTTTTCCAAAATCTTCACCTAAATCGACTTTTTCTTTGGTTGTTCCAACTCAGCGCAAGGCTAACTTGAGCTCAACCATTATAACTATGCTTAAACTTCTAACAATGAAGTAAGTATAAATTTTCCTCTGGTTGTTCCAATGTTGCACAAAACTGACTTGAACTCAACCTTTATAATGAGGCTTATCCTTACTTACCCTAACTTCTGGACAAAGAAAAAGAAAATGGACATACCATAACCATGCTCAAACCCTCCAACAATGAAGTAACTACAAGCTTTTCTTTGGGCATTCTAAATTTGCAAAAAGCCGACTTAAGTGCAACCATTATAATGATGGTTATACCCACCGCAACACCTAAAGAGAGAATAGTCTGTAGTAGAAATCCAAGATTTTGCATAATTCTTCTTTGTTTACATATGAATACACACCCACTTACAATATATATCAAACCTACAACCTTTAAATTCCATATGCATTTGGGCAGCGACCGTTCTTTAATAAAGGTTTCAGTGAACAAGACTGATAAGTAACTTTTGTTTAGATTTTCATTGCTTTTCTTGTATACATAAAAGTGTCTTTTGATTCAATGAATGCAAAAATTGTCTAAAAGTTTGTTGGTTTCAAGTACTTTTAGCTAAACTGATTTTTTATACAATTATAATAAATGGTATATTAGTACTACCATAGATGGTATAAAAGTTGCTGAAAGTAGATATGTTCTTAATTTCCAAAAATTCTTCATGGTTCCTTTTGAAACATACAGGATATGGATGTGGTTTGATAAAATGTAATTTTAGAGTGCATTTCAATTCTATATCCTTAAGTCAGCAACCTAGATAATGTGTATTTAGAACAGACACTGTGTCCTCACTTTTAACAAGGACTTCAAATAGAATTCAGATTTCCCCAATACTCAAGTTGAAAGTAAATGGAAATATTTTTCTACCTTCTATTTAATATAATAATATATATATATATATATATATATATATATATATATATATACACACACACATACATACATACACAAACACAGGGTGTAACAGCAAAATTGTCTAATTGTTAAATTAAGCTCTGAACTGTTGTATCTTAGAAATGATTAAAGATATCTCACAGGAATTCTCTAGTGCTTTTATAACACTATTCGACTGAGCAATAACAATGTATAATTACTCTCCAAGCTTAACAGAAGAATCATGATGAAATCAATCATAAACAAAAATGATATGTTCATTATTAATTAATCATAGCTAAGCATCAGAAACTCATGAAGTATTGAAATAAAGTTCAAATGTATATATATTATTCCTGGATCATTTTCCAACTTACTCAAGATGATCTTTGCCCTCTCTAACCTTCTTTCTGTCTTGGAGTGACAAGGTGCCTCACAGGTTTCACACACAATTTCCTTTTCAAGTCTTTTTTCCCTGCTCTTTGGACTGTCATAGCTGAAACTCTTCTCTCACATGACACATGTCTTAAGAATTGAGTTGGATCTTTTCTAATTGATCTCTTTAGCTCTAAGTTGAAATGATAATCCCGCTTCCTGTTGTGACTTCTTGATCCAGTTTTCCTCTTTACTGTTTCCTTTTTTTTCATACTTCTGGGAAGTGGCACAAACATAAGCCAGAGAAGGTATTGGAAAAGGAGCATGTGAAACTCCTGTTGAACTTCACAATTCAGACTGCCAGGGTTAATGAACAGACCAGACCATACATAAGATTTATCATAAAATACTCTGTTGAGTGTCTGTTGATAGATGTAGCATGCACTGAGATCACTACATTGAAGGTAAAGAAGTTGGAAAGATTGTAAGCTACTCAAAGTTGGGGGTAGATTTTGAGAGAATATGGAATGTACATGCCAAAGTTGTGATTGGAGCCCTTGGGTAGATTCTAAAGATTCCCCAGAAACACCTTGATACCACTGGATCACACCCTGCATAAAAAAAACATTGTGAAAATAACCACCTTAAAGTGCTTGTTGTCTGAGGTCTTGAAATTTGACAAGTCACTTAAAACCATTTCCAATGTTTGAAATTATCACCATGCAATTTATAGTAATAATAGTATTAATAATGATGATGGTACATTTTTAAATGTCTTTCTGTATAAGTTTGTACATTAATTCTTATTCAATATTTTATTTTAAAATTTATTTTACTCTATATTTTTTCAGTTTATACAGTTTGAAATTTCTATAAAAAGTAAAACAAAACTATTTTGGGAATTGAGTTGCTAAATTTTCATTATCAGCATCTTTTGAAAGCAACTGTATGATTGTCGCAAGTGGTTTTATTTATTTTAGATATTTATAAAGCTTCTCAGAGTATATATAAACACATGCACCACACTCTCTTGTAAGTTAACTTGACATCTATTGAATCTCTGTGCAATTCATGCACATATTGACCAGCATATCACAAGCAACCAAAATACAACTATCAATACAAGACAAATATTAGTGGATAATACCAAAATAATATACAATATCCAATGCAAAGGAAGACTCAAAACCCTAAAAGCTATTATATATATATATATATATGTTTATTATATAAGCAACCTATATTAAATAAAATAGATTCCATTACAGAAGACTGTATCTTGAAGTGTGCATGAAATATTAAATATGCATATAAAGAAAAACAAAAATGAAATCTTTTTATTGTGATCTTGCTCCCCTTAACTCTTGCACATGACATCACTGTTGACTATTTTAAACTTTCAGGATTAGAAGGAATACCTGAATGTAGCCAACAGAATCTTGTTTACTACACAGTTCTTGAAAAGTATTAGAAGAAAACAATAGAACAAACATGAACTTTGGACAGTTCATCCACAATCCCAATATACATCTTATATGAAAATTGGAAAAATAAAAAAAATGAAAGACATCTTGCTGATTGTATTCAATCAAACTTGTTTGCATAAATATATGTTAAATTGTTAATGTACAATAAGAATAAAAGATTAAATTTTTCATATATAAAATTGTTTATTCATTACTGGACTCCCTCAAATTGACATCAACTAATCAAGGGTATTTGGTGTGGGGTCTTTCTTTGAACATTCAATTATCTTGTGTAGATGTAAGGGATTTTACCATACCCTCAAAGGTTGGGAATTTATATAACTTACTGTTATCCAGTTGCCTTGTATGGGCATATCCTAAGTACAACTGGGTTCACATCCTTGATTACATTGTTGGATTTGAGGTCAGATTTTACATTTGATGGCTTTGAAGTAACCTTCTAAGTAGACCCTTGAGGCACCTAGCTCTTTTGATGCACTGAGGTGACGCAGAGTACAAAACTTTGGTATCTCTTAGGATGAACCCAGTATGTATTAAGATTATGACAAATCAACTCTTTTTAAATCAAATTCCTGATAAACATTAAATTTGATTATTGGTATTTCTTGTTGTGAATCATATGATATAAAATATTTAAATAAATTTATGAACTGTTATAATTTGATTCTTTTCAATTCAAAGACAATATAAGGTGATCTGAAAGCCCTTTGGGTAATAAAAAAATACTATTTATTATTAATTATGCTAAAATGTTAAATGTCAGAGAGCAACTTTGATGGTGAGAAAGTTAATGAGCAGACCATAAAAGAATATTCATAATGAAAGAAATATTTTAAAATAATTTATGGAAGAGAGAAACAATGCACAGCTATATTGCAGTTAAGGAATTCTAAATTTAATTCCATTCAATATTACAAAGGCAATAAAAAGTTTGGTCGACAGCAAACTGTTGCCAAAATATCTACTTTGAAACACTTGTTGGGTAGAGTGGATTAAGCAATAACATTTTCATTGCAAAAAGGATGACCTTTTTAGAATATTGGCCACTTTAATTACAAAAGGTGAAAAATTCATTTCAAATAAATTTTAAACTCAGTTTGTTTTTGTTACAGCTGTTTTTGATGTGAATTAGTTTTAGTTTTTTTGTTATTTAAAAAAAAAAAAAAAAAAACTTCAATTAAAACATTTAAAATCTTATTTTTAATAAATGGTCTCTGCTTAATAATAGAAGTTGGCAAACTATAACTGTTGATTGAACTTGATCTATACATCATATTTCCTCTTGCCCTGACCATATACAATTTAATATTCATAAATAATAATTTGGATATTGTTTTCCATGTAATATTATTAGATGTAAAATGTGTAAAAATTGTCTTCTTTATGTATCATTGATGCCCTCTGATCAGATCTACAAATAAAATTTATCAAGCTGCCTTCTAATGACATTCAGAAGACAAATAGCAGGAAAGATGACTGACTTTTACAAATGTCATCCAGATGAAAGATATTCAGTTTTAAAATAGCTTTGCCAACAATTCATTTTAGCATTTGGTACATCTGGTTTACAAGACATCTTTAGAGATTAAGAATGGTAAATCTGCAGATAGGTTGGTCTTAAGTGATCAACATTTACAGTCACTTTTGATGATAGGAAGCAGAAATTTGGAACCAAAGTCTGATATTTTTCAGAGATAAAACTAGTTCATTGACCCTTTATCTCCAACACAACCACTAGAATAACTTTATCAAACATTATCATTATTCATAATAGAAAATATTAATTAATATGATTAAAAATAAATGATTAAAAAATAATGTTATCTATGCTTTACTTTGGTTCACAAGTCCCCAAAACTCTTACACTGACTAATTTCATGGCAAAACTGTTTGCTGACCCTTGCTCTTTAACAATATTTAAACACTAAAACAATTGTAAGATAAGCAAATTTTTATTTAATTTTGAAGATTCAAGTTTTGGTGTTTTTTCTTTACTATCAAAATTAAAGTAATAAAACAATTATTCATTCAAAAACAAAAAGGAATTATTTAAATATGGCCAACACTTCAAGAATAGACATTGACATTAATGCAAGCTATACAGAAAATCTACAAAGCCAAAAATCACTTTCATAAGCTCATGATGAACATTTGGTCAGTGTTAAATGTTCTTCAGTATCGATAACATGTAAAATGAAAGAGAAAAACAATAGACTACAAATAAATAGGAATTATTACCATATAAATTAAATTATTCCTTGAGTATAATAAAATAAATATGGACTGACTTTAAGGTCATTTGTTTTTTATATTATCATATGATGGTTATAGTTTTTTTGTTTTAATAAATCAGAGAATCAGTAAACAGATTGATAAACAAAAATAGTAATGCCAAAGAAAGATAACTCTTAAAAGTTACACGTGATCTATTTATTTCACAACTTATTTTTTGTATTATAGAAGTTATTTTTTTGCCTCCTATGACAATGACACCTTTCAAACATAAATTGTCTAATTAAGCTTTAAGGTCAGAAATTTATTTTATGACCTTAATTATTATAATTTATAGGGCAACATTAGATTTAAAAAAAAAAAAGCCCTAAAGAAAATAATTCACTTAATTTTTAAAATTTTTTATATTATTTTATTTTATTATTAATATTAATTTCCTTTTTCTTCTTTTTCATCCTTCCTCCTTTTTATCTTGGTATATCTGTCTGTCTGGATGGATTCCATTTCTTAAAAACATTGGGTCTGAAGAGATGAATATAACAATATTCATGAAATAAATTATAACTGATATGAATTTCAAAGTGTTTTCTTAATATATATATATATATATATATATATATAACACACACATACATACACAAATATTTATTCATGTGCACACACATATAGAAAGATTACAAAATGAATCTGGAAATCAGAAAAAAAATATTTTTACTATTAAAAATCTTTTTTGTTGGATAAAAAAAGTTTAACCTTTCAGCACTGCCTATTACACACACACACATATTGATGCATGTTTCATTAAATAATATAGACAAGTTTTGTCTATTTATTTTAAGTTCCTTTCATATTGTCTGATAAGCTTAATAACATTATCATTGAAGGATGAAAGGAAATCACCATATTGATACATGTTTAAATCCAATCTAAGCTTTTGGCTTACATAAGCCATTATCAAGAATGACAATTACTTTTCAATATATCAACCAATAAGACAATATGAAAGGAACTTAAAATAAATAGACAAAACTTGTCTATATTATTTAATAAAACATGCATCAATGAAAAATTGCTGCCTAAATATACACACACAGACACGTATATATATATATGTGCACACACACACACATATATATGCACATGCATACACAAACACACACACACACATATATATATATGCACATGCATACACACACACACATATATATGCACATGCATACACACACACATATATATATATATATATAGACGCATGTACATGCATACACACACACATATATGCACATGTATACACACACACACATATATATATATATATATATATACACACGTACGTGCGCACACAAACACACATACATGCATACACATATTTATTCATGTGCACACACATATAGATTACAAAATGAATCTGGAAATCAGAAAAAAATATTTTTACTCTTAAATCTTTTTTGTTGGATAAAAAAAAATGTTTAACTTTTCAGCATTGCCTATTACACACACTATATATATAACTAGTCTCAGTGACTTCACATTTCAATGTTATTTACTTATTTTTCTTTTCAGGTCCAACCCTACAGCCTTTTGTTTTTATTTAGTACTGGAACTGGTTATGCAAAAAGATTTGAAAGTCAATGACTCACAAGTTCTGGCACTTTCACTTAGCTCAGCATTTTTCACTTCCTTAATACCTGCTATCCAGTCTGACTAAAGATATCTAATTCAGATTTGCATCTAGAATATACTGCATTTTTTATGCTCATGAAAGTAAGGAAAAAAAGCAATACAAAAGGCCATTGACTGCAGAAGTATATTCAGATTATGAAGTCTGGAAGAAAAATATTTTATATTGACTGATATTAGATCAATATTTGATAGATACCTGAATTTTTTTTTAAATATACATAAAAAACAAAAAATTTAATTGTTCTGTGTATTTAGTGTACCACGTCAAATATCAACAAAAATTTGTTAGCCATAAACATCATTTACTGCATATTTTCATATTATGTTATCTTGACATGAATTCATGACACTTTTTCAAAATAATTATTTTCATCATGTCACTTTTTCATATAAAAATCTGTTTCTTGTATAATAAAAATATAAACAAAACCAAAAATAAGGTGGTTTATTTTCCAGTGAATTGGTCAACATTTAACCACAAATAACAAATTCTGTTGATTTTATGATC
The DNA here is from genome assembly GCA_903632075.3 of Acanthosepion pharaonis. Lineage (NCBI taxonomy): Eukaryota > Metazoa > Mollusca > Cephalopoda > Sepiida > Sepiidae > Acanthosepion > Acanthosepion pharaonis. The sequence goes on from CAHIKZ030004489.1 coordinate 1,168,249, forward strand.
ATGATTCTTATGTAAATATTAATTAGCATTCAAAAAGCTTTCTAAAGATATACAACTTGACCATATTGGAAGATATGAAAATATTAGCATGTAGTGGCAAATAGCAAAATCCTCCATTTTGCATTTGGTCCAACTCACTAAAACCCTTATAACTCAGGCCACAGTCAAAGTCCAACACAAAATTTTGTACATATCTTGCCATGAAGCAGACAAATTTGTAAATTTAATATATATTAAAAGATAAATTTTTGAGAAATTAAAAATTTAAAAAGGTTAAATAAGATAATTTGACCTTTAAACAAAACAAATTAATTGATCATCTTTTAGATCTATCCAAGTACTTTAAAATTAAACTTTGTAGGTGAAAAAAACAACTGAGATATTTATATTTAAACTTTGTGATTAGTTTCCAATATCTTGGGAACCCTTTGACCTAGAGATATAAAATAGGTACCATTCAATTTCTATCATGAAACTTTATAAGTGTCCCAAATTTGAAAAAAAAAAAAAATCTTTGTCAATGATGGTCAGACCCTTGTTGATATGACATGGAATGACTCATACATAGATACATACATGCATACATAGATATTAAATACATACATGGTTGGCCACTTATATCCAAGGATATCCATTTACTAGAGTAGCTAGCCAATCCTTATTGCAGGTGCTGCTAAGGCACATTTTGTGTTTGTTCATCACCCACAATTCCCACCTGTGGTTTCAGCAACTATAGTGAGTGGATCCTAGTTACAGTTTCTGGAATCGTGTGCACTATCTAGCATGATCAAGGCCAGCATCCTCAAACTCTTGGCCACAATTACTTGGGACTAGAACAACCTTTGACAACTGACCAATAAGTTCCGTATTCTGAGATCGCTTCCCCCCAGACTGATAACATCAAGAAGTCACATTCCTGACAAATCGACCATGGTGATGATGTGAATGTTCTAACCATTGATAGATAAATACATAGATACTGTGGACTGCTTGTTATAACACTTCTGAATATAATAGCCATGGGGATTAAGAATAGAGAATAATATTCCATATTCACATAAAATTGACCAAGAAAATAAAAGTTACGATTGCTTCATGCATGAAACTTGCAGTAAGGAATAAAGATACATTTGTTTTAATATAAGTATACTGAGTAAAAAGTATATTCAGCATTGTGTTTTTACTCCCTGCATGCCCTGTGCATTGTATTTTATTTCACATTCATGTATGTAAGTTGTATTTAGGCAGCAAGAATTTATTTAAACAGGTTTTGTTAAATTCAACTGACAGTGTTTTTTTTTTTTGGGGGGGGGTTCAATTTTTCAAATAAAATGTTTTCTAGCCAAGTCAAAATTGTGGATAAACTGTCTAAAGTTTACATTGAATTTAATAAGAACTTGCTGAAATGAATCTTGCTGGCTAAATATACTTTAAGTTGCACAACCCTGCAACAATGAACAAGGATACTAATAGCACAAGATTTAGATGTACACTTATGGAAAGAGAAGTTAAATTAGACAAGAATATCCAGTTGATGATAATGACAAGGATGGTTAAATGTACTTGAATGAAAACAGAACAAAAACATTGAACAATTTATCCACAATTATGGTTTGGATATACAACTTATTAAAAAAATTGGAAAAGATCAAATAAAAAAAATTCAGACAGAGACATTGTTTATTGAACTGAAAGAAACTTGTTTGTTTTTATATAATATAAACAAAGTTCATTTGCCATTATAAGATAAGATTAAAATAATTGGTTTATTTTTCAGATAAATGTCCTTTTATATTTTAAAGCTTGTAGCCACTTATTTTCATTGGATGATAAATGTAATCACAGGAAAAGTGACTTACTATTTTTTATCTTGGGTCATTTATCAGCCATTTATATAGTTTTGCAATAATAATGTTACTAATGATGATGATAATAGTAATATTCTATTTAGTACAAATAAATACAGTCATCAGTTAAAGCAATACTTAGTAGAATAAACACTATTCACCACAACAATTCTGCCGTAGTACTAAAATTAGTTTAAAATAAAACCTGAACTGTCTGATAGCCTTGTTGAAAAAAACAAAAACAAACAAAAAACAAAAATAAAAACAATTATCTATTTATGTTGTTTTAATGCATTGTGTGTGTGCACACAAACCCTAAATAAGCATTAATACTGCCTACGTATTTTAAAGTAGTTTTTACTGAACAAGTAAAAAATATTGCTAATTAAACTCTTTGCTTTTATTATGAATTTAAGTGTGTCCATCATATGATTGGTATTTATGTTTGGAAAATACATTTGCCATTGTATATATTTGAATATTACTATATTCAAATAATGTTACATAGGTGCCATAGTTATGCTTTTTAAATTCCATGTTGATTTTGACAAAATAATAAAATGAGTACAAATTTTAGCATAAAAATCTGTATTAAATTACAAAAGAAATTAAAACTAAATTTCACATTTTTATATCTGCAATATACAGACACATTAAAAAGTTCTTTTAAGAGCATTTAGGGCACTTTTATATAGATAAGTAAAGTAATATACAAATATATATCTCAGCTTCATGTTAAATATGCACAAATATGTATATATATTAAAACACCTTATTTTACTTAAGTACTTATTGTTTATGACAGTCAAATTCAGTACCTACATGAGCCAAAAGCTTAGACACAGCATTCATATTGATTTTGGAAATTTTGTATATCTGCTTTAGTCAGTTTTGCAAAGGATCATTCACAATTTAGAAAAAAAAGATAATTAAACTTAATAGGCATAAAATGTTTATACTTTTCATTAAAACATGCCTAAAAGAATAATTGCTGACTAATTATTTATATATAACATTTCAAAAAAAAAATATATATATATATATATATTTTATTTTCCAAAGATATTTTTTTTTACTGAAGAGAATTATGTTGTGTTGACAGATCTGTCAGTATGAATGATTTTATAGATTTTACCAATAATCATTGAATGTACATTGATTGGAATTTTTTGTCTGTAATTAAAACCCAAATTTCAAAACTTCAAAAGGACAAATTATCCCAATATGTTTTAAAATTTTAAAAAGAAACCCTGGATCAGTTTTTTTTTTTTTTACTTAATTCAGTAACTGCTGGATGATAGGAAGTTTCATCATTGCAGCTTGATAGCTCATTGCTAACAACAGAAACTTCTGTTGCAGGTTAATAACAATAGAAAACTGACTACTTCATGTACATCAATATCATTCCGATAACTAGATGTAGTAATAGAATTGCTGTGCAGTTGAGCACCTGACCAGCTCACTTTACATATCTGGGTTGAAAGTCTAAGAGATATTCATTCATGTGTAATATGTCTTGGGCAAGTAGACTTGGAGAAACCATCCCTCTCCAGGTCAAACCACAGCCATTGCTCACCTGGGTCATGGACATGTAGCCATTGATTCCATTGCAGGAAACCTTCTGCCTTGGCAAGTGACTCCTGTTTAGAAAGCCCTCCATCCAATGATGATATGTCATCACCACTTTGGCTGCATCCATAGCTATGGAACCCAGTCTACTCCATTGTGCTATGCTATCTGGCTGTAATTTAATCTGGAGATAAGTGCCAATTAATTCAAGAGGTGTGCACAGGTACTGAGGAAGTCCCCAAATTAATCATACTTGTCAATGCTTTATCTAAGAAATATTCCTACACTCCACAATATATATATATATATATATATATATGAGATGTAGATCAAATATGGATCAGAATCTGACAGGATGATAAAATAAAAGAACAAATAAAAAAACTTATAAATCTAACAGGTTTCACTTTTATTAAAGCTTTGTCCGAGATTGAGAGAAAACAGACAGAAAACACTGATATTTGCAATTATGTTTGGGCATGTGTATCAAAACCATGGATAATTCTATATATATGTAGGTTTGTAAATAATTTTCTATGTTTAAGTGGACAATGAATGGTAATGTGTATTTGTAATTGTGTGTGTTTGTCTAGTAGGAATTTTTATCTTGGTTTTTGTGTTACCCACCCTTGCAGTGGGAAGTCACAGCGTTCTGATTTTATGGCTTGCTTTTTTAGGAATGTATTCTTTGTATTAGATAAATATAAGCCAGACTATTTAAGAATGGATTCAAAGAAAGATGGCAATGTAATGTATTAGACATGTGTTTATAGTTTGTAATAATGTTATCATTAAGTCTCCAATGAATTTTCTGTTTAAACTATTATGTTCTTTTTTAATTAAGGTGGCATTAGTAAACTCTCACTTTGCACCAAAACGATATTGGACATAATTTTGATTTCACTAATGCCACCCCAATTAAAAACGAAGATAATGCTTTAAGGAGAAAATTCATTGAAAACTTAATAAAATTATTACCAACTATAAACACACACCTAAAACAATACATTACGTCACTGTCTTTCTTTGAATCCATTCTTAAAGAGTTTAGCTTATATCTAATACAAAGAATACATTGATATCAGCCATAAATTAGAATCTTGTGATCCCTGCACTGCACAGGCTGACTGCACAAAGGTGAAGATAAAACTCCCACTAGACAGACACACATACACAATTACAAATACACATTACCATCCAATGCCCACTTAGACATACAAGAATCTGCACAAACCTAGATACACATAGAATTATTTATGGTTTTAATACATGTGGAACACATTTGACTAATGAGAACTGATCCAAACATAATTGCAAATATCAGTGTTTTCTGTCTTTTTGTCTGTTTTCTCTCAATCTCTGACAAAGCTTTAATAAAAGTGAAACGTTAGATTGATACACATTTCCTATTTGTTCTTTCATCATTTTATATATATCATACTTATTATAAAACCCAGGTTGTGTGTGTGTGTGTGTCTCTGTACGTTTATATATTGGATCGGATTTCCTACATTTTTCAACCGATTTCAACAAAACTTCACTTTTTTTTTGGCAGGTAGTGTTTCTTATAAGTATGATTCTCTTCAATCGGTAGACTAATAACGATTGAAAACAATGTTTTTGTTTGAGTTTGACCAATTTGTAAAAAAACAAAAAACAAAACAAAACAAAAACTAATTAAGACATGCGTATCCGCCAACCTTAAACAATAATCTTTGTCAATTTTATTTTTCAGTCTTTATGATGGTCGATACTTGATCTATCTCTTACTGTTACATCCCCGGGCAACGCCGGGCTCTACTGCTAGTATATATATATATATATATATATATATATATATATAAAAATAAATAAAATCCCTCACTGATAGCATGACTTGGAGTTTCATGCACAACACAATTTTCTGGTGTTGACCATTATGTAATTTATTGGTTTTACTAATTTGTTTATGAAACTTAATATAACAGTTCATATACTGGGTATACATTGTGAAGACATTTAAATCACTCATTGAATTAAATTATTTTTAATCCATATTCTCAAATGAAAAGTTAAAGTTTCAGAAGTCACTTGAAGCAACAGAGATTTGGTTCTACTAACAAATACTAAGAATACCATAGACATAACATGTGAGCAACAAGGAAGGCTTAGAGAAAATAGGAACAAGGAAACTTGCAATCAAAATGAGAGATTAAATTTTAGAGACATATAATGAGGAAAGAGGGTCTAGAATTTAACACTCACAGAACACACTGAAAACAAAAGTCAAGAAAACAAAGAGTAGCTGAATTAACAAGCTTGTGTAAAAAAATTGATGGCAGAACAGAAACAAAAATGGATGGATAGTAAATGTTACTGAGAGTAAAAAAGTTGTGGAGAGCCATGATCACAGTTTGTGTGAATGGATTGCAGAACAGAGACAAAGAGGATGGATATAGAGCAACAAGTTGTGGTGAGCCATGCACCTGAAAGGATTTGACACAAAGATGGAAAAGACCTGCTATTTTCAGAAAAAAAAAAAAAAACATTGTAAGTTGACCTCCTACACAAAAAAATCTTTAAAAAGTTAATTTCCAAAATAAATTAAATTCATAAAAATAAGCAAGTTTAGTAACCTAAAATGAATTAATTTTTAGTTTTCCTTACTCCAGGATCTTATACTCCAGGAAAAAGTTTAAACAATTAGTCATAATCTAAAGTCAGTGTCTGTTGCTTTGTAATATCCAATACATGGCATACTGAGGATTTTTTTTTTTTTTTTGCATTTCTTGCCATATCAGATGAAGTCTTGCTTAAATATTCAGTTACCTTACTGGCAGGAGAGCTCAGCTAGAAGTATGGATGACCAAAAATGACAACTTGATATTACCTACAATAGGAAAATAAAGTATATTCCCGACATTACATGATGGTGATGATGAAATGTTCACGTCTCAACCAAGAAGGCATTCCAATATGAATTCTGGTCAGCTTTCGAAGTGGATCAGACCCTCATAGAACACTACCATAAGAGTAAAAAACAAAAACAAAACACTCAATGTGACTGTCACACAGCATGATCTCCTCTACTTAATGAGATATTTCAATACAAGCAATTAAATACTTCAGTTTTACTTAAACAATCCATCACATTCAATAAATTCAGTGTTTTCTTGTTATTTGTTGTTATTACCGATCATATTTAATTTTTAAATTTTAAAACATCTTAACTAAATACTTGTAATTAACTTAATATATCAATGTGTATTGGAATTAAACTTCACTTACGTATTGAAAAAAAAAAAAAAGGCGGGATAAGGGAATGAATAAGAGAGAAATAGAGAATAAAATAGAGAGAGGGGGAGGGAAGTAGAGAATAGAGATGAAAAATAGAAATGAAAGAAGAGAAATGAGAGAGATAAAAAGAAAGAATGCAAAGGAACGATTAAAAAAAAAAAACTCGGAAAATTCAAAATACTTTTTTTTTTAAATATTTTTTTAAAGTTATTTATACTGACTGCGTTTCATATTGCATCTCTACTGGTTCAGCTTATCTCTCTTTTAAAGAATCATAGAAAAACATTTTAAAGAAAATTTGAAAATAAAAAAATCTTTTAAAAGGAAAAATACAAATGCAGCTAACGATGATTGAAAAGTGAAAACGACAACTAAAAAAAATTTTTTTAAAAAATGAAGAAATCATGTCAATATTTTTCTTAAACAAGAGTCGAAATACGATATACCTCGTCACATTACCCGTACCGTCATAAAATTCAGTTTAAATGCAAATTTAAAAAAGTTATCAGAAATTTCGAAGCTAGTTTCTATTCCTAATGTTTGTTTTTTTTTGTGTATTTATATTAATTTTATAAAATGTTGCCATTGTAGAATTACCAATAAGTAAATAAATAAAAGAAAGAAAAAGGTATGCAAAGAAAAAAAAAATAAATAAAAGCGTTTCAAGTTCGAAGTTTTTTTATTTATTTGTTGATTATTATTTTATTTTTTTATTTTTTTGCCATAAAAATTGATTGCATTATTAATTCGTTTTTGTATTGGTGACTCGTCTTTCTAGGAAGAAGAAAAAAAAAGCTACTCCAAAGAAGTTGGGATTTTCCTGTCACAGGTGGTTGCTTAGTCATGAAAAAAGTCCAGATGGAGTCTCTTCTGCTCATAATAAAAAAATTATGAACAAAAATTTGGAAATTATGCAATAGCAATATGAAATCCATATTGTTTGTGACTTTGTGCGTCTTAAAATAGTTTGCTAGAGTGAGAGTTGTAACGTAACGATATGAATTTAATATTTTTTATTATTATAATTTTTTTTTTTATCTTTTTAATATTTTCAATGTCTAAGAAAATTTATGTATACTAAACAAAAGTGAGCGGGGGGTGGAGAAACAGGATGGAAATGATAACTGATTCACTTGATTTTTAATTAGTTTCTTAAAGAAACTTTCTTTACTAACAACTTTTTTTTTTGTGACTGTCTTATTCACCTGCCTATCGAGAATTTTACCGTGGTTTTCTTCAGGAGCGGAAGGCTTTTTTTCTTTTTTAATGGATTATGATTAATTAATAATAGTATTATTAATTAATCAATCCATACCTTTGTCTTGAGTTCTCCATTCCGTAATCGTGCAAAGTTGAGGTTAATTTCACAGAATATAAGAAACTTTCAAAAACTAAAAGGAGCACCTCGATGTGGTAGAATGGTAAGCAAACTTGTTTCGTTAGAACTGAGTAGCGAGTTCGATCCTCACTGGGTGTCCCTTGTGCCACATTTAAACTACGCTTAGAAAGTCATAAGTTAAAAAATAATTATCAGCACGCCTATGTCACAGCAAGGTTGAGTTTAAAGTGGGAGACTACACGTGTATGGACTAGGGAAAAAGCCCCCAACACTTCTTTGGGGGACGTTCTGTCAACAACCCTAGCCACCTCCTGAAAGTGAAGTATTGCTTGGTACTAGGAATGGTCAAGCAGCTTGAGCGCTGTTTTCATAACGAACCTTATGTAAATAAATAAATTACTTAGTAAATTTCTAGTTCGGTAATTCGCAAAAATCTTTTATTCGTCACATGGGATTCGCTAATAATATTTCTTTATTTAAAAAAACAAAAAAAAAACAAACACGACTTGAGCAACACCACCGAGATAGTGTTGACTTGGTGCCCATAGTGGGTAATTATTCAGATTTATTTTTTAAATTATCCAATATAGTTTGGCTTAAGACTTTTTTTTTTTTTTTTAACTTCATTACTCTGACTCACCTAACGTGTTTTGTCTCTTACCTTCGAAAAGTGTGGGCGTTATATCTGAGCTTACATAGTTTCCTTCAACTCAAGGTAATTTATTTATTTTTAATTTTAAAATGCTGTCTTTAAGCAATTACTTGTAAAAAAAATTAATTTTATTTTTTAAACATTAGTACCGTTTTTTAAAAAAAAGCATTTGGTAATGTTTTAAAAAGAATATAACAAGTTTATGTCCAATATTTTAAATGTTGGTAGGAAAGTCAGAAAATACATAATTTATGTTTAAAATAGGTCATTTTTTTAACAAACTTGAAATGTTTTTGTAATTAATTAAAAAGCCAAGCAATACCTCACTTTCAGGAGGTGGCTAGGGTTGTTGACAGAACGTCCCCCAAAGTAGTGTTTTTAAACATTAGTACCGTTTTTTAAAAGAAAAAGTATTTTTGCGTTTATTTAATTAGTTTTTTTTTAAGAAAATGATTATTGTTGAACGAAACAAATTGTGACTCATTAAAAGAGGGTCGTCGTATACTGAATCTTATTTTGTCACTAAACTTAACAGTAAAAGTGTTCGATTCTTTGGGATTAGAATCCTATGCGCAGTGTTCTTCAGAACGTGGACAATCCTGACTCTCCACAATTTCGTTGTAGGCCTTAGAAGCGCATCTCCCTCTGTCGAACTCTCCTTGCCTATTTATTCACACAGGCTCGCTGTGTTCCCCTATGTCCTGTGAGAGTAGTTTTCGTGAACAATTTAATTTTTACCGCAATTTGAACTTACAAAATTTCAGAAACTTAATTTTTACAAGGTACTGAAAGGAAAGCCTTTCTCGAACTTTAACACTAACAGTACTCATTACATTCTCCTTTATTCACTCTTCTATTAATCGACAGTACGATGATGGTGAGAGTAAATTATTAACCACCAGTAGACTTTAAACTAAAAAAAAAAGTGACTGAAGAAAAGTCATAAGGTATATTTTCTTAGGTAGGATAAAAATAAGACCCACTTTTGGTTTGAGGATTAAAAAAAACCCCAAAAAACCCAGATTTCCTTTATTGCTTGCTTTTTAATTAATTACAAAAACATTTCAAGTTTGTTAAAAAAAATGACCTATTTTAAACATAAATTATGTATTTTCTGACTTTCCTACCAACATTTAAAATATTGGACATAAACTTGTTATATTCTTTTTTAAAACATTACCAAAGGAAGTGTTTTTATTTTTTGCTACTTGCTAGCTTTCCTGGTCCTAAAGAAAACTGTCGTCAAAGGTAGCTTCATGTTTTTTTTTTGTTTTTTTTTAAACTTACACCAAGCAGTAGAAATAAATTAAAAAAACAACTCAAGAATTTACAAGCAGTACGAATATATAGTAAAACAATTTCTTCATGTCTACTTCAGACGCATCAATCTCTCGCACATGTTACTGAATAATTTTAATACTTTCATTGGTACATAATAATTCCTTCAAAGTGAGTACAATACCTACCCACTTATTTTCATAGTGGAGAGTTTTAGACAGTCAATAGTTTATTTGAGTATGGGAAGCCCGGAAAAGAAAGAAAAATCAGAAATGGATTTTTAAAGGCAGCAAGTTCCAATGTAAGAGACATACTGTTAGTTCACGTTCACCCAGTACAATGCCCACTCGAGGTAGAGAGTTACCGAGTGAGATTGTAAGGAATGAGGAAGTAACAAATAGGACGTGTAGGATAGATATCGGTTGACTCTGGACTTAAGAGACCAGTCTTGTAGCTGCCAAGGGAGCATCTACTCTGGATTTTGGCCCACAAAGCAACATTTCCGACGAAGAAGCTGTGAGTAGAACTTGCTCCTTATCAAAGAAAAACACAATGAGGATGGTTTGACACCGTAAATATGGCATGGCGGGTTCTAGCTGTGAAGGTCTGAGCTGGTGGAATTAAAACTAAAGAAATAATGCAACTCGTCTGAACGTTTGCCATAGTAATGGCGATAAAGTAGTGAGAAACTAGTAACTTTAAGTAACATTTCGTCTGTGGGATAAGGATCGCAGTTAATTGCCAACAAGGCCACGTAAGCGCTTCTGAACTCTGTCGAGGCTGGGTAGCAACAGCTCAGATATGGTAGCTATACCAAATTCTTGGCCTGATCTGACTCTTGTAAAGATAGAAGCTTTGTTATTTCATAAATTGAACTTTATGGCTGTTCAAGTACCACGATTTTTAACAAGTTAATTAACATTTATGTCTCTTTATCAGTCTGATTTCTTATCTTCAGCAACTTTGTAAATATCTTTTTTCTTTTTTTTTTTTTATCAGGCCTTTCGAAACTTCTCTGCAGCAGGTTTTCCAAGATCTTACTTACGGGAAATGATGAAATTTCATTGATTAGTTCTTTTAATGTTCTTGTTCAACGTGTACGATACTAACTATATGGTTCTTCGTCTAAATGTCTATTGATTTGGCATTGATTTTTTTAAAAAAAAAACCCATAATACAGTTTTCAAAGCTGCCAAGATTTATCACGTCTCCCTTTGATCTTGGAGACAAACTTAAGTAGGTATTTCCACGAAAACGCTAAAAAAAGTTTTTCTTGCGTCAGCAGTTGTATTAACTTTTAGCATAGTAAATTCTGGCCTCTTTTGCGGTTAACAGAAACATTAATTTGGAAATTTTTGCAAAAATGAAATAATTGTCGAATCTTAATTTTTCTTTTTTTATTAGAAAATCTTGGTATTTTTTTCTATGTGTTTCAGCCCCTTAATTTTATGAAAACTTGAAATTCAATGTGATAATTTTTTAGTGACTATATTAGTTAAAAGAATATAAATCACCAGATTGTTTTTGCAAAATCGAACCCGTTCTTACCGAAAATCTGTTCTGAATCGAAAAATAAAAAATGCAATAAAAGTAAGACGTTATTTCATTAGAGAAAATTTTAATTGCTTTTATGAATAAAGACAATATTATCTGAAGAAAAAAAGTCGATGAAAAATGACTTTTACAATATTTGTTTTCATCTTTTTTTAATTTTAAATTAAATAATTTATAAAGTTTTTTAATCTTAAAATTAATTTTCAGGGTGATAATAATTAAGAACTATTGTTAAGTAAAACTATATTTACTAATTATATCTTGTAAAGCTTATTACAACCTACCAACACCAAATATTTATAAAAGAATTTCGAATTTTTTGTATTTGTGATTACGTGCAGAATTTCTGAAGTATGGATATACAAACCAATAAATTTATCATTAAAAGGTCACGTGTTTTAAGGGTTGCCCCACCTCCTTACGACAAAAAATACAAAAAATTGCAAACTTTATCGTCTGCTCCAGCATACTTAACTATGAACAAGTTTAGCTGTCAATAAATTAACGTCAGAAAAACAAGATCCCTTCGTTAAGAAATGTTTGAATACAGCATTTTATGCCATCTATAAGTAATGTTTCAAATCAGATTAATTTAACTTTAAATTTGCTAATTTTCCAGAAATAGCTATTTTATTTTTGCAAGATTTTTAAAACGGAGAATTAACTTTTGTTTACAAATGTGTATAATTAAAAAAAAATCGATTACGCAACATAATTTGTTTGAAAGGCAAAGTATTTTGCTTACTGGAAATAGTAAAATTTGAAATCTTTAGCTTTCAATTAAAGCTAAAATGAAAGCGTTTTTCATTTTAATTATTCATTTTTTTTTTTTTAACCTTACGTACCGAATTAGTGGAGGTACAAGGTTAACAATTAACAATAACATCCTGAGCCAATGATTCTAACTTTTTTTTTTTTTTTTCCACGAGTCTAAAATTAAATACCCAGATGGTAAAATCTTTGTGTTCAGTTGGATGTATTTATAATGTTTTAAAGAGGTTGCCAACTTTTAACGGTTTAACAACCAGAGAAGTAATTTATTACATTCTCCGTGAAAAAAATTGATTTTGTTTGAGCTTAGTTTTGCCGATTTCACGTTGATAACGGTTGAACAACTTTAAAACACTAGTTTAATAATAATTTTTAAAATTGCCAATGGATAAGTTCGTAAAAGAAAAGGTCTTTTTTTTTTTTTTTAATAGAAATATCAAAAAAAAAAAAAAAAAAAAACTAATTTAAATGTTTTTTTATTTTTAGTCGTTTTCCATGTTGCGCTGACTGGACTGAAATTTATTTTTGTTAGTAAATTGTGGGTGGTAAAAAGTAAACAGAAATAGCCGGTGTTATTAAAAAGAAAGTTAAAAAAGAAAAAAAAAATACAATAAGAAAAAAAATCACTTACTTTCTAAAATTTGGCATGCTGAGGTCAAATTTAAAAATGCAAAATTTCTAGTTGAGAAGGTTTGTAGCTTTCCACTTTAAAAATACTGCAATAAAAAGGAAACGTAATATAATTTTTTTTTGGGGGGGAAAACTTTTTTAAATGACTGATTTATTCATTCGGTTTCATGATCAGTGATATTTATTTTTTATTTGAGTTTATTTATTTGATTTGTATTTTAACTCCTGATTAGACAAGTAAGGGAAACAAAGAATATTGAAATGTTTTAAAAATCATGTCAACTCAAAAATAACTTTATTGGCATTCCCTCACAAAACACAAAATAAAAACGTTTGGCTGCATTAAATAAAAACAAAAAATCCTCTCAATCGCTAGAATACTCTCAGCAGCTAATCAGGGTGGTGTTTGGGGGTGATTCGATCTCGTATTTCTTGACAGCATGCCTGCACAAATTAGGACCCACGAGAATACCCAGTTGGGCACTCGAGGGGTTTTCAAAATTAGGAATGTGTGTTAATCAGAATAAATTCAGTTTTGTGTGGAAGTAGGACTTGTTTTTTTAATTTATCCCTTTTTACCCAAAACCCACCTACCCCCAAATTCTTATCCTTTTCTCTCTATAGCTTTTTTTTTTTTTAAATCTCAGTTATGTAATTTATTCCAAACTTTACTCTTGCTATCACTTGTGATCCGATCCATGTTATTGTTGCCCCTTTTAATTTTTTTTTTTTTTTTAATACAGGCTTTTTTACAGGATGAGCAACTACTTAAAAACATTTTTAATTGTTAAATTCATTATAAACAGAAATGTTTTAAGTTAGCGTGACAAAGAAGTGTATGAAGTTTTACTGAGGTGTTTTAGTTTTTCTATTTTGTTAAATTGCTTAAAAAAAAATCAAAAGTATGTTATTGTTTATATCTGCTGTGCTGAAAAGAGAAACAAGGATATTTCACTATATTTGTGTGTCTCTGTCACTGACACATAATTGACAATTTATGTTGAGTTTGTTTTAACGATAAAATAAAAACATTTGAAGCTTTTAAGATGATTTTAGTTTCGCTTTTAGTGCGAATTGCTAAAAAAAAAAAAAAAAAAAGAAAAAAAAGTTATCCATTCAAAGGGCATACCGGGAAAAAAAAACAGGTAATAAAATTCTTAAAATTCAAAGCTGTTTTATTATTATTATTACACGAGTTGCATGTAGGGTTGTGCTTATTTGTTGAGGATTTTTTTTCTAGTTAAATGCTTACGATTAACAAAGCCACTTGTAATAACAAGAGTATCCTTCAGCGATCACATTTATTTATTAGAAATCAAAGAAAGAAGATTGCTCCGTATAAATAAAAAAAATAGTGAATGCATTTTAATTTTCTAAATTAGCATCTAAAAACAGGTTTGTATATTTTTAATTTTTAAACTAAAGTTAACTAACATTTTCAAGAAATAAGCCTTACATTTATTTAAAAAAAACCTAATGGAATGCTAATTTATTTCTGTTTAACAGAACTTCTGTCTGGAAGAAGATTTTTTTGTTGGAGTGTTGATGTTTTAGAGTAAAAATGCAAAAATTGTATGGTTTTTAAAATATTGTGATTACAAAATTTCATCGAATGGCAAAAAGAAAAAAACTGATTTTAAATAAAGGATAACAGAAAAAAATGTAAATAAATAAAAATACGATAACCTATTTTTTTTTTTTTTTTTTTTTTTTTTATGATAAATCAAGAGAATGTTCACAAAATAATTTTTACACGTGTAAATTTAAGACAGAGATCCAAGGTGGGATTAAAAAAAAAAATAAATATTCATTAAAGAAAGATTGTTGTTTTTTTTTTTTTTTTTAAAGATCAATTAAAAATTGCTTGACCAAAGCGGTTAAAAAATATTATTAAAAAAAAAAAAAAAAAAACGCAACAATAACAAACATGCATTTTTCAATAACAGAAAAAAAACACGAGGGAATCAATAAAATAAAACAAACGAGAAATTTTAAAATACCTACCTTAGTTTTACTTTTTTTGTGTGCTGTCAAACAAATTAGAATGATTTTGTGATTGATACCTTAAAAAAATCCAACCACTTTCCTCTTAAGCTGCAAGTATTTAGTAATTTCTCCTTTTTCAATTAAGCCGTGTGATAATTTTATCTTTCTGGCTTCTGAGTCTCTACAAGTGTATTTATATAGCTGTCATCATCAGAATGTACACACGCCCCACCAATGTGTGCTACTACAGCAGTTGGTTGCTCTATGTTGAGCGCTTCGATATGTGGACATGTAAGTTATTTCTTCTATTTATGTCTTAATTACAAAGCATAAGCGCAAAAATTTAACCAAATCATCGACACTAGCGAGTTATGATGTCATCAAATAGACACCAATCGTTTACAATCTCAATTCACGTATTTTTTCTTTTTCTTTTCACCTGGTTCATTATTCCACGAATAAATGAAAGGATTGAAATAGTGATTCCTAGAAAAAATCGAAATTTCAGTGAGTAATTTAATGATTTTTTTAAAGCCAAACACAATGGTGCATTGATTGCGTTCGTGTTTATTTATTCGGGAAGCATAATATACAATAATTAATTTAATTATGAATAATATATAAATATTTTGCCTTATGCACCCTTAACTTAAGAATTTTCATACATTTATTTTTTATTATTTTAAAATACGAAAAAACACGCTAATTACATGACAGAGGCTGTAAGATGAAAATCTGTAATATCCTAATTTACATTATTAATTACAATAACACTAACAGTATCACCTTTTGAAAGAAAAGCTGATATTATTTTTTCTATGCATCAACAAAAAAGTAACATTTTGAGAGTATTTTACTTACTTTAGTTTAGTATTTATTGATTGGTTGATTACAGTATGTTGGAGTAATGGATAGCGCCTAGGTTTGAGGAATCTAAGAGTCGAGTTCGAATTCCAGTCAAATCCATTACGTTCACCGTTCACTTATGTGCTAGTACCCTTGTGAAAGGTATGAATCCTCTTCTCCCCCAGCTATGGGTAAATAACAGGACAGACCTGGTTCTAAATGGCAACCTACTGTGAAGGAAAAAATCTACCTCCTCAGTCATGTATTAAAAGATACATGATCACCTAAGCATGTATCACACATGGCACATAACTGACAACCACAGTTGAGATAGACATTATAAATTCCATGATCCTTTTGTTAGCTGCATACAGTTTTGAATAGTTACACTTCTAGACTGGTTGCCAACCAAGGCTGAAAATGCCAATCTACTCTACTTGAGCATATATGACTTAATCAAGGTTGTGTTTGTCTTTTTCCTCTTATAAAACTTGAAATGAGTCTTTTACTACAAATTGGTGATTTTTTTTTTTTATTTTATTCCTGATAATAAACTGCTTCTCTTCAATCTAACAGCAAACCTAAGGACAAAAAGCTGAGGATTTAGTGTTTTTTTTTTTTTTTTATATCATGTTTGAATGATTCTGCTTATCAGAGTAAATTTATTCATTTTACCCTTCGAGCCAAAAGAAAAATCCCTCAAATTTCTATCTATAGGGATTGCACAATGTTTTACCAACAAAAAAAAAATCAAGGCTTTTAAAATTTTTAAGGCCTTTCATTTGTTTGAAAAAAAATCTTAGAGACCATAAAGTGATTGTACCTTTTGGTGAATTGTAGGTCAATTTTAACCTTATCTACTCTACCATTTAAAAGTCTTGTACTTTATAGTAAACTCTATATTTCACTCCATTTTGTTTTATTTGGCTAGAAATGCCACGCCCTGCACTTTGATGACATCTAGTTATCTTAAATGACCATCAAGACCAACAACACATAGCTTACATCACAAATGGATATCTTGTTAGTCTACATGTCATGACATAAAAGCACATACATCTCTCTCTCTCTATCTCTATATATATATATATATATATATATATATATTAAAAAGAAGAGGGGTGCCGCAAACGTTTTTGGTTGTAATGTGGATTTATTGAGAAAAATATTATACTTTGTTTTACATAATTTCACGACACGTGTTTCTGGTCTGGTCTCATAACCGTCTTCAGGTGAAAGTGGAGATTTTTACATATTATTAAAAATAATTAATTTTTTCTTCATGTTCAATGTGGAATATTCTCGATATGAGACATTCTGTTTGTGTGTTGGCAATCCGAATTTTCTTTCTAGAACCAAAAACGTTTGCGGCACCCCTCTTCTTTTTAATATACATACTTTTCTCTCGTTGGAACCACTACAACATATTTCCTTTATATATATATATATATATAGCAGTCACCTTCTTGACCCAGGGCAGCGCTACCTCCTCAAGGCACTTGGTGCCAGCTACTGTGTTAAGTCTGAGGCCCTGTGGGAAGATAAATGGAGACATAACATCATGATCACTCCAAACACTTTCATAATCACCATTAGATTCGTCCAACTCTTTCTGAATCCTCAGATTGACACCCAAACACTCTGAAATGTTCATATTGGAGCTTCTGGTGCAAATGCCAAGCAATACAGCATGCCGTTTTCAAATTTCTGGTGGAGTAAATTGTCATGATGAACCTTTTTCTCATAGATGGTGCCCAACTAATCCCTACTATACTGTGCAGTTGACAAAAACAATGCACATGCATGAAAGTAAAAATATGACAACAATTTATCCATCTTGCCTTGTGTAAGATATATATGTAGGTACCTCCACAAATTTGCGATACCTAAGGTTTAAAATGAATTTAAAAAAATGAAAAGTCTTCTTTGAAACTTTTATTTTAGTTTTAATTTCAAGCCAATAGATTAAATTTAATATTTCCAATAATAAAAACACATTGCTCTATTTCAAAATTGATTTAAATTAATTGGAAGGAGTTTTTGTTTTGCATTTCTGATGCAAGAAAAACAAGATTTTTTTTTTTTTTTTTTTTTTTTTTTTAACCAAAAATTTTGAACATACTAAAAGGATTAAAAAATATTAAATAATCAAAAACACTTTGGTCTTTCCTCTTAAATATTTTGCCAATAAAACTTGGGTTTTATCAATTTTGGGGCATTTTTTAATCATGATATACTTTTTTTTTTTTTTTTTTTTTTTTTTTTTTTAAGCAAATTAATAGATATGTATGTATGTATGTATGTATGTATGTATTATAGAAGATGCTTTCCCAACCCCACCGCCCAAATATTACAGTGTATTGCAAATTCATAGGTATTATGGGTATGTTGGCTGAAAACTGGGCTTAAACTATATTTTGAGTGGGGTGTTTATGACAAATGTTTTTGTAAAAGACATCTTTTTTAAATAATAAAAAAAAGTAATTGTTTTTTTTCATGATGTTCGTATCTATATTGATTGATTTGTTTTTGTTTCTTACAGACTATCAGACCTTTGTGGGTTGTATAAAGCACATTTTGGATTGTAAAAATAATCTTTTCTGCAAGTAAATATTGCATTAACAATTTTTTTTTTTTTTTTTTTGAGATAACAATCATTTTTCCAGATACAATTTCTACTATTTAACCCATAGCTGGAGGGAGAAGAGATGGATTTATACCTTTCTCAATTTCTCCTCACCACTCCAAACCTATGCACATATATTTTCTCATAATAAAAATAATCCTCCCTGTGTTGTCCTGTCACACTTAGGCAAATCACTTTTCCATAACTATATTACATGCCCAGACAGTAGCAGGTAAAAGCTGTTACTACCATAGTCAACCTTGACTAGAGCCAGTCGGCTTTTGTGCATTTCTGTGAGGGATTTTAGAACTTCTCAATTATTATACTACCTACATCTTATAACAGTTGTTTCATTTGCATAAATGTTTCATACACTAAATGTAATAACTTATGATGCAGAAGTTGTATAATGTATGAAATTTAAGAAATACAAAATGGACTGAATTCACAAAGTTCAATTCCAATATGAAACCAGCTAAAGAAAAAGCCAGCACTAATAACACATGATTGATGCCCATCATTTTTGTAATTGTTTTATCTTTATAAAATTTACAAAGACTCTTTTTTGGTAACAGAAGAGATACTGGTCAGATAACGCCATTATCTTATATGTCTAATCATTCAGAAAGACGATTGCATTATGGATCATTCTTAGGCAAAATGTAATATACCAGAGTTACAACAACTTAAAATGAATATTTTCATATTGGCTCTCAAAGAAGATTACAAGAATCTATATATGCCTCTCATTTAGCACCAATATGCTTTAAAACTGTATTAACTTTGCTTTGGACAGCAAGGAAGAAAATGAGACTTAAACAAATACTTCTAAGAATCACTTGGGAGATTTTGGTTTAATGCCAAAAACAATCTTCACTTTGGTAATTCCCATGTTTACCATTGGTTTTCATTATCCTGAGTAAACCCAATGCTATCTCATCCTATCCCCTCAAAATCTCATGCCACACTCAAAGACCTTACTGAAATGTTTAACTCATGACCTATTGTACCAACTGATGCCTACTAAGAGATATTCTACTTCCTCAAAACAAAAAGAAACACTTCCTCCTCAGACTTTGTCATCAGTTACATCTTGGCAACATTTTTACATAAATACTGCACCCAGTGAATCTTCCTTGCCCACAACCATTTTTTTTCATGTAGCATTCATTATTTCAAAATATCCTGAAAACTCTCTTATGAATCCTGTTTTGGTGCAAAGATAATGTTATAGTAATATAACTTTACACTTAGATGATATTATGTTGTGGGGATAATAGTAATCATCAATTATAATAATTCACATATATAAAAAGGTGTGTGTATCTCAAATATGTGGTGCAGTTCAATTTATATTACAATGAATCATTCATACAAAAAGTAGATTAGTAAAGTTAATGATATAAAATGGCAAAATGCCTTTGCTAACAAAATTTTAAAGGTGCATTAACCTACAAATCACTCGATGAATGTTATGATCCTTATTTTTAAAAAATTATAAACTGTATCAGGTCTTTCTTTTAATACTTTCATACTTTTTGTATGAATGATTCAGTGTATATATATATATATATATATATATATATATATATATATATATATATATATATGCTTTGTCATTTAAGCATTAATTAAAAAGAAATATTTAAATAAAAAATGGAATACACCTATATTTTCAAAACTTAAGAAAACCCCGGAATATTCATGAAAAGTTAGGCTAAAAATAAGTCCTGTCTATGACACCGGAAATAACATTGTCATGTTATCTTTGAGACTCTGAGCTGAAAGATAGGGAAAAGAAGGAAAAGAAATCGTGAGAGAGTATAGAGACAAGTAAACTATGAAAAGAAAAAAACCATGACATTGTACATGTGTGTGTGTGTGTGTGTGTCTGTACACACACACACACACACACAAACATCAACCTAACACTAATAAAAATTGCATAAATTATTTTTTTTAACTTAATATAAAAATAATGAGAAATTGGCAGAGAATTACTGATGTAAGCCAAATGGATGCAACAGTTACACAAAGGTTCGTCTACAAAACTCTGCAGTTGAGCTACTATATATAACATCAGTCAGTTAATTGATAAATTTTATATTTGTATTAATCACTCATATATATATATGTGTGTATTTAGGCAGCAATATTTCTTTTCATACCTGTTTTGTTAAATAAGACTGACAAGGTACTTTTGCAGATGGTATAGCACTTTCTGAAAGTAGACATATTCTTGATTTCCAAATATGTCCAGCACATTGTGGCTGTATTCATAACTGATATTAAGTATTGGTTTCTTGTTGTAGATAACATATATCTGTATGTGTGTGCGCGCATATGCAATCTCATCAGTTATTGCAAGACCTCTGTGGGACAAAGCTTTCCTGACACCTTCTATAAATATTTTGTCTTACCAATACAACAAACTTTTCGTAAATAATTTTTTTTTTTTTTTTTTTTTTACTTACTATGCTAGTTTAAGTAAAAGATCATGTTTTATACAACCATCATCATCACGGGTATTAATATCATTGCAATAATAAAATAAATGATAATTACCAAATACTACTAGTGCTATGGTAAGTTTCTTAGTCTGACATAAGATCATTAGTGTGGAAGGGCACCCAATGAGAATTAAACTCATTACAGTAATAATAATCTGCTAGACTAGCTTGTTAACCACTACTTCACACCAAGGTAGCAAAAGTAAAAGTGCTATTGTTATTATGACCTCCTCGTCTCCTATCTGATGATCTTTATCCCAGCTGTTACAGTTAACATCAATTGTTGTCATATAGATTTTGAATACATTATGCAACAGTATTCCTAATTCAGTCCTTATATAGGTATAATATACCTGATAAATAGACACTATAAAATAGACTTATAAGTAATCAATATTTGAACAAATAAGTGTGGTAGATTTTGCTAATATCTGATCTCGGTTGACTCAAAATTAGAACAAAAGTTTTTTTTTTTTTTTTTTTTTTTTTAAAGCTACAAGACGCATAGATGTCAAATAAATCTTTAGTATTTGGGATTGTATAGAAACGTTTTGGTGGAGGGATTAAGCTACATTTTGAAATATTTGAACTAATTTTTTTGTGCAATTGATTTTAACCCATTCACTACCAAACTTATTTTGTAACATATAATCCTCTGTCAGGATTTTGCTTTAAAAAAAAAAAAAATATGAAAATAGAAAGTCATCACTGAATGTTTAAAATGTTTTTGTTTTCATATAAATCGGCTAATAAGTACCTAATAACTAATAAGTAACTAGTAAATTTAATATAATTATGCTTGTCCCTTCCTTCCTTAGTATGTATGTTACACCCTACCAATATCTCATAAATAATAGACTATTCAGTTTTGACCACGAGGAAAGCCAGAAAAGACATATCTGATGCTATTTGGTTTCATTGAGAAAAATGAAGAAAGGAAGAAATGCCCTGGCAAGATCTCATAAATAACACTGTCCTATTTTGATTTGCAAGGAAGAAAGATGTTAAAGACATATCAGAAATGCTGTTTGATTTCGGTGAAAGAAAGCAAGCAAAATTCAAACAGGAAAGCAATGAAATTCTCATGGCAACTACTAATCATATTATAATTATGCTTGTGTTTTAGCATGTTATACTTTGCAAATACTGCATAAATAATGGACTGTTCCATTTTGATTGCAAGGAAAGACAGGTAAGCTATATCAGAGACACTGTTTGGTTTCAGTGAGAAAAAGAAAAGACAGTGAAGTTGCTAACACTCATGTGTTTAACGTCTGCTTCAATGAAATGGAAAAATTTGTCAATTGCAAATCTTTTCATTTGTATCCTCTTACTATTAAATAATGGCCTTCATTCACATGTTATTGTTATTGCAATATTTTGTTAAAGTTGTTTACCTCAAATATTTAATGATGCAATAGGGGAATTTCCACAGGTATTTTATATTTGAGGATCTTGCAAGGAGTTTATTCAATCATTAACTTAAGAATGAAGATTCATCAAATTATGAAAATAGGAAAACAAGGAAATTTTCATAGGTATTTCTAGTCTACATAAATTTGTTAACTTATTTTAAACAAATATGTTAATGACTAGTTGTAACCAGAATTTCTACACTAATAGTTTCTTCTGTTGCACTTCTCACTTGTGGAACTCTCTTCATCTTCTTGCTTTCTAGTCAAATTTGACCTTCAAAAATTTGAATGTAATGTCAATCATTATCTTCTGTCTTCTTAATACCTGTTCTTTTATTGTTTTCTCACCTTAATAGTGTTTTCTTTCTCACATTCTGTTACACTCAATAACCCCTTGCATCTTAGTGGCTTTACCCTAGGAGCGGCTGTTTACTGCAGCCCAACCCACCTGTCATGTTTATGACAGAAATTGGTTAGAATATTGTTTATGCTACTTGGATTGTGATAGATACGTCATAATGAGGTTCATCTACTTGGTGCTTTAGAACTTTTAAAATATCCCCCTGTTCTTTCTTTTGCATAGCTGTTCTTTAGAATGGAAATCTAAGATTTGGTAAATCAAAGAACTTTGTGCCTTCTGTCTATAACATAATTTTTTTTTTTCAAATTCTCCAAAAATTAACAAATACCTCAACTGATGACGGAGAATGTACTGTTTGAAATTTTCAAAACGACAAAAAGGAGTTTAAAGGAGTTTAGTAGATTTCTATTAAAATTTTTGGATGTGTAGATAGTGTAATGGTTATGCATATGTAAATATAAATTGGTGTGGTGAGTTCAAATTCTGAGCAATCTGTTTTGTCCACTTCACACAACTGCCCTTAGAAAAAGCATGACTTCATCTCCCTCAAGCTATGGGTTATGAACAGCAGAGTAGACTTGTGTGGCAGCCAATCTAGGAGAAAGAAAACGCTGAATTCAAAACCCTTGCTGTATTTTGGATATCTTTAGGAAAAGAAAAGGCTAAGAGATTAAACACAATACAAATCTGTAATGTGGCCCCTAAAGATAGCATACTGTACCACCTTATAGGACTTTCTGTAGCTGTACCAACACCAAACTCTTGGTTTATCCTTTACTTTAGATTCTACCAATAAGACCAACAAGATATCTTGATGTATGAGCAGGTTAATATCTCCATAGATCCCATCCAGGTTGGCTCATAGTACTCTGTTTCATCATTGCCTCTGAAGACTAAAATTAACAAATGAATGAAGGATTAAACTTAATTTGATATGATGTCCTTGTTGGGTTAAGTTTCTCGCCATGGTTTGGATACCTAATATTTCATATATATAAGGGAAGATGTTATAGTAGTTCCAATGAGAGAAAAGTGTATATAATAAAGAGAGAACCTGCAAACGTTTTTGGCTGTAATATGGATTTTTAAAAAAAAATATATTATGCTTTATTTTGCTACACGTGTTTCTGATCTTGCAACCTTCATCAGGCAAAGAGTGGATATTTCCACATATTATTAAAAGGAATTAATTTTATGTTTTTCAATGTTAAATATTCTTGATATTAGGCATTCTCTTTTTTGTGTGTTAGTGCCCCAAATGTCTTTCTTGAACTGGCAGTGAAAGAATTCTGCATGAAGGGTAATAAAATAATTAAGACTGGTCTGAGAAAGGGTGAAGAAGGTATCTATATTCTTATCTTTTAATGACCCCTGTGTGTTCTTAGATCTATTTCCATTTTTTGTGTTTTTGTCAGCATGCGTAAGTATATTCCCTCTCCATATATATATATATATATATATATATATATATATATATATATATATATAGAATTAGTACACATACACACACTTCCTATGTGCCCGTGAGCAGCCTATTGTTTTTGCCAATATGTGTATACATATTCGTGCTCCACATATACCCAGGTGTGAGTGTATGTGCATGGATGTGAGTGGTTTGACCACTGTATTTGGCCATTAAGTGTGTATGTTGTGTGCGGGGTTATGATCTATTTAGTGGTGACTTATATTTGTTTATGAAGTTTTTTCTTGTATTTTATATATATATATATATATATATATATATATATATATACACAAACTGGGTTTGTATCTAATTTATCAGCTGTCTCCATAGTCTTCCTGTTGTCATTCCTTTTAAGATAAAGATCAGTTATTGGATAAAAAGAAAATAATGTTTGTGAGCAAGTGCCAGTCATATTTCTCATTATTAATAATAATAATAAACAAATTATGAAAATTGTCTATTTTTGCCTGAAATTTTGAGATGAAGTGTTATCATTATTTACATTTGGTCTAACATCCTCATCTTTTTATCATCATCATTTTTTGGCTGTTGTGGTCTCTGGCCTTCTTCAGATATCTGTCAATCTGTGTAACCTTCAAAGAATTTCAAACTGAATCCTGTATTTAATCCATAGAGGTAAACTGTTCTTTTTCCATTGTCATTTTTTTTTTCTAATGCTGCTCAGTTATTACTTGTCCAATTTCCACTTTCCTGTAGTCACACACGTGTGAAATGAAGTAGAATACTAGACAGAGGAGAACACTGTCGAATCGGATGTCTAAAAGAATCGGCTCATAGGGTAAGCTGTTAAGGCATTCTCATTGGGTATAGCATATATATAAATACTGTATAGGGTGGGGGCATTAATAAAGAGAGAGAAACAGCAGTGGAGGAAGCCTAGCTTGACAGTAAGGCTTTAGCAGTTACAACAAAACAAGCAGCAACAGAGGAAGCATTAAAAAAATTAGATTTGAAGCTCCAAGTCCTAGCTTCAGGAGTGTCCCATTGAACAATAGCCTAGAAGATTAAAATGTTTGTTAATGAAGTTAGTAATTGTCAGTTCAATACTTGGGTTAGGTAGTACAAACTCAGAATCAGTGGAACAGAACTAGTAACTGAACTGTCAAAACAAACAAGATAACCCTAGATATGGATGAGAACAATCTACCTCCATAAATTACATAAGAGGTTTAGTTTGAAACTCCCTGAAAGTTACCCAAACTGAGATACCTGAGGAAGACTGGGAGGCACAACAGCTGAAACATAATAAAAACAACAAAGGTAAGGATATTAGTCAACATATTATTTAATGTATTTAGAGATTCTTGATAAAACACAAAGAATCTGCTATGTTATTGATCCTAACCTGGCATTTTGGCTTCAATCACTTTCCTACTGCCATAACATAGTTTCCCTGTGTTCCTTTTCTATAAATACTTTCATGGCAATTGTTGAGATGAGCTCTTCTCTTTGGTACTTCAACTTTGAGAACTTAAGAATAGTACTAGATTGGCAATTAGGTCTCATCATTTTACTGCTAAAATTGCTAGATGTAAGTTCTATTCTGATAGTTTCTTCTTTTGCACATCTCTCCTTTGTAACTCTCTTTTAGCTTCTTGCTTTTCTGTCAATTACAATCTTCAAAAATTTAGCTGCAACATTGTCATCTTTTGTCTCCTTGAATCTTGTTCTTTTCATTGGCATTCATTGCTTTTCACAGCATCATTTTCTCAGTTTCCTTCTTAGTATAACCCCCTTGTGTCTTAGTGACTTTATTGCCTTGCTTGGTGTGAAATGATTAAAAGAAAATCCTGTAAATGATATCTTGAAATTTCAACTTTCACTTTATCCTTTTGTATTATTATGTATATTGTGTTATATAAAGATTTATTTTCTAATTTATCAACACTCTGTGCATTTTCTTTTGATCATTATACAAGGTCAATATACACCCAAACCAAATATAGTGATATATGGTAGGAACAGATGTTATCATAGAATAATCTTTACAAATATGTACCATGGAGCCCAATACTACTTGCCACATATTCAGGCTATCACTGACTAAATCAGTTTCCCCACCAGTTTTTTTTGTTTTTTTTTTTTTTTTCCTGGATAGGTGAAATCTATCCGAGTGTATATGGTATATAAAAAGTCCGAGATGAATTAATGTCCCTTTGTTTAGAAAAGTGTTCTTTAGACAATTTCTAATGTTTAGTCTTGAATAATAGCAAGTTTGAGAGAATAATTGGTATTTAAATGAGTTTTTGTAATCTGCCTGATAACTGCAAGCAACTGTCACACATTAGCTACTTTTAATTTGAAACTAATGAAGGAATTCATGGACTGATTTATTTTTTATAGCTTATCAACCCTTTGTTGGTTATTTAAAGCTGAAACATATTTTGAAAGTAAATATTGTATCAACAATTTTTTGAAGGCAACAATGATTTTTTTTCAAATATGAGTTTTACTATTAACACCTTAACTGGGGGGTGGGCAAGGGATTTACAGAAATGTTTGCTCTATTAATGTGCAGCATATTTCATAATATCCATAAATTTTAATAGACTACATGTATCTTTTTTATGATGTAACAATTGTTTTCGGAATTTTTCCAGATTTTCCAAGCCTCATATGTTGTTAAACAGCTAAAATGTATATTTACTACCCAACACAAGTATTGAACAGATAGTCTTCAGCTATTGTAAACTTGTGATTTAATAAGTTGAACTGTTCCTCCTGTAGTTGAAATGGGTTCTGTCCATTGAGTTCTATATAAGCTTATGTTTTTTTTTTTTTTTTTTTTTTTTTTTCAGTGGTGCTGGGGAATTGATCTCTTTACCTGGTGAAGTTGTATCAGATTAGATCAACATTGGTAGTAGAGCATAATTCAGGAGCAGCAAGCAAATGACAGGATCAACTCCCCTCAATAAGAGCCAGTGTTTCACTGGCTGATGTACTTCTCACCAATCTTCTTATTTTTCTTTTTACTACTTTCCCATTCATCTGTATTATCCAGATTAATAAAATTTTATGATTCACTTTTGTTTTCAATTTCTGTTTTCAACTCTGTTTTGGTTGGTTCCCTTTCTTGATCAACATTATCTCGTTCTTTCAATATCCTACTTTCATGTACTCATACATAGGAACCTCCATATTTAATAAGGACCATCATATAGTCAGTGGTTCCAAAATATTTTTTCTCTTGGTCGCATTTTTAGAATGAAAATTTGCTCATGTCTCATCAAATTTTATGTTATAAAAAGTACATTTAAAAATAAAAACAGTGATATGGTTAAATGGAGATAAGTGTGGATTTGAAGTCAGAACATTACCATTGATAACTATCTCCTCCAATTTGTAAACCTTAGTTACTATATTATTTTTGCATTTTATCAAGTATTAATATCACAATGATATCGATCAATAATTATTTATAACTATTTATACTGGGACTCATGCATGCAAGTACAAGTAATCCATAATAATATTTTAAATTTTGAAATCATTTTTGTTTTTGGCATGTGAATTTTTTGAAACTGTTTCTGAATCTTTCTTTCAATCATTCTGCCTCATCTGCTATCCTCTTCTACCATGTCTATGAGGCATGGTGCAATGTTTGGGAACCATTGTCCTGTCCAGTAACCCAACAAAGTCATGCTATTTATTATCCCTCAAAAAATATGCTTTTTCTCCCATCAAAAATTTTTCTCCAGTGGGGTTTATCTGTTTATGTAAAACTTGTATCTTTTCAGATGATTCTGGGGCAATGAATGCTTTTTGAGCTTCATGCAAACCAATCAAATGTTTTCTCATCATTTGATTGTCTCTCCTATTAACTGCAGGAGGTTTGTTTAAGACAAATTAGAGATTTGGATTTCTGGCAAATAGAATTTGGTATGGACTATACCAATATACACTTAATAGTCAATTTTAATGTTTATAGTTCAAAAAATAACTGTCTCTCATAAGTTTGTGTTTTATCTTATATAAAACTTCAGTTAATATGACATTGTGTCTTTCAACTACACCATTTGACCAAGGACTATATGCAGCTGTGACAAACATGCTTAAATTTTTGGCCATGTCATGGAAAATTTGAGAGATAAATTCACCACTATTTTTAGTATAAACACCAACTTCTGGGACACCATATACTCCAACCCATATTTGCATAAATTTGTCTACAATGGTTTGAGGGTCCTTTTATTTTTTTATTTTTTTTGTATAACAGCTGCACTGAATCTGTTGAACACATTTATGATGTGCAAATAATAAAGATTACATGATAATCCATCCAAATCCATTGCCACAACTTCGTTAAAATCATTTGCAAGAGAAAAGCCAATGATGGGCTTAGCTTTTGGCCTTCTAAATTTGTGGCACATGACACAATCAGTGCAAACTTTCTTACAAGTAACTCAATATCTGGAATACATATTTCAGTACTTCATAAGGCCAACAATTTATCATAGAATACATGTCCAAACTGTTTATGCAGTTTTAAAACTACATCCTTTTTTCTGACCAAAAGACAGTTTGCTGCTATCAATGATCAGGATCTTCTCATTAATGTAATCCTTCCAATAAAAAAAAACACCTTTAGTACCATCTAATATTTATGCAGTAATGTCCTGTTGTGAAATGAACATCAATTTATTTTGTCCAAATATAATGATTAATAATAATCATTGCTTAAATCCCAAATAGTTTTTGCTTATTTCAAGGATGTTTTGTTCAGTAATAATGCAATTTCATAATCAAACACTTTTATTCCCATAAGATAGCTTACAGAGTCGATTCTTGCTGGGAATTTTGGTTAGAATATACAGTGACAGCATTCCCAAATTTGAATGGCATGTGGTTTTCACGACTGTACTTTTTGCTCTTCTGGAGACAATGAATAGAATTTAAAAGACAATTTAAACCACACTGTTTTAAAGCAGGCAGTGTCAGTGACGTCTGCATTATATGCCTCCACCACAAACACACTGAGGAGACAACTTGAGTTGTTGATGTCATGAGTACAATGTTAATTGTTTCCATTTTTGAGGTATCAGACTGGTCTTCTGTCATGTTAACATCTTGAAGTTTATGTGAACAATTCTTAGTCCAGCTGTATTTAGAATCTCAATCTTCACCTTGAAAGGATGGATTCAGTTTTCCTAAAGATCTGTTAACACTACTGTTGGATTTATTAGCATAAACTCTAGGAAAATATCTCCTTTGATCACTGCAAGTCATGAAGGCAGATTTGGACAAAAAAAAAAAAAAAGAAGCCTAGGATGGCATCAAAATCTGCAAAGATTTTTCATCCTTTAATAGTCAGTTGCACTTTGATTTTTAATGTATATAAATGTAGGTAGAAAAAAAGAAAATGTTGATAAGATAGTGAGAGTTGCAAAGCACTGCTTGGGGCCTCCAATCAGGCTCTTTCTGTTTGGGGTATTTGCAGCAGTCCTGATGGAAGTTGTCAGGTACAATGAACTGAAGGAGAAAGAACCATTTAGTGGTCCTATAAACGTTTTGCTTTATTTATTTGGCCAAATCATCTTTTTTTTTTTCTTTTTTCTTTTTTTAGAGACTGTGCAACATTATCAAATATTAATAAAAGAAAATTACATTGAAAACCTATTTGGTTACACAAAGATATTTAAAAAAAATATTTACTAAGCTATGTATGACACTGGTCAAATTGTGAATTGTGTTGCATCATGCTTAAAAAAATATTTCTAATTTTCTTTTTTCTTTTTTCTTTTTTTTTTTCCCAAGCTGTTGTTCATTGTAACTCATTATCTCATTTAGGGTTAGCAATAAGAAGGAAATCAAGTATAAAGTTATTAGTTCTTCAGTGATCGCTGCTCCTAGAGGTCATTTGTGTACCCATAAATTCCCATAAAGCATCAACAATTTACTACTTGTAGCTTAATATTGATGTAGTACAATTCACTACTTGTAGCTTAATATACTAATTTGGATATCTTCCCAACAACTGTTACCTTGTGGAACAAACTCCCAAGGACTTTATGTATTGTTCAATATCTTATGAATGCTTAAAATGCATTTCTCTACAACAAAATCTAAAAGGCAATTAGTGAATGTAACCATAAATACTGATTTGGTGCTGCATCAATTGAATGTTTCTTACATTGTGTTATATCTGATCATGGAAATAAAGCATTTATGAGAGTTTACATATCAATTTACTGGACATCAAATCCTCAATTTTAAGAAAAATCTTTGCCTGCCTCAGGATCATGTACCACTTTGTCAAATTTCTCTTGGAGGTACTGAGGACATGAGTTAATACCAACTTGCTTCTAAATGAATTATTAGTGATCATCAATATTAAGCTATAAATAGTAAATTGGACTACATCACTATTAAGCCACAAGTCGTAAACTGGATTACAAGCATTACTAACTTCTGAATTAATTTTCTTTTCATTGGTATCTCTAGTTAGCCAATTTATATATTTTTTAATATAAAGTTGGAAATCAAAGTTTAATAGCATTGGGCTTTCTAAGGTATTCACCCAATCAGTCAGACATGTTGTAAATGGAGTATTTAAGACAGTGGTCCCTATCAGCCTAAAAGAGGACTGCTTGCTCACCATGAAAGGAAGGCAGACACTTAGACTTGGGAAATTTGCTTCAAGGACAGATTAAAAGCAAGAGTGACAGAGGAAAACACATAAGCTTGTGTAAATGGCTAGAGGAACAAGGTTTAAGTGAGATAAAAAAAAATACAAAATTTATTAAGAGCTACAAAGGACAGGAAATTGTGGAGAGCCATGATTGCCAACATTCTGAAGGGATATGGCACAGAAGAAACGTACTGCTTGAATAGTAAGTGAAACATGTTGAAATCAAATTCTCCTTTGTATATAGATATGCTTCACCATCTGAAGTCACTTGAATAAAGTTTGAGTTGCAGTTGCAGTTTTTACTCTTATATTTATACCTTTTTAAATTAAAGTTTAGTTGTCCACCATGCATATATTTTTCACCTTGAGCAAATTCTGGCAATAACAGGTCCACTTCTTGTATCACCCCAGAAAATATCTGGCTCTACCTGTCATTCTCTTTCTTTACAAGAGTCAGATTAGACCAAAAATGGAGTGTTGCTGCCATATCTGGGCTGGAGATTCCCAATCTTCTCTCATTCCAGCTTTGACAGAGTTAATAAGCATCTATGAATCCTTGTAAGTGATGAATTATTTTCCACCCTATAATCTCTCTCCCCCAAATACAATGTTTTAAGCCCTTCACTATGCTTGCTATTTCCATGAAAAATGTTCTCAACAAGCAACATTCCTTAGTTCTGCAAATTCAGACAATTACAACTAAAACTGGGCATGTCACATATACAGGGTAAAACCAACTTTATTCTATTTGTCTTCCACTGGTAAGAAGGAAATTTTATTTGGACAGATCCTTCTCAATAACTGTTACGTTGTGAAACAAACTCCTAAGAGGATGCTACCCCAGTTACTATAATCTTGACTTCAAGTCTAGAGTCAACCATTACTTACTTTCCACAAACTCATTCAATAATCCTTTATCTTTAGTGGCTCTTGAGCCTTATATTGAGTAAACAACAGTAAAAAAAACAAATAAATAAATAAAACACACTGAAATAAGTCCTGCTAGTAAGTATTCACTCTATTTGTAATTTAATGTTTAAATTGACACCAGGAGGGTTAGGTCTAATTGGAAGATCACTTTTGCTTTATATTCAGTTACAGATACACACTTTTGCTATACATTCCTATGGTCTAGAAAACATTTGTATACAGTTTTCAGATTAGGCTACTTTTTAAAGTCGAGAACTACTACATTTGGAATTTTAGTAACTTGTGACTTTTTTGGTTACTTGAAGAAAGCCAATTCAAATGTAGCTTAATTTACTTCTTTTGGTCTATCTAATTTGGTAACCCCACTTTTTTAAACATCACTATTTTTTATTCTTAATTTTTGGCTATTTTTTTATCTTGTTGCTTTTTATTACAATTTTAAAGTTCAAATAACCTTTAAAAGTTAAAGTAAATCCCATGATGCAAGAATAAACAAATGCTAGATTCTAATAAGACCTGAATTGAGATAATCTGTTTTCCACAGATAATGTCTTACAAAATACAATATCTGGCAAGAGAACACAAATCTAGTTATATTTTTATAATACCATTTGAAATTTCAGCACCATATTGTTTTTATTACTAAGATTAAATATTTTTATTAATTTTTGGCTAATATTTTCTTTATTAGAAGAAACTATTTTATTCTTATTTCAATTGTTGAAGGATACTTGATCTAGAAAGTTGTGATAAATAAAAAACAATGATAAATTTAAGAAATGATGAGCCACTATAAATTTCTAATGAATTAGAATTCAATTTTCAATTATGAAAATATTGGCTTGTTTAATATAGGCTAGAAGGTTCTGGTCTGTAGGTTATGTTTATTTTTAGATTTTTATATCTAAAAGTTTTATTTTTTATAAAGACAAAAAAGTTGGCTTTTTACTATGCATTCTCCAAATCAGTGGTGAAATTATATGCTATGTGTTGTTGTTCTATGACACATGATAAGTAGTCAAATTCTTGATTGTCTGTTAGTTTACTATACCCTTTATATCACTTCTACTTAACATATGCAAATAGGTACAATCCTATTTATCAATCCACTACATAATGAATTAGCAAAAAATGATTAATCATTTACAACTAGTTCATATTAAACTTAGAACAGATAAAAGTGGATATGGGTACTTTAAATGTGGTTTTTTTTTTTTTTTAGATACAGAAATTCCAAATCCCCACCCATAATATAAAGGTGTCATTTCACTTTCTTTTTTTTTTTTCTTTTTTTTAATTGATTTCACATGATAATTATAGCAAACTAGCTGCATATATCTCTTCTTTTATTCCAAGGTTTTAAGTAGATGTTTGATTTATTAAAAAAATCAAGAACAACATCCAATTTTTTTCTTAAACTACAAATTATCACTTTTTCATTAGGGAAGTCATGGCTGTGCTATTTAGAGTAAAATCAGTTGAAAATAAAAATAATCAAAGTATTTGGTTTTAAAAAATATATATCATGGTCTAATATTTAAGAAAACAGCCTCCTTGATTTTAAAATCTGTCAGCTTAATATACCAAAAATAGATGAATAAAACAAAATAGAAACATTTACATTTTATTTTTTTCTTTTATTAAATTAATATCTCAAAAAAATAAAAAGAATTAAAGTAGTGACATATTTTAAGGTTTAAAATAAAACCTGTCTTAAAAAATATAATAAAAATTAAATCTAATTTCATTGTTTTTAAATTCGTTTAATGTTTCAGTATTATTTGGAGAAAAAAGGAAAAATAAATCAACCCAAATTCAAGTAATTACAAAAATTTTACAAAATGTCTTAGGAAATAATAATTTTAGTTTATATACAAGCAGTGGAATGGTGACGTAATGGATACATCAGTTGCATGCCTATATCTGAATTAGGCATTTTTCTGGAGGGGTTAAAATTTTTTTCATTTTTGGTGACTGTAACCTACCTGGTAGACCTACAATTTTGCAGTACCTTTGGCTAACCTTAAGGAAAAAAAAAACCTGAATGAAAAAAAAAATATGGTATCTAAATTTTTGTATCAGATATTTTACAGTAAGTGTTTTTTTTTTTTTTTTTTTTCACCATTTTGGGGTAACTTTGTGAAAAAAAGAATGAAGGCTTACTAGTATATACTGGGTAAGAATACTGTATAGACAACTGTACAGACCCTATCCAGCCCTAAGACCAAGGAATACTGTGTTCTATAAAGGCTAAGTATTAGTCATTTTTCATGAAGTGTATGTTAGATGTGGTAACTTTTGACAAGCGAGTTGAAACATTTATCAAAGAATTTCATAAGAAATTTGACTCAAAAGTTTGTCATTTCTAATGTCTTCCTGTTACAAAGATTTGTGTGTAAATAACAATAAAACAAAATATTTATATTTTAGTTTTTTCAATCTTTATTTTTACTTTCAGAATTTTATGAATAAAATAAAATCTTCAGATCGTAATGTATCTGCTTCCCAAAAAATAAATTTGAAAAAAAATAGTCAAAACTTAAAAGAAAATGCATTTGGCCAGATTAAAACTGTTGATATCATAAAAGTACTTAGCACTAAACCTCAATGGTTTAATATTATAATAATCTGAATATTGCAGATGTCCTGCTTACCATTTAGTAGATTAAACATTGGAAAATACAGGGAAAGGACAGTGTAAGTAAGTAAAATTAAATGAATGAATAACAAATAGAGATAAACATGCTGTGGTTTGAATCTTTGTAAAACTGGCCACTAAAGATTTGGTTTCACTTTGAAACAAAAAGACATTTATTGATTGCAATAAAAACATCATATGGTAG
This sequence comes from Acanthosepion pharaonis, assembly GCA_903632075.3. Taxonomy (NCBI): domain Eukaryota; kingdom Metazoa; phylum Mollusca; class Cephalopoda; order Sepiida; family Sepiidae; genus Acanthosepion; species Acanthosepion pharaonis. The sequence goes on from CAHIKZ030004489.1 coordinate 1,202,796, forward strand.
GTCAGCTATTTTTACTTCCTCCATTTTTTTTTTTTTTTTTTTTTTTTTTAGATAAAAGAAATAAAAATAAAGTGAACTGAGCAACAGCAATACAAATCCCTTGTGTTCAGAAATCATTACTGCAATCTTTCTCCCACCAAACATCTAAGCAACTACTATGATCATAAATGTTTTCACGCAATAACATAAGACCATTATAACCAATAAATGATATTGTTATACTTTGCTTCAAATTAAATCTTTCTGATTCACTCTGTGTTGACCCTGATGTGAAGCCTAAGAAAGCAAAATTCAAATAAAAATGTTGTCCTCTGTGCAGGACCTCCAAGCACCATGACTGACCCAGAAAACAAATCCACTCAAAAAAATACAAAACAACAACATAGAATAAGCTAATCATGAACCTTGCTGACCAAGAAAAAAAAACAGGAACAAAAGACACGTCCAGGAGCCACTACAACTTGCTTTTAAGAAAGCCACTCATAAATGACTGACACATATTTGCAGTGAACAGCAAGCTTCACTGATCCACTCCAGGACTCTCTCAACCTCAGCACCATTACCTCAGACAACCAACCTGACAAACACATGAACTCCAGGTCTTACCAACTCTACCCTTCTTCAAAAAGCCACCTCCCTTACCCACATTACAGAAATTTCTCTCACATCCTCTGTATTGGCAATACAAAGAATTTTGTACTAACAACTGTTGTCTTCTTTTCTTTTTGCCTCATAGGTTGTACTTTTTGTTTCGATTGTTCTTTTGTGCTATCATACACAAGTTTATAACAATATTTTAAAGAAAACTAGCCCTTGTTTATGAAACAACTATTTCCCAAGGAACAAATCTTGTATAACTGTCTTTGGTTTCTTTATGAAGAGTATTCACATATATAACAATGTGTGTATGTGTGTGTGGCGGATGTAGGTGTGCAGGTAATGTTGAATTCGTTACATTTGCATTAGAGCCTTTGGTGTGTGTTGGATTTTAAATCAGGCCATTGAAAATAAATTAAACACTTCCTGGTTTCAGTGAACTGATTTAAAATCCAACAGACACCAATAGCTCCAATATAACAAACGAAGAACCAAACACTTTCTGTTCTCTAGTCATTGGATCTGATAAATTAATTTAATTTATGGCCTCTCTTATCAGAGATCCCAATGCATCTTCCTGACACTCAGTTTTGTCTTATTTTGACCTGAAGAAACTGAAATCAACAGACATTCAGCAAATGCATTGTTTATAGCTTTCCCACTTTATCTTATTTTTAAATGCACACTCATATATATATATATATATATATATATAGAGAGAGAGAGAGAGAAATAAACATTGCTTAGTCCCCACAATCAATGTCATACTAGTCTCTCTAACTTATCTTCACTAAGGCAGGTAGCATTATAAAACTGGAATCTTCAGGAGTAAGCCCATCTTATCACAAGCCCAATGTACCACACCATAATTCCAGAACACAGCAAAAGATAAAATACCACATTCAGAAACTAGGCAATCATCTTAGGGAGTAAAATTCTGATCCTAGACAGAATTGCAAATCCATAGAAAAAAAATAAATAAAATAAAAAAAATAAGCACCCATTTTTTATGGGTACTATTCTGGTTATCATTATAACTAAAATACTTTCTGTTTTGTGATATTTTCCAGTTTTGTTGCATATTTATATATGAATTGTAATATTCAGGCCAGAGGAAAACTAGGTGATTCACGATAGTTCCAGACAAGCCTTCAAATCAATAAGATAATCTATATGTTGATGTCCCCAGTCATCCACTTAACTGACCTGTGAACATGACAGGACTTGAATTCTCAACAGTAGTTTACTTAAATAGGAGAATAGATATTGTAAATACAGGAAAAAGAAAAAGACTATTCTAAAAATAGAAAGTTTGTGAATTCCCGTCACCACAGGTAACTGAAATCACTTGGGCAATTCCCTTTTCATTTTTTGATAACAAACTGAAAGATAAATTTATGAACAGTTGATATAAATCACATAAATACTTTTGATTTTATATATTTATTTTTTTTTAGTCCCACCATCTCAAAAGTAAAAGTAAAACATTCAATGAAATTCCAATAACATGCAAATTAACACTTTAATTTCTTTTGTACATGGCCAACCATGTCAAAACATGTTTTTATTACTGACTTTTTTTTTAACGTAATTTGAAAATAATTTTTTCTTTTGTATTGCAGATTGATACCTTTTGATATAAGATATTAAAACTTTGAGTTCTGCCTTGCTATGAGGTGTTTATATACAACTGGTGGTTAGAGTTCAAAACTAGATTTTTTTTTTTTTTCAAGGCAAGCAGTTCTTCCAAACTCAGAAGTTTGGTGCAACATAATCTTCCTTCTCTCATCCCCTTTATTTGTCTTTTGTTGTTTTTAGCTAATTTATTAAATATTATAAAACTTAAATAGTTGCACAATAAAATCAGAAATTGCTCATTTTTAACTCTTATTTGTATTTTGACTTCAACACACACACACACTTTTTCCTCTTTAATCAGATTTGTTTTTACATAGATTTCTTTTACAAGGATTTAGTTTGGTTTGGTTTGTTGTGTTTTATGGCATATCAACATTTCAATGGGTTATTTAATGCTGACAACTTTTTTTCCTGGTAATATTTTGTTTTGTCAAAAATATATTGCTGGTAATAGTTTTTCCTCCTTCAAAAACTTATTTCTGGCAATAATTTTTTTACAAAGTATTTCTGGTATTAAAACCTATTTTTACACTTAATACTTTTATAATGCTTTTTACCTCAGTTTCGAGGTTAACTATTTGCCCATAGCTGGGACCCTAACAGGTGCTACCACCCCGGGTCGGGTGGACCTGGGAACACCAGCAATTAAGAGGTGGTTCCACACTCCTCAAAACCTCCTGAGCAGAGGCCTTGCTGTTAGACGTAGTTTATCGTCTTACCCAGAACGTGGATGTAGTTTATCGTCATACCCAGGACAAGGCTTTATTTTGGAAATAAAGATTTAAGTGTGCTTTTGACAATTGCCCTCTCATGTTATTTGCAGAAAACATGTGGAATAGTCTTCAAACTTGTACTGGCAAAGTTTTAAAGTTGAATGCAGTATTCAAATTACCATCCCAGCCTTTTAAATCAGGGGTCTGTATCTTAACAAGGCTGGACAGTGATTGTAAGGTGTCAAGAGTATGTTTTCTCTTTTTGTTTTTTTTTTAAATTGGTTTCACCCCATGCAAGGCAGTAAAGCCATTAAGACACAAGGGGTTACTGGGTGTGGAAGACTTAGCAATAGAAACATTAATAATGAGTGGGAAGAGAAAATAGTAATCAGGAGGATTGTAGATATTGCATTTAAATTTTTGCAGATAAAAGTTGGCTGGAAAGTATGGTGCTAGAAGGGAGTTCCACAAGCAAGAAGTGCAAGAAAAGAAACTGTTAGCATTAAATTTACAGTTACATCTAGCCAGTTTGACTAAATCGACAAGATCTCAATGCCAGTCTAGTACTGTACTTAAATTCAAAAAGTCTAGGTACCATAGCAAAGAGCTCATCCAAACAATTACCATGAAAATATTTATATAGAATAAAAAAAAAAAAAAAGGCACAAAGAGGCAATCTTACGGTGGTGGAAAAGTGACTGAAGCTGAGCTGCTAGATCAGGACCAATAATATTGCTGATTCTTTTTTGGATTTTATCATGGAGCTCAAGGTAAATAGCAAGGGCACAAGACCATATGTGGTAGCAATATAAAATTTAATTTCCAACACCAGAAAATTTAATTTAAGTACACAACTTATTTTTCTCCCACCACTGGATCCAGAAAAATGCTTTATTATCCTCCTTTTCTTTTTAAACAGAGCTTATGTAATAATAACAATAATTCTATAATATACCATTAAACTATTAATTATACTCATTTTATGTTTTTATTCTGACCAATTGGTAAAATTGACAATGCACTAGCATCACCAGCTGAATTAAAAAAAAAAAATAACTTTCTTGCTGCAGATCTATAATTTATCTATACCAACAGATGCCACATACACAGAAAAATTATTGAAAATATGAAGACTTTTTAAAAACTTTTAGAGTCATATTTTTCATTAAGTTCTTTGAGAAATGTTCCAATTCGCGTGTTAGAAGTTACCACATCTAATATCCACCTCATAAAAAAAGGAGTGATACATAGCCTTCATAGAATGCAGTATTCCTTGCTCTTGCTCCAATGTTTAATCTACTAAATGATAGACAGTAAACTGCAATATTCAGATCATTATAATAATAAACCACTGAGGTTTAGTGCCAAGTACTTTTCTGATACCAACAGTTACCGGATTTAATTCTCCCAAATGCAATTTCTTTTAATTTTTTTGTGGGGTGGGGGGATAGATTATAGTATAAAGACACTATTTTCTACATAAAAATTCTGAAAATAAAAAGCCAAAAATAACATGTAAATATTTGTTTTGTTTTACTATTATTTAAACACACACACACACACACATCTTTAAAATATGAAGACTTTAGAAACGACATAGAAACTTTTGAGTCAAATTTCTTATGAAATTCTTTGATAAATGTTTCAACTCGCTTGTCAAAAGTTACCACATCTAACATACACTTCATGAAAAATGACTAATACTTAGCCTTTATAGAACACAGTATTCCTTGGTCTTAGGGCTGGATAGGGTCTGTACAGTTGTCTATACAGTATTCTTACCCAGTAGATCAGCTCTGGGATAAATTTCATAAGCTTCTGATAGGCTCTACAGATGTACAGTGTGTTTAAAATGTTGTCCAAATTAAAAGTTCAGGAACAACAGTTGCTATCTTTTTGAATTCTTAGAATTCCAATACTGAAGTCTTGCTCAGTTTGTCAGGATTAATTTAATTCTACTATAAACATGTCATTGTTTTTTTTTGGGGGGGGGGTATGATTTATGACAGTACCTATTTTTGTTTTAAATGCCTTTTCCCATCCAGTTGAATGTAGGAAAATCAGAGGGTAGATCACTCTTGTAAATAGTATTTTTAATTACTTGGTTGATTTATTTTTCCTTTTTTCTCCAAATAATACTGAAACATTAAACTAATTTAAAAACAATGAAATTAGATTTAACATATTCATTAAGTTTTTATTATATTTTAATATGATAGTTTTTGCTTTAAAGTTTAAAATCTCTCATCACTTTTTTTTTATTAATTTAATAGAAGAAAAAATAAATTATACTATATGTACTCATGAATAAACCTAACTAATGTCTAGTGAGAACCCTGAATCTTTAGTGAAAAAACCTGATTTTTTTTATATAGCTTGTGTATAAAGCAACCCCAGATTCTGAGCAATACTAGTAGGCCGTCATTCTTTTTTTCACAAAGTTACCCCAAAATGGTGAAAAAAAACAAAAAAAAACACTTACGGTAAAATATCTGATACAAAAATTTAGATACCATACTTTTTTTTTCATTCAGATTTTTTTTCCTTAAGTTTAGCCAAAGGTACCGTGAGAATGTATGTCTACCAGGTGGGTTAAAGTCACCAAAAATGCATGAATTTTATCCCCTCTAGAAAAACTTTACCTGTTCATAGTGCAACTGGTCACTGAAAATGCTTGATTTTTAATCTCTTCAAAAAAATTACCTCTATGTAGTATGACCCTATATATTTTGCATAAAAAAAACTGATCATAAAAACTCAGTGTATGCCCAAGTGTCTATGGTAACTGTTGGTTTTTATTTTTTATTTATTTTTTGGTTATCAAGCTGGCAGGAGAAATTTTAAAATACAATTTCACATTAAGGAGGCTATTTCATAAATGATAGACCATGATATTTTTTTTAAAACAAAATGCTTTGATTACACTGTTTAACAAAATTTTGACCTTTTTTGTTTTTGGTCAGTAAGTGTTATTTCCTAATTGCTTCTGTCTAGAAAGTAAAGGAAATGACTATTATTCCTTTCAAACTTTGCTTTTTTATGTCCTGGACACCGAGATTTTGAAACTAACCTATTTTTCATTACATTCTAGACAGATTTGGCACTGAGTTACTGAAAGAAAATTTTCTAAAACTTTCTAGAATTTTCAAAAACTTTTGAGAAGTTTCTAAAAGTTTAAAGAATTTGTAGAATGTTCTTGTAACATAGATTGCATTATAAATACAGGGAACATAATCTAAACACTACAGTTTACTTCTAGCTGTCTAAGTGCAGATGAGTTGTCATTGATAAATGCATATGGCGTCAAGAGATTGTAAGCATCTGATAGATGCATTTTTCTATGTCTGTGGTGAATTTATTAAGATCGAAAAAGTACTCTATGGCAATATCTGCTAAAAAGTGTGAAGCCTACAAGGCATATTTCAGCATGCCTGTCAGGGGACAAGACAAACCCTGGACACCTCATTCTACCTGCGAACTCTGCAGAAGAACTCTAGAAGGTAAGATAGAAAGTTTTGCTTGTTTGGATAGTGGAATTTTTTTTTAAGTGTAAAAGTTTGAGAATTTTTTTTAATTTAAATATTTTTTACTTTCATTTTTTTAAAAACTGTGTTATTTAAAAATATGTATTAAATATATTTTAACAATCATGCATTAGTGTCCACAGTATCATGGATGCTTTCTATTGTGGGGGCCACTCACATCATAGCAACAGAAATAGCCTCATGTTCAAGGGAAATAAAAACATACATTGCAGAAAATAAAACATACAAAGATAATGATGAAAGCATTACAAATTGTATGTTCATATCATACTTTTTTTTTTTTTTTTTTTTTTAGCTACAAATGTTTCCTGATTGCATGTGATGATAGGGAGATATCACTTCATATTATTACATGCCATGTCACAGATTGTTCTAAGGTTGTTGGCAAAGAGGTTGAATTCAATGGCTTTCGGTGAGATTGCATGCTGGGAGAACTTTTTTTTTTTATTTAATTTATTTTATACAAAGTTTTTATGTTACTGTTTTATTTTATTTTATTTTATTTATAATTTTAATTATTATTACTATGTTATATTTTTATTTATTTATAATAATAATGTCCCTGCATTATACTGCATCTCTGGCAAGAGCTAAAAAACATACAGAATATTAGGGATATTTAGTATTCAAAATTTCATATTTTTGTAGCATTTGCTACATAAGTGGGATTCAAATTCTTAATTTTACATATCCAGTGCATGACTTTTACAAATGTTAAAAATCAAAAATATAATTCTTCAATAAGACTGGGTGAAATATATTTGTGTTTTTATATTCATATTTTTATTTTGCTCTTTTGGAAGATGGTACAGAGGGGAAAATACATCCATGAAATTCATAATCACAAGAATTTGGAGGGAACCAACTGACCACTGAAACAACTGCTTTTTCTGCATGGTTGTGGCAAGAATGCAGCTGCTATTATGTATCCAGACCTTCTGTCATCCACTGCCTCAATGTCAAGGAGAACATAGAGTGGGTGTACTTAGAGGAGCAAGATGATCACTTCCACCCAGGATATACTGGACTTTGTAGAGGGGCCGTGGCGGTTACCACTTGTTGAGGGTTCATGGCTGTTATGTTGTTGATAGAAGTCAGACATAGAAGAAATGCATGTAAGGTTCAGATACTCCTGCCCGCCGAGCCCAACTACATAAAAAAGTTGGACTTTGATTAAGTCCAAAGAAGAAGGCAAAGAAAGCAAACAAAACACAAGACCGATAATATATGTATATACAAATATATATTAACAACAAGTTACAATGCATGGAAACAGTACAAAGGATGAAATGTGTGTGTGAATATTCTGTATGTGCGTGCGTGTGTGAATATTGTGCTTAGCGTGTTTCCACGCCATCCCTTGTTAGCGCCTACATTTCGAGGTTGATAGCTGAAATCCTGAAGGAAAAAGAGATAGAGGTGAAGGGTCAGCGGCTATTTATAGCCAGGGAAGAGAGACCCCTGGTGAAAGGGTTAACGGACTGAAGGAGGAGTTAACTCCGACAACTTTGAACACTGCTACCAAGGATCATATAACAAAAATGTGATGGAAGACTATATTTAGGGGTTGATTCATGAAAATAATTTACATTATAAGCATAAATTGTGAAAAACTACACACTTCTAAATTTTTTTGTAGTCTCTCTTGTGTAATCATAGAATAAATAAATATTACTTTTGGATCATGTGTTGTTCATTCCTACTTTGCATGAATGACAATGTTCATATTTGCAGGTTTTCCCAATGGGTAAATTTCAGAAATATCATTATCCTTATTACAAAAGCAAAATTTGAAGGAAATATCAGTCATTTCCCTTACTTTAGGTGTAAGCAAATAGGAAATAACAATTGCTACCCAAGGAGAAGAATCGTTGTTACAGTTATTTTTATTTTCAATTAATAATTTTACTCCAAATAGCACTGCCATGCCTTCCCTAATGAGAAGGTGACAAGTTTTAGTTATTCCTGTATACAGAAGTAATGAATAATTTCTTAGTCATTAATACCTGTGGAATTTCCACAGGTTTATGCAGTCTTTTAAAATATAATTCTAATCTTTTTGGCCTTTGAGTTTTGTTATGACTATGAATTAGGTCATTATAAAATAAAAGTAATTTTTCTAAGAACTCTGTAATGTTGTATAATACATATATTGATTTTGAAAGGTGATTATTAAAAAAAAAAGAAAAATTGGGGGTTGTTCCTGACTTTTTTTTTAACAAAACAAGCATCCAGTTAAAAACCTTGGAATAAGAGAAGAGATATATGTTACCAGTTTACGTGCGAATGATAACAAAAGAGACACACCTTTATATTATATTGGGGGTGGCAAATTGGAATTTCTATATCTCAAATGTGGAAAAAATTGCATCTGTAAATAATGTTAAAATACCCATATCCACTTTTATCTGTTCTGATTTTTAATATCAACTAGTTGTAAATAATTAATCATTTTTTGTCAATTCATTACATATAATTTCACCGCAGATTTGGAGAATACAAAGTAAAAAGCCAAATTCTTTGTCTTTGTAAGAAATAACATTTTTAGATATAAAATCTGAATAAAATAAATATAGCCTACAAACCAAAACCTTTTAATCTATATTAAACAAGCCAATATTTTCATAATTGAAAATTGAATTCTGAAAGGGAGTATTTTCATTATTAATTTATGGTGGCTCATCATTTCTTAAATTTATCATTGTTTTTATTTATGAAAACTTACTAGATCAAGTATCCTTCAATAATTGAAGTAGGTAGCTTGTAGTAAGAATAAAATAGTTTCTACTACAAAACAAAGAAAATATTAGCTTCAATTTTTTTTTTTATTTTACAGTGAGGTTCACCCTGTACAAGCACATTTTATGTGGTTATGTGGAAAAGATAACCGTTAACCCTACACTTGAACAGGTTAAGATTGTAGCTCTTGAGAGTTGGTTTCACAGAACAGTGGTTTGTGTGAAGAAGTTACTTGAGTGGAATTTATTTCTCAACTAATGAAATACAGAGGGTTGTTTGCTACAATGTGGATGACATGGTGGGTCCTACCTGTGAAGGTTCTAACTGGCAGAACCAAGGAATGCAGTTTATTGAAGCACTTTCCATGGAAGTAGCAAGAGAGCAGTGAGAGACTTGCCACATCCAACAGTACTTTATTTTAGGCTTGTAAAGGTAGAGGAATTGTTTGTGATATTTGATGTTGGTAAAATGTTCAGGATATATGAAGAACATATTATGTGTTTTATCCTTAGAATATTTGTCCTTATTAAGAACGTTTATAGTAACTTGTTTTGGTGATGTGTCCAGTTTTATCATGCAAACAAAATACATGAATTTTTATTTATAAATAAATCCCAAATATCTAAACTAGGTACCTCCCAAAGAAATGCAATACCTAAGGTTTAAAATGAATCTTTAAAAATGAAAAATCTTTCTTGTATCTTTTATTTTAGCTTTGATTACATGCTAATACATTAAATTTAACATTTCTAATAAGCAAAATACTTTACTGTATTTCAAAACTAATTTAAATTGTCTACAAATAATTTTTGTTTTGAAATTGCTAATAATTGCTGATTTTTAATGCCATCTTTAACCATCAGCCATCAGAATGTAATTCTCTTTATTAAAAAATCTTTTAAAAATAAAATATACTTTTCAGAAACTTTGAGGAATAATAGATGATTTAAAGTTTTTAACACAGCAGTAGCTGTTTATTTAAGTTGTTGACAGCTTGACTGACAGATGGAAGTTTATCTAATTTTTTTTTCTACGGTGGATATATCTGTAAAAATTACTTGAGGAATATAATGTATATGTGCCTTTTTTATATAATTTTTAACTACTCAATCTTAAAACTTTAAGAAAATATTCTCTGTAATCTAATGTTTTATTGAATTTAAATTTAAAATGGTTATCACTGTTATTTTCTGATAATAATGTGTATGTACATCCATATTTACAAAAATTGGCAGGTTTATACGCATAAAAAAAAATTAAAAAATTCTTTTTAAAATATTAGGGGTCTTTAAATTGTAATAAGCTTTTCCATTTATGATTAGTAAATATAGTTTTTACTTAATAACGATATAACCTATCTGGGACAAATTAAGACAGAATTTTAAAAGCTTTATAAATTATTATAAAATTTTTTAAAAATGAAAACAATTCTTATAAAGATCCATTATTCGTCAAAATTTTTTTTCATATAACAATATATCTTGTTCATAAAAGAAATTAAAAGCTTTTCTAATTAAATAATGACTTAGATTTATTGCATTTTTTAAACTTATGATTCAGAGCAGATTTTCTGTAACTGAGATTTTGTTTGACAAAAAGAAATTGATGTTTTAAATTCTCTGAGTTTTGCTTTTAACTCATATAAACATTAAGTGGGACAAAATTTAATTTCTCAAAATTTCATAAAATTAAATAAGTGGCAGGGTAAAAGATGTAAAAAAACAAACTTCATTCATTTATGAATAAGTCTTGAAAGTTTCATTAAAATTCAACAATTTAATTTTTGCAAGAATATCCAACTCAATGTGTTTTTCGCTACAAGAAAGATGCTAAAATTTCCTATACTAATGTTTGTCCCCCACCCCCTGCAAAAAAATGAGATTTTTAGCCAAAATTTCAAATGTTCTAAAAAGAATAAAAAAACTATAAATATTACCCAATCTCCTCATTGTTCTTTTATAAGTCATATTGGTTGATTATTTCCATGAAGAAACCAACCTTTAACTCAATCCCCAAGTCATTCCAATATAGCTCAACAGTCTTTACTAAAAATTACTATTGAGAAATTAGCACACATGGCACAGTGGATAAAGGCGTTGGTTAGATCCAGTGACAGACCCAAAGAAGGTGAGTTCAATTCCTGGTTAAGGCAGTGGAGAACTTTCAGAGGGAAAATTAGCAGGAGATAACTGATAACTGACATCCATCAAACATGGCACGTGGAACTAGAACAGTCTACCCCAGCGATGAAAATAAAGGGTTCAGTTCGAAATTCCAACCACCTGAAGAAGGCCGGAGCGTACAACGGCCGAAACGTTGTGACAAATATGGCGACAAAGATGAGGACAATAGTCCGACTAATGTAAATACTCTACATAATACCTCATCTTAGAAATATAGACAGACTCTGAGAAATTAGTTTTCATGTATTTCTTCAAACAATTTTTTCTTTTTGTGATGTTTACTTAAAGGTGGTCATTTTATTGCTTTTATGTCTTTAGCCAATGATCTTAATATTCTGCATCTTTTATTTCTGTTTACATTTTCAACATCATCTTCAAATATTTTCTAGCTGGTCAATCTACTTTTCTTCCTTGGTGCCATGTCCCTTCAGGGATGTGGATGATCATGGCTCTCAACAATTTCCTATCCTTTGTAGCTCTTAGCAACATTTGTCTTTTTACTATTCCTCCTATTCTCTGTCCGGCCATCCATTCAGACAAGTTTGACAAGCGGGTTACTGTTTCCCCTCTGTTCTTCTTGCCTTCACTATGTCCTGTGAGTATCAAATTTTCTAACCTTCTCTCCTTATTCTCAAATGTCTTTTTGTAACATTCTTAAAGTCAATATTTTGCCAGTGTTTACAATTTTTTAATTGTTCTCTGATCTCTTTTCAACTTTTTTACAATTTCCAACCTAGTGTCCTTATCACTCAATAATTTTACAATATTTTGTTTCTCTTTTGAGGCTATCTTTCTTTTTTTACAACCAATGGCAATCTTCATATATTCATAATTAAAAAATATTATCAACTATATTATATATTTATTCACAATACAATGAACAACACAAGTTGCATAATAATTCATTCATTCATTTTATTAATGCATTTTTGCATCGCTGTCGTTACCACTTCCCTTTATCTCACAATTGTGGTTTATGGTGACATTCAAAGCAGAATAGTGCAATAGCTTACCAGTTCCTTTTGCACTAGGGTTGTTGAGGTTGCCCCCATCTCTCCTCTCATATTTCTTTTTGAAATTACCTTCTTCTAGCTTTTGCCTAAAGAGGCAGTACCTACAAGGGAGCAGGTGATTTGAATTCAGAGTTTCCTTCTCCTAGATTGGCTGCCACCCAAGGCTATAGAACCCAGTCTGTCCTATAGTAAAATCACCTACCACTGAGTTATAAATATTTCTAATTGTATTGTAAGCTGAAATTGAAATAGTATATTTATCATATGTTCTGAAAATTTACCCACCTTTAGTTGGTTAATAGCAATTTATTTTATTGACAAAAGATGATTGATTAATATTGATTAATGAAGAATTTAAATCATCAATTTCTTTTTGTAATATTTCAATGTTACATCATTTTCTTGTGATTTACATTAATCATCTCTATCTATAAAAGGCAGGATGTGCCTGTGTGCGTGTGTAATGAATGCACGGCCGCAATTTTCGACGGATTTGCACCAAAATTTACATGCACATGCTCCAAGTTAGCGGGAAGGCCAAGACTGACTTTGCATTTCCCAACTCCCATCGATAGTGGAAATAATCAATTTTTTCATGCTTCTACAGCAGTTTTCATGTAGTTTGCGGCCATTTTGTACTGGCCAGAGTGAGAGCCTATAGCTGGCTGCCACGAATAGGCAGGAAGATTCTATTCGCAACCCTGAGAGCCAACAGCTGACTGACACGAATGTTAACTAGCATGCAAAAAAAATCGATAGATGCATTTGCCACAAGTGGGAAAAATTTAAATCTGCATGGCACTTTACTCCAATTGGCTCATTTGCTTGCTTAAACTCGACGTTGATTCTGATTCCGCAGAACTGGGTTGGGTGTGAAAAAGTATTTGTTAACATTCTTTTTTCATTCGGTTTTTCCAGTTACAAGTCCTTTTTTAAGGCTGATTGTTTTGTGTTCATTTTGTTTAGTTCTTTTTTCGTAACAGATTTAATGTTTATTATAGAGCTTAGAAAAAATTCGCAGTGTGAGATAGGCAAGAAGTAAGGCATGTAGCAACATCAGCACAGCAAAGGGCACTCCTTCAAAGGCAAGGAAGGGCAAAAATATTTTAAGTCAAGTGATAACGATTGCTGTATGAGTCGTACGATTTTTGAATCAAGCACAGGCAATGCCGGGCCATGCAGCTAGTTTATAAATAAAGAACACCTTAATAAGTCTACAATTCGTTTGTGCATTGAATACTGCAGTCACATCTGTTCTGGTGTTCCTGATATGTATCTAGAGATTCTTAACAAAACCTAAAGAAGAATCAGCAATGTTATTGGTTCTGACCTGATATCATGGCTTCAATTATTTCCCCACTGCCATAATATAGCTACCCTGGGCCTTTTCTATAAATACTTTCATGGCAATTGTTTGGATGAGCTTTCATCTTTGGTACCTCGACTTCATGATTTTAAGCAGAGTACTAAGTCTCGTCATTTTACTGTTAAAATAGTTGTAACTCTAAGTTTAATAGTTTTTTCTCTTGCATATCTCGCCTGTGTAACTCTGTTTAAAGCTTCTTGCTTTTCTGTCAACTACAATCTTCAGAAATTTAACAGCAACATTAATTATCATCTGCTGTTTCTTTGAATCCTGTTCTTTTTGTTGTTCTTTCTCCTCAGTAAAGTTTTCTCAGTTTCCTTCATTCTGTTGCCTTTCAGCCTCCATTTACCCCCCCCCCCCCCGCATCTTAGTGGCTTGCTTGTTTTGAAATGATTAAAAAAAAGTATAATAATGAATATATATAAAAAAGAAATATAACCTAACCTAGGGCTATGGTGCCTTCTCTTGAAGCTTGACTAGGATCCCAGTGTACCTTTTAGTTTTGGAAATTATGGGTTATTTTGATAAAACTGAAGAGTCTGGCAAGCAAAACCAACAAACTTCAATGCCTTCAAGCAGTGAACTGACACTCAGCATGTTTGAACAGGATTTTATATACTACTATTTTATGTTCGAACATGTTTCTCTCTTCATTATTCATGGTAGGTAAAATTACTTATCTATCAATCTTTACATTCATTTATGCCTTTTACAAAACACATACAGAGAATAAAAGCATCATATATGTAATCAGTATTAATTAAGAAAATAAAAAGATTCCAAATATTTCATGTTTTATCTAGAATCTTATATATTTGAGTACAATAGCTGAATGGAATATTGCACATGGCTTACTCTGATCTGTTTATCTGTTCTCCTACTGTAAGGGATTATTTTATTTTATTTTATTTATTATTAACCCAGAAGCCATTGGTCCAATATAGGCAAACAAGCAAAAGGTAAAAGATGTGACAAAGAGCATCATTCTGAAAACAGGAATAATCGGAACACTGAATTAGAAAAATATTTCAAGACAATGGAAGAGGTACATTGCACACAAGTACAGTTACCATCTGGGAATATAAGCAAAATGTATTTTGATCTCCTTTTTGAAGATCTTTAAAGTTTTAGCATTGACTGGGGGAGAGTGTTTCATAGGTGAAAAAAAAATGTTTTTCTTAATCTTTACTCATATCCTCAGAAATGTATAAAAAGTATTGGAGCCTATGAGTAGGCATCTTCACTTTGTACTATTCCTTTATACTCCATACATCTACACTACACACACCTTACGGCCATATCATATTGAAACACTAGTTCTCATATGATCCCTGAAATTAAGAAACATCAAACCTGGTCAGTACCTAGATGGATGATTGCTTGGATGTACACTTGGTGTAATGGATAATGGCTCAGAATTGGAAATTAGAGAGTTGAGTTCAAATTCCAGTCACGTTCATTATATTCACTTACAAAAACCCTTGGGGAAAGGTATGAAACCACCTCTTCACCTCCCAGCTATGGGTTAATTAGCAGGACTTGTATCTGTGAACCATTATTATCTTTCCCCAAAATTTGTAAAATCTAAAAATATTTTCTCATTTTAAATAACCTGCAAAAGGTTGATAAGATATAAAAAATAAATCAATCAATCAATTATACACTACACACTCCATACATCTATACTACATCTCACATTATTAGCTACTTAATATATACTCTATTTCAACTATTATTTTCAGGTATTTTCATAGATGTTGTTACTGATATGTTTTAACCAAGTAGTCGTGACCATCTTCAGGTGTCCATTATTTTGGCTATATGGGATATTCTATGTATTGATTACGGTGCTATTTTTTGTCCTAACATCCAACTAAATCACAGTTCTGTCATTGTCCTCAAATGCAAAATTTATGTTCCACACATTTTCACACTGTTTTCTTTATTTCTCATGACATTTTCCTGTTTCTTAAAACTTTGCTTTGCTTTTGTAAGGCACATTTGCTATTTCAATGCACCTTTGGATTTTGGAGTTGTATTATCCATCCACATCAAGGATTAAATTAAAAGAACCATGAATTAAAAGGATTTCAATGTTTGTCTTCCAAAAAATATAGTAAAATTTAAAAAAAAAGAAAGGATTCTTTGGTGCACAGTGAAAGGACAATAAACAATACTTGATTTAAAAAACACCTGAAATGTTTGCGGACATGGAAAAGCCCAGCAAAAGAGATAAAAAAAAAAAAAAACTAGATAGACTGCATAACTATAAACAAACTATTTAGAAATGTAGCCCTTGAACAGTTCCTTCTGTATAACTGTGTTGAAAGCTGGAAAAGTATCTGTTCATACTTAGCATATATTGGACAAAGCAAACCTGGAAGAGCCCACCTGTTTCCAGGTCAAAGCTGATGTCCTCCAATTTGTATACTTACCTTGGTCACTGACACATGACTTTTGATTCCATCCTGCTACTCTGGCCATTGACCAGTCTAGGAAAACCTCCACCCAGTGAGGCTGAACCATTGCTGCACTGGCTGAATACATAGTTATGGACACCAATCTACCCCTTTGTGTTGGATAGACATTGACCCTATAAGAAGGTATATCTGCCTTTTGACAGGTCTTGTTTTTAATTTTACTGGATGTCTAGCCATTCTCCTCACCAGAAAAGGGGAAACCGTTTAGTTGCTGATGACCTTCCCCTGTGGCAGATAGTACTGGGTTACCACCATACCAGTAGCACTCGCAGAGTGATCTGACATTATAAGACATGTTCAAGTGCTGAAAGTGGGAATGATTATGTCCTACTCTTATGCAAACTAAGCTTAAACCAACAAAATTTTAATTTTAATTTCAGTTGTTTTTTAATGGCATATCAACTCCTTATGCTGAAGTTTAATTTTCTTGGGGCTTTGAAGTAATAAAAACATGATATGCGTTATTCTGCTTTCACCATTGAATACATGGTAGATGATACTCAGCTTTTGTGCATAGATATGTTTATGTAGGCATAATTACTAGAGGTGATGATATGCATGTTTTATGTTGTAGTTTTGTTGAAGTTATATTTTGGAATATAGTTTGATTTCTTTGAGAAATTGTAGGATATTATATGGATTAATATCATGAAATTTCTTTCAGAGTGTTTTGTTTTTGTTTGGGGTGTTCACTATTTGCTCATAGCTGGGACTCTAACAGGTGCTACCACCTCGGGTCAGGGTAGACAGGGGAACAACAGCAATTAAGAGGTGGTGCTATGCTCCTCAAAACTGCCAATGTCCCAATCAGAGGCCTTGCTGCTGGATGTACTTTATCGTCATACCCAAGACTAAAATGCTACAAACCCAGTAATTCTATTTACAAACATGACACATTGGAATAGTTCAGGGTCTCCCAGAGACAAAATTTTACCACCCTCTTATTAGTCCATCACTATTTTCAATGATAAATGTTCAGATGAACTACATTCCTTAGTTCCTCCAGTTCAGACCTTTACAGCTAGGACTCACCATGACATGTCAAAATATGCCCATGCCCATTCCCTTAATATTTCTTTATTAAGTACGGAGGAAATTCCACTTGGCATCTTATCTGTTATTTTGTGGAATAAATTTCAAAGAGTATACTTCTTTGATCCCTTCAAGTCTAGGGCTAACCGTTATCTATCCTACATATTCTCATAATTTCTACTTCTTATGCAAACATACAACACTACCCTCGACCATTTTTACTGGCCAATGATTACTCCACATTGCATCTTGATCACATTGGTGTTCAGCAAAAATTGGGAAACAGTAGATAATAAATAACCACCACGTTGAGAAATAGTAGCACAAGCCTTGTTTCCATTATTATAAAAGAGGTGTTTTATTTAGAGTTGTGCCTGCTCATCTGGATGGGTAGGTAGATGACATTTAGGACAACTTCTACTCTTTCAGTCTAATATCTTGCTTCTTCTCTCCTACTAACCCTGCTCATCTATAAACGAGTGACATCAGAACCATGCAACGGACAAATCTGTCACCTGCCAAGGGTAGACCAGATCAGGCTCCACTGATCCCAAGCATGACTGTTAATATCAAGTGGCAACCAGAACTAATATCCATTTTGCTGTTGCTTCCCCTCAAATGTTTTCTTTTACTTTTTCATTTTCTTCTTTCTCTTTGATCAAGTTAGTGCCAATTCAAAAACACCATTTGCTCTCCATAAAGTAGAAACACTTAAGACCAAGATAAGATCAGTCAGTTAAGTGTCATGTGTGATACATGCTTGGGCAATTCTGTCTCTTTCAATTCATGACTGACTAGGCAGATGATTTTCCCATAGTAGGTTGCCATTTCTTTCTGCAGTAGACTGGTTGCCAACCAAGGCTATAGGACCCAGTCTCTCCTGCTATTCAACTGAAAGCAGGGGTGGGGGGAGAAAAGATGGATTTATACCTTTCCCAAGGATATTTGTGCATAGATGAATGTAACATAACTGGAATTTGAAGATAAGATCACACTTTCCTATTTTATGTTGATGTCTCAAACATAATGTCACACTTGCTTCTCTACAACAAACTGATTGGGTAATCTTCTACTTTGAGTGGATCTTGGGCTTTGTATTGGGTAAACAGCAGTATTAAAAAACTCTTATATAAATTTACTAAGTTTTATGGAGGATTACACCTGATGAAGGCTGAAGAATGCATAGGTCAAAATGTTAATAGCATCAACCATGTTGTATGAAACATAGCTTAGTTTATTATAGTGAGGACCAAACCCATTATAGCAGTGATAGTCTGCATGACACACTTGTTGCCCATTGCTCCATGTTAAGGCCCGTGTAGATCTAAACATTCATAGGGATGTCATGGCATCAAACATGTTCTAAACTATTATCTGTATACAATGGTTTTCTCAGACCAGTGAAGAAAAATAGCTGCAAATGAATAAATCCTTTAAATCTTAAAGAAGATAATTCTTCATCAGGCCCTATTGACTGGCGCTATATGATCATCAACAAAGAGCTTTACCAAATAACAGAAAAGCACATCACTTGAACGCTTCCAACAGCAGCAACAAAAATAGGTTGCACATACAATTAGAAGAAAAAAAATGATATACTCAATCTGTTAACTTTCCACACTACTTAAAACAAAAGGTTTGGAAAGAGGTCCTATTAATACTAGAAGAGAAAATAATAATCAAACTGCTAATTTTCCACGCTACTAAAAACAAAAGGTTTGGAAGGAAACTCCTATTAATACTAGAAGAGAAAATAATAATCAAACTGCTAATTTTCCACGCTACTAAAAACAAAAGGTTTGGAAGGAAACTCTTATTAATACTAGAAGAGAAAATAATAATCAAACTGTTAATTTTCCACACTACTAAAAACAAAAGGTTTGAAAGGAAACTTCCATCAATACTAGAAAGAATAATAAGTGTTCTGTTTAATAAATAAATGGAGCATCTACTCAAATATGTAAGAATTTGAAAAAATAGAACAATTCTACAAGTTGACTGGTTCAGTACTGGTTGGGTATCAATGAGCATATTTCCAATGAAATATACAATCCCAGTAAATATAGCCCAGGAATATTCTGGAACGCAGAAGAGGTTGCACTTGGGCCACTTTTATACAACATCATAAGATGCTTCAAAACCAAATTGAAAACTATTTAAGAACATGACTCTAGCCAGACTTAGACTTTCATATGGATGTCATTTATATTGTTTAAAGATATCAAAACTATCATCTGTATACAACAGTCTTCACTTGAAGACTTCCAATAGCAGCAACAATGAAAATGGATAACACATATAACTAAAAGGTAAAATAATGATATAATCAAGATATTAACTTTCCATGCTACCTTTAAGCAAAAAGTTCAGAAAGACATCCCCATTGATGCTAGAAAGAGTGATAATTGTTAGTAAACTTGAGAATTTTAAATTATTGAAAAATGGTTTTAACAAAGGGATTTCAATTGATAGTAATGTTAACTGATTGGCAAATGTTTCCCGTATGGAAACAATTGATTTCTCCTTTACTGGCAGATACTTAGAAATTTAGAAAACATTAGCAGTTCCCAATACTAAATGAAAATCAAATTCACTGAAATAATAATAGTCTGAGTGACTCACTTGCTAACAACTGTCTCATGGCAACAAATCTAAATATTTACTAACTGCATCAAACTTCAAGTGCATGGCTCAAATGGAGAATTGAGCTTGCTATTTTTATGAATAGACTACAAGATGAATTTGCTAACCATCAGGTTACATTAATTGTTACAACATTCCTATGGACACACCTCTCTAAGAAATAGTAATTTTTTTCAATTCAATATTTCTAGCAATTAAGCACTCCGGATTATGAATGTAAAATTTTTTTTTTCATTTCCCAAATTTTAAGAGAGGGTTTATTTGCTATATAAATGTATTGTAAACTGACCCACCTATATAAACCAAAAAAAAAAATGAGAATTAATTACTAGCAATACCTTTGAAAATTTCACAGTTTTCCTATTTAAATTTTCTGATGAATTTTAATTCTTGAGTTAATGATTGAATAAGCTCATGGTGAGTTCCATGACTATAAAATACCCATGGAATTTCCCCTATTATATCATTAAATATTTGAGCTTAAGAACTGTCACAAAATATTACAATAACAGTCATAATGCAGCTCATTATTTAAAGAAGTAAGAGGATACAAATGAAAAGATTAAAAATTGAAATGGTTTCCATTTTACTGAAGCAGATATTAAAGAAATGAGTGTTATCACCTCCTCTATCTTGCTTTTTTTTCTTTTACTGAAACCAAACAGCATCACTGATATGTCTTGTCCATTTTTCTTCCTAATCAAAACAGAATAGTCTATTATCTATGAGGCATTGACAGAGCGCAATGTATATGTTAACTAACAAGCAAAATTATAAGATGATTATAAAGAAAAAAAGTAATTCAGAATATTTTTTAATTCATATTTTGTGAGTGTTTTAAAAATTATTTGAAATTTTGAATATAAGCATTATTTTAAAACAACATGGGTAAGAATCAAAAAATAAAATGGTAAGAAAATGATTTAAATAATAGAAATATTAATTTTTTTTTATTTTAACTTGAAATTATTTGAAATTTTGTAAGGTTAGTAAGAATATGCTTTATTATGTAGTATGAGTGTGTATGTATGTGTATATATATATATATATATATATATATATATATATATATATATATATATATATATAAACAAGTATTTAGAAAAAATATGACAAACTAGAAAATTTTCCAGTTTGTCATATCTCTCTCTTCTCTCTTTTTAATATAAATGGCTTCAGGAATTTTTAGTTTATTATTTTCATGTGAAAGTATGGATGTATTTTCGACAAGAATCTTTCTAAATTGCAAATGTGGACAAGCATGTTGTTGTAAATGTTTAGAGATGTTAGACGTCATTCAAATGAAAACTCAATCACTGAGACAACATGGTTGTAGTATGGCCAACATAAATATTTTTTCCATTGGAGATGAAATCTCCCAGAGGTTATTTAAATTTATATACAATATTGTAACACATTGATTGGTGGGGAAGAGTTGTTATGAATGATTAAGTTAAAGATACTAGATTTAGTGTAGTATATAATTAATTTTTTTACTAGAATCTGTAGTGGATATGTTGGTATTTGTCATTTTTTTAGTAAATTTTTGTCTTGTTTATAATTAGAATGCATTTGGTTAGTATATAGAAGATTATGTTTGGGGTTAATTGAAGCAGTATTATATTCAATTTTCTTTACTGATAGAACATCTTATTTGTTCATCAACAATATAATTAGGAAATTTATTATTAATATGAGTTTGTTTTATGTTTTTTTAGTTTGCTGTAGACGATCTGTTTTGTGGAAGAATTAGTTTTTGCATGGTTTATTAGGTTTTTTATAATTGCTATTTTATAATTTGGGCATTCACTCTTATAGTTAAGGGTGCACAAATTTATGCTGGTAGTTTTTTTTATATGGGGAGATAGTGAATTTATTATGATTATTGTTTATCAATATATCTAGAAAAGGAATTTTGTTACTATTATTAAGTTTGTATGTAAATTTAAGAACAGAATTATTTTGGAATTGGTTTTGAAGTTCATGTATTTCGTCCATATTCTTGACTAATATAAGGATATTATCAATGTATCTTAGGTAGATGGAAGGTTTTTTAAAATAGTGAAATGTATTATTTTCAAGATTAGACATGTAGAAATTGCTAAGTCGAAACCAGAGCCATTGTGTGTGTGTGTATGTATATATATATATATATATATATATATATATATATAAATGTGTGTGTGTGTATATATGTTATTTTTATGATCAAATAATGGGAGTTCAGCAGTGCAAGTTAGCACTCATTTTCATAAAATGCTAGATCTAATTTTAAGTGGAGGTAGAGAAGGATTATCATATATGTTCCTTATAATTATGACAATAGTTTCGCTAACTGGGAGGTTGGTGAATAAATTTGACGTCAATGAGGCTATAGTTTCATTGTTAGGTTCTTCATATTTTAGAATTTGAATTACTTCAACAGTGGATTTTACATTATATTTACCAGGAATGTATGGTGTGATGAGTTGGTTTATGATTTTTGTTAACTGATATACACGACTGGGAATTTGCGATATAGTATGACGGAGAGGATAGTCATGTTTATGTGTTTTTATATTGCCATATATATAACCAGGCCTATAGTCAGCTACAATTTTAAGAAATTTCAAACTGTCCTGTTCGGCATTATTAGCAGTGATGAGTTTATATTTATTAATTTTAGTTCATTGGTTAGGTTCTTTTTAATTTTTAAAAATTTTGTGTAGTCATGGAGTATAGGTTCTAGTTTTTGTTTTGAACAACAAAGATGTTAGTTTGTCAGTTTTTTTGACAGTTATGTCAGAGATGATTACTAAGGTCTTTAGCGGAATATATATATATATATATATATATATATATATATATATATATATATAACTTTGCAAAATCTTACTAAAAGATATAAAACGTGACCACATGATTAAAAGATACTTAGCAAGATTCCATTCAAAGCCAGGCGTCACCCCACCCCCAACCTACACACACTCCTAACATACACAAATCACCACCTCATGGAGGGAATATCACATGCCAAATTTGTAAATATGTCATCACTGATAACATTTTTGCAACTTCCTGGCACGTACACAGTATTCAGACCAGCTTTGACTTGTGACAATTTAAAAATCTTATATAATTACTTTTCTGCCACAAATGTTGAAAAGGAAATTATGTCAGAGAAATAGGCAAGGAATTATGTCTTCAGTTCAATAAACATCAAAGACAATAACTATTTCCCTATCGCTCCACACTTTAACCAATCAAACCACAGCATTGATAACATCAGATGCATGCTTTTAGTATCTCCATTTAAAAGCCAGCAAGAAAAATTTGAATCAGAGTTAAAACATTTTCAAAATAGAATCACATATTAAAGGAGTTTAGGTTTACTCAGAGAATATAATTTCCACAGATGAGAACCTTCTACAAACCCCCCACAACCCTAATCCTGGTAAACTACGAGGCCAAAATCAAATTTCTTACAGTAATGGAACACATGAAGAAAAAAACAAAAAAAAAAAAACATCAAAATTCCCTGGAAGAGTGAGTCCCACTTCATTGTCTATTTCACATCTCATTGGAAAAGAACACAATCATGCCCCAAAATTCTGACTTGTTCTCTTCATGCTTGAGTTTAGTTAAAAGGCATACTAATATATAATAAATGTCATCAGTCTTATTGACAATGTTTTTATCATTTTGTCTTTTTTTTTATTTCTCAAATTTCATTAACCAGCCTATTAAATCCACATATTATAAGAAGCATATGTGGACCATCTTTTGTTTTAATCATATATATATATAAGTCATCTACAGACACTGTTTCACTGTATTACTGCACCTCTATGTGGCTAGATGACTGCTGCAAGCCAGGATCAAAAACTGATTGATTTGGCATCAGTCAGAGATTCTACCCCCAAGCTATCATTGCATGGCAGAGAGAAAGGGAAATTTTAATGTTTTTACTATATGAAAGACATCAGTGGCTAGGAGAGCTCGATTTTAGTTGAAGAGCATTGCATTATATATATATATATATATATTGGATTGAGGAATTGGAAACACTGAGTTTAAATTCTAGCTGAATCCATTATGTTCACTTATGTGCTAATACCCTTGGGAAAGGTATTAATCCTCTTCTTCTCCTGCCAGCTATAGGTAAATAGTAGGACAAACTGGGTTCTATAGCCTTGAATGGTAACTGGTCTTGGAGAAGGACAACTCTGAATTCAATACCTGTGGAGGGTCGTTTGGGGACCTTGTGGCACATAGTGCATCAGGTCTCTGGATTTAGCCTTTCAAAAAGTGTGGTTTTATCTGCACAAAGCCTTCACCACTATAATCAAATCATATGTACAGATGTCTGGCTGTCAGTTCCCAGGAACTGAGATGCTTGACCCTCTTACATCAAATACAATGGGAGAATCCACCATATATATATATATATATATATATATATATATATATATATATATATATATAGACAGCAACCTTTCTTTCAAACATGTTTCATTGAATATGACAGATAAGGAAAATGTGAATTTTAGTTTGTTTTTTTTTAGTATTCTTAAATGTTTCTGTTTGGTGAGGGTAAGGGATTGTAAAAATTGTCAATAGTGTTCAAGTGCTTTTCAGCCACTTCTTTAGCCAATACGCACACACTCACAAATAGGGTGTGATGGATAAACTGTTGTCTAAATTAGACAAAAATGAACATAATACTGACATCTCATTTTAACAGATATATTTACCAAAAATATGCAAAATCAAAAACAAAGTACACGTGTGAAATAAAAAATATAAAATGGCAACAATTTACCCATTGCACCCTGTTTAGTCTGAGTAGGGGGATCAACTTACAATGAACTTACATAGTAAACTAAACCCCCTAAAATATAGAAAAAATTTTTTAAAAGATTATTTTCAATATACATGAGTGATTATTTGGTAGTGATATAAAAAAAAAAAAAAAATTCAAAAACGTTATTGATTCTTGGAGAGGTACCTTTCTGTAAAAATACCATACTTATATATTAAACTTTGTTGTGATTCCATATTGAACTAATCTATGGGACACCCAGTGACAATCAATCTTACTACTCGGTCATAATGATGAACGAGACTAGCAGCCTATTACCTGACACCAAGGCACTCCTCAGGCTATTGTTGCTCACTGTTTAATTTCTGTAAATCTAAGTGAAAAGAATTGACATTATAACTTTGTTTTATACAGGAAATCAAGACAAACAAGTCTGTCCTGACACTCCTTACAATGTAAGTTTACTTGTTAGATGTAATGTAAGTATTTTCTGAATATGAGTGGGATGTCAACAAATGAAATAAGACTAAAGAGGAACAAAGATTTTCAAAAAATTCAGTAGCTCTTATTATTAACAACCTCTCTTTATATATTTTACGGAAGTCAATAGTTGTTCATATAACTCGTGGTGAACACTTTTTTCACTTTGCAGTAAATATACAGCTCACTAAAATGGCACAAAATAATTTGTGTTTAATAACTAAGCATTCTACCTTCACCAGATTGTGTTGATAAATACATTGTAAAAATGTGCCAAGATGAGTTTTCCATGATGTGTGTTGGTCTCATTGGGAGTTACACATTTACACATCATACTAATTTGACCAGAAACCCGACCTGCTTCTGAAGATACAACAATCACACCACTCCTTTGCATTAAGACACGCTCAATATGATTGTTCATTAAGTTCATTAACAATATGTGGATTAAGACATGATCAATATGACATTTCATTAACACCCTGTCATCCAGGGTATGATGATAAACTACATCAAGGCCTCTGATTGCAAGGTTTTGATGATCATGGAACCACCTCTGAATTGTTGTTGTCCACAAGTCCACCCTGACCTGGTGTGGTAGCACCTGTTAGGGTCCCAGCTATGGGCAAATAGGGAACTCCCAAAATTGTGTCGAAACACTATGAAAGTAAAAAAATACCAGCAATATATTTTTTAAATAAAAAATAAAAAAATAATATTACCAGCAATATATTTTTGTAAAAGAAATTATTAATGCTTCCAGGAAAATAAATTTTGGCATTAAATGACCCATGAGGAATTGATATGCTGCTAAACAAACAAATTAACACCCCATGACAGCTTAAAACTGACTGCTGCAGTGCAGCCAATCAAAATGCTCCATATGTGCTTACTAGCAAATCATTTCCTTGTCTAGAATCAATTTAGCTGCTAATTCTCCTGGTAGTAATGACAACCCACAAGAAGATATTAGTAATTTTGCTACTATTAATATTACTATTTGCTAGCATTATCTTACTTCTATATAATAAATAATCTCCTGTATTTGTACTAATGTATTACAACTAATAAACAGGATCATGCCTTTCACTATTTCCCCACTCCCATTTATCATAAATATAAAATTTAAAAAAATCAATTATGCTGACAATATGCAAAATTTATCACATAAAATTAAATAATCACAAAATAAATTACAAAAAAAAAGCTCAAGAATATCATCATATTAGTTTTGTACTACCACTGAATCCCCTGATCAAGGGGGTGGTCATGCTTGTTTGGCTTCCCTGGGCAGTATTTTGTGACCCTATCTCATCATCTTATGCTTTTTTATGCCTATATTTATATATGTTACAAATTAAACTAAGCACAACTGACTATCAAAGATTGAAAAATTTTCGCAGATTTTGACAATATTCTGGAGTTTTTTTTCTTTATCCAAATCTGTGAATTTGTTTTATTCAGGCTAAGTTTAAGCAAAATACACTATATAAAATTTCACTTTTTTTTAATCCATAATGTTGAATGCATTAAAATTATTCAACATTTTAAGAAGAAAAATCTCAAATTGATGTGTTAAAAATTGCCACAAGTATTGTTGATTTGCTATGGAATGATCTATTAAGACATGTCTCTAAATTTGTATTTAGATACATTGTATTTATTTTCAAATTTCTAGTTTAATCATTCACCTATATTGCATTTGATCTATTACTTTACATAATTAAGTTACAATAGAATTTGTATTTTATATGAATATACTACCTTATGAAAATTGAGATGTAATAGAGTAGGGTGTCTTATATCATTGATTGTGTGTGGGGGGGAGAAGACACACAAGATCCTTGCACTAGCGCTGATACCAGAAACTGTATAAAAATAAACAATATTTAGAATAAAAATTATTATAACATGGAGAATATTCCTCACAGGATTGTAAGCATCATTTCCATGCAACACGTGTGATAATGCTTATTATAGATGGGCAAGTAATATTTCCATGCCACATGTGTGATAATATTTATTATGGATGAGCAAGTAATATTCCCATGCAACATGTGTGATAATACTTATTATAGATAGGCAACTAAAATTTCTACATAACACATGTGATAATACCTATTATAAATGAGTATGGCTATTGTATCTTTTATTGTTTTATTTTAAAATAAGCAGTAACACTTCCATTCCATCTAATGTTACCACACTTGAAAAAAAAAGGAAAAACATTAATATCCACTACACTCACCACTGCTATGACAATCCTTGGCAGAGTCATTTTGGCCAAATGTAAAGTCAGCAGACAAATTCCCCAAGGCAAGCTGTTTTGCCTTATTCAGAGATAGAAAATACACATTGAAATTTTGACATCATAAAAGAATAAACTATTTTGATCTGCTTCTTTTTTACTCATTAATTCATATGACCACTCTTTTTGACCACATCTATTGAGAATCTGTTTCTATTGCTTTTCTCTTCTATTTGCAGATCTCACTATTCCAATTTTCATCATGGTCTTGCACAATGATTTCTGCAAATTCTTTTCATCCCACTTTGATTGACTCATTATAGCTTCTCCATCTGTCTTGTGGATACTGTTCAACAAGCTCTTCGTATCTGGTACGTTGTCTTTCACTGAGAATGTCAGGAACTCCTCCCGTGACACAGTCACTTCCCACATAATTAACTATTTGAGAAAATTAATTGATCTTGTCAGATGCAGGTGGTGTTGTGGATAGCAGCTTGGAATGAGAAATTGGGGAGCAAGGTTCAAATTCCAGTCAGGTTAATTACATTCACTTATGCACAAATACACTTGAGAAAAAGATGAATCCATCTCTTCCCACCAGCTATGGGTTAAATAGTAGGACTTATATCAGGAAAAAAATCATTGTTATTCTTAATAAATTGTTAATACAATATTCACTTGCAAAAAAAGAATTATTCTTGCAATCCAAAATATGTTTTTGCTTGAAATAACACATAATGGGTTGATAAGCTATAAAAAACAGTCAAATCATTGTCAATCTGGTGTGAAGGATAGCCGACTTGGTATCTGTTGTGTAGAAAGATGACTGACCTTCGCTACACTAGATTGTTGAACATGGACTCTTCCACTGACTATTGAAGGGGCCATAAGGGAGATACAAAGTATTTGCAAAGTGTGTCACACTAATTATGGTATTCGCTAGTATTGTATTATTAATCTACGTGATTAAACAGTTTCTTCACTAATCTTTTGTTCCAGTATTTTCTTGGGAATATTTTTTAACCAGAACAACAAGTTTATACAAACATTATAACAGTTTCTCTTTTATTTATTTTTTTGTTTCAACTTTAATGAAATTGACAAACTTCTTTTTCTGGTTGAAATTTATTGGATTGAATAGCTATTGAAGTATCATTAATTATGACTTTGAGTACTTCATTATAGCACCAGTAATATTAAACATTGCCTAAAGCCTTGCAGAAGCTAATAAAGATGTGCTATAATGGTTCATTCCTTGTGCACAATGGTCAAATGGGAGGTTTGTTTTTTCCCCCATATAAATAAATTAACCAAGCTCAGCAGGATAAATTTGGATAAGAAAGCAACCTTGGCTGAAGTTTGAAAGCCATCAATCTGATTATATAATCCTTACCCATTCTATGTTCTTCTACTTTGTTCAAGTTCTCTGATGGCTAAGCTCAACCATTTTACAAATAGTGGACTTTTAGTGAGCACAAAATAATAACTCCCTTCAATTTTGGAGGACTGGGGAAGAAGGAAAGAAATTTACAAGCCTATGTGAGATTTTGCCTTTCACAGAAATTAATTGGTGAGCTGAGAAGAAGGAGGAAATAAATTTGCAAGCATATTTGGAATTGTTTTGGACCAATGAAAACCTTGCATTTACAAAAATTAGCTGGTAAGAATAAACGAAAGTAGTGAGCCAAGAATAAACGAAAGTAGTGAGCCTATGTGAAATTCTTTTTGATATAAAATGAGGAGAAAAATGAAATTAATGAGAAGAGTGCCTGAAGTTACATGAAAGGTTTCATTTCAGTTCCTCATGATCATCTGTGTAAAATTACTTATTAATTATATTATTGGCCTCTAACTAGCATGCACCCAAAGAATATTCTCTCAACAATCCAAGAAAGGTAAGTATTTTAAACTCTCTCTCTTTGTCTACTTTTGAACATATGCAAACAATATATCCCTTTAATGAGCAAAGCAGTTAGTCATTTTGTTTGCTGGTCATTGTTTACATTTTTTTTTTTTTTAGACAAGAGAATTCATTTCCCTTACTGTTTCTTAATTTTGATTGGTTTACAGAAATGACTCATTTGATAATTCCTTTTTCTTCACCTATATTTAGGAATGATAACCTTTTGACCTCTTTTATTTATTTCTTTATAGTTTTCTTTTTGTTTTTAATTCTTTATGGCAAACCAAAATGGTTTGTCAACTTTTAGATTTCTCTTTTTTTATTTTTGAAATAGTGAGCTTTTTATTTTTCTGTCACTACACACTTTTTCTTAAGACTACTGAATGAAAGCTGCAGTGCATGTATCCATACAGGCAGTACCAAGAAGAGAATTTCTGAGGTCCAGTACTTGGTTGGAAAAGAGATATTGGAACAAACAAACTCTATCCAGCATGTCTTACAAGACTTTTTAAAGAATGTGTCTTATGTAGCAACCATGGCGTTTTATATTAACAGGCCTCTGCGTAGCGCTGCTACCTCGATATACTGGAGGCCGGCTGACAATTAGATCGTTTTAGTTTCAGTTTGAGCGAACTGCTGCGTACTGTGTACTCTTATGTTGTTGGCTCGAGAAATTCAAAGGAATCTTTTAATTTTACCTTTGGTTGGAATATCATTTAATTTAAAGTAAGTATATTTGATTATTTTAGTTTGAGTCCATACATTAAAAAAGTAAACTTTGGTGCTTAAATTTACTCGCACAATTTACTTAAGTTTAAAAAGCCTTAACAGTTTTTTAAATTAAAGTTTAATTCATTTTTGGCATTTTCCCTCTTAAAGTTTGTTCAACATTTTTTGATTAAAGTTTAAAGAATTATTTATTGATAAAATGCAATTCTTTTTTAGTAATTTGTGTTATTTTAAGAAGCAAAACAAAACAACGTTTAACAAATTTGAACAGAATTTAATTTAGTTTCTTCAAAGACGTAAAGAAAACTATTTTTATTATAAAATGAATTAAAAATGTTTGGTTTTTTTTCATAAATTCAATGTCATTACTTAATTTGATATTTATTTTTGATATCCCTAAAAAAATATTGTTGAGTGAAAAGTAAAACATAACGTCAACGAAATTAAAGTTTTTAATTTTTTCAAGTTTTTAACCATGATAAAAAATTAGCATAAGTCAACATTTTTCTATTAAAAGTTTAAGTAATAAATTTTAATAAAATTTTAATAGAGAAAGGTTCATTAACATTTCTCTTAAAACTTTATCCAACATTTCCATTTAAAAGTAAAAAAAAAAATAAAACAAACGAATTTCTTTGCGCTTTTGTTTCCGAAGTTAAAGAATAAATGATTATTTTTATTACATTAGTTACCAATTGGTGAACTGTAAGTATTTTTTTACTTATTAGAATTAAAGAAAAAAAATAACAATAAATTTATTACATGCAGTTAAATGTCAATATTTTAATTGTTTTTATTTTTTTTTTTTATTTTTTTTTTAGAAAGGTCTCCTTTTTTTACACCTTTTGACTACAAAATTTATTTTACAAGACAAGTATATAATACCATTTTATTTATATTTATTTTAATATTTTTCTGATATTTTTGTTAAAGGACAAAAACTTTACTTTTGTTTTGCTTTAAGGTAAAAAAAAAAAAAAAAAGTTATATATATTCCTATTTATATAGTTTAAAGCGTATTAAAATAACCAAACTAAAGGAAAGGCTACTTATGAATGTTTTTAAATTTAATATAAAGTTTTAAAGTAAACAACATTGGCCTTCAAATTTTGATACCATATAAATTTATAAAAGTTAATAGAAAAATATGTCCAAAAAATCCATCTGTATGGCCAGGTGTGCCAAGTAGTCAAATACCAACACCCTCAACTGTTCAAAGGAATATAAAAAAACCTCCAGTACTGTTAGAAATCAAATTGCTGATGAACTTAATGCTTTTTAGAATTAGATAAAATTATACAAATTTGAAAGAAAGTCTGCTTAACAACAAAAAAGACTTTATATGTCCAGTTGTAGCATTTTTGGATGAAAATATTTTAACTGTTCAATTATCAAAATCTATTGATGGTATTCCCCTCTTTATGTTGAAAATTTATAACAATTTGCGCTTTGAAACATTTCATTATGGAGTTAAGTGTTATATTAGCAGCCTGTCCAAAAATCATATAAATACAGTTGATACTTGGTCAAAACTGGAAGAAATCATCCAATATTTAAATTCTATGTCTTTTGATCACAAGAATAATATCCTGAGTCAACAATTTTTAGCAATGGCTCCCAAAATGGTTGGAATAAAATACAGCTCAGATATAGTTGTGCGTGCTTTTGGGTACTATGCAAGATCACGGACATTGTATAATGAATTAAGATATGATTTTCAATTATCCTCATTAGCAACATTATGAAGGATGACATCAAAAGTTTCAAAACTTAATGAAAAATCTTTTTTGTTATCTATATTTAATACTCTTAATACCAGTCAAAAAGGGTGCATAATTCGCCATGATGAAGTATATATCAAAAAGATGTTGCTATATCATGGCAAACAACTATTTGGTAAATCAGTTGACAATCCATCTGTACTTGCTCAAACAGTACTTGGTATAATGTTGATATGTCTCAATAGGGGTCCAAATTTTCTTACAAAATTGATTCCAGTTTCAAAATTAACATCCGCCTTTTTATTTGAACAAATTGAGTTAACAGTCCAAGCCATCACATCTGTACCAGCTGATGTAAAGGTTATTATGTGTGATGGCAACCACGTAAATCAAGCTTTTTTTAAATTATATCCTACACTTCTTGAAAAACCTTGGTTAACTGAAGATAATAAACATTTGCTTTTTGATCATGTTCATCTGTTGAAAAATAATCGCAATTTGTGGCTGACAGAAAAAACAGGAGAACTAATCTTTGATGATGATGGAGTAAGTCGAGTTGCAAAATGGACACATCTTAAACAGTTATATCGTTTTGAATCTGAAAGACTAGTCAAACTTTCAGATTTAAATTAAATTTCCATTGCTCCAAAGCCAATAGAAAGACAACGGGTTTCTACTTGCCTCAGAGTGTTTTCTGAAAAAACATATAATGCACTTCTCACTCAGTCTGAAATAAGTGCAGGTAAGAATGATACTGCCCTCTTCATAAACAAGGTTTTGGCATGGTGGAAAATTTTAAATGTTAAATGCCTTCAAATTGATAAATTACATAATGATCCTCTACAAGCTGAAATCAAATCTCCAAATGACACCCGACTTGATTTTATCATTGAATTTGGTAAAATGGCTCTTAATATGGCTGGCAGTCAAGGTAATCATAAAAAAACAATTATCCCAAAACACTGCTACTGCCATACATCATATTTGCAATGGAATTGTTAGTCTATGTCAACACCTTTTAGCTACAAGTCATAAATATGTACTACTTGGGCAATTTTCAACTGATCCATTAGAAAAAGAATTTGGTAAACTTCGCCAAGGATCAGGTGGCACCTATTTTATAAATGTTCAACAATGTATTGAAAAGCTGCATATTAAGCAGACATCTTTACTTTTAAATCAAAATGTAAATATTGATGAATTTGATGTTAATCCAGGTCACCAATGTACATCTTGTGATTATAAACTTTGTGAGGAAGGTTCAGAAATATTTGACAATCTGGAAAATTTAGAACCATCTCTTTCCAATGAAATAAAAATGGCTCTTGTGTACATAGCTGGATATATTACAAGAAATGATAATCAACCCAATGAATGTGAAATCCATTTTTATTATGAAAAGTATGGAAAATATACCAATTTAATTGATTGTGGAAAACTAAAAGTTCCTTCTGACCACACTTGTCAATGGTTATTTTTTGTTTCATCCTTTTCCATACAATAAAGGAAAGGTTTGCTATAAATCATTAAGTAACATTTTTATGCTTATTTCTGAGTTTCATTTTTTCAACATGGATAAAAAGCATACTTCTATTTTTGCAAATATAGTTTTGAAAATTTTTTGCAAACATGGCACTCCTAGATCAGAAAAAGAACCAGCTCTAAAAGTTTTGAAACTTTCCTTGAATGATTTTGTTTTATTTGTCTATATTTCTGTGTGTAATCCTGAAGTTGCTTGATAGCACAGTTGATGTTATCTTCAATGCTGACAAGAACTCCTCCTTCCTGTTTCCTTTTCACATAAACTATAGGCTAAAAATCTAGGACCACATGCTGGGTTTAATAATTAGTACGTTTCTTTGGTTTAATTAACTCCTACTAAGATAAGATGTTGAAACAATTTAACCTATGAGTACATGGCATCCAACTTTTTATAGACGACATTACCTAAAATTTAAAATCTGTCATCCCCAAGATTACCATTATCCAGCAAGCTAGATTAGACAAAAAGAGCTAAAATTTTAAGAAAACTTTAGACAGTAATGTGTTAATATTATTGAATATATGATAAAACCATTCAGAAAGAGAAAGTTTCTCTGGCCCAAAGTGCGCTAGAGTAATTAGTTTTAAAATAGGCATGCAACCTTCAATTTTTAGATGATTCTTTAAAATTGAGAGAGTAAACCCCAAATTACATATACTTTGAAATAAATTTAGCCATCTGTCATCATTCACTTTAATTTTAATTTTTTTTTTTGTTTTTAGAAATGGTATTCAGCATGACACAATTGGTTGGTGGCTGTAGTAGTCTTACAAAAATAAAATACACTTTTCTGAAACTTTATTTGAGGAAATTTGCTGATTTAAATTTTAATTAATCTGATTCGAAGCAAACATTTAAGTTTAAAAGATTGCAGAAATTCATTTTTTTATGACGGTGGTAGCTGTTTATTTTAGGTGTTGACAAGTTGACAACTTGAGTAAAAGACCAAAGTATATATAATTTTTTCTACAGTGTAAATATATCTGTAAAATTTACTCAAAGAATATAATGTGAATGCCTTTTCTTTTTTTATGTAATTTTTAAGTACCTAGTAATCTTAAAATTTTACAAAAATATTCTCCGTAATCTAATGTTTTATTGAGTCTTATGCTTTAAATTTACTACAGTTATCGCTCTTATTTTCTGATAATGAAGTGTATAGACGTCCGTATTTAAAAAACCGTCACATTTTTACAAACAAAAGAATTTTAAGAAACATTTTTGAAATATTGGTGTTCAATGAAGGCCTATAAAATGAAAATAATTCTGGCAATTTTTTTTATAAAACAATAGTGTTCATAATATATCTTGTACATAAAAGCAATTACAAGCTTTTCAGATTAAATAATGTGTTAAGTTTATTGCATTTTTATTTTACGATTACGATTCAGAGCAGTTTTTTGTTAACTGGTGGAGTGTTTTACAAAAAGAAATTAACAATTTAAATTCTCCAAGGAGTTCTGCTTTTAACTAATATAAATATTAAACTCAAATTTTTTCCTGTGTCGTATAGTCTATCAATATTATTTCTGCTGTAAGGCTTTATGCATTCTTATTGAATTCCTTTTTTCTCATTCAATTTCCATAATTCTTTGTCCAGTTTAAGAAGGGTCCAAAATATCCCACACGATATACTGCACAGGTATTTAATATTATTTTTCTTATTTTTCTGAATTATTCCAATTATTGTTTTTATGCTTACATTTAGAGGAATAATTGGCTATTATTCAAGCGTAAATGTTTTTTTTATCAAATTTTATGAATTCACTTGTGTATGAATTTCCTGAATATCAAAAATATCCAGTAGAATTTTAACGACCCTTACTAGCTTTGAATGTGTTATAGAAGATGCATATGACATGGATTCAAGTAGAAATATTGTTTAAATTACTTTCAATGATTATGTTATGCTGAAATCTGCCTTAAAATAGCCCAAGTTGTTTTTGCTTACTGTTGAAATCTTGAATATGATTTCCTGTTGCATTTCTCTATACAAAAGCCATTGTTCTTTTGCATGAATGAGGATAATCTGTAGCTAGTCTATTGGACAACTAACATCTGGAAGTCAGTCATAAACAAATAAAAATTTATATAAGAAAGAACGGAAGGAAAAGTATTTTTACATGATATAGCATCTCGGATGTTATCTTGTATTATGTGGTAATGTCAGCTAAGTTATCCATATATGGCAAAAAAAATGAAAGCCAATATATACCAGGACAATTAAATATATTTTTTTTCCTTGTTATTGATAAAAAAACAGCAAGAAGTAGTGGGTGTGGCTTGCAATCTCACTGTACAACAAAAAAAACTTCTTTACTAATGCATGATCAGTGCACAAGATGAGTGAGGAATTGTATGATCCAGTATATAAGATTGTAGTGATTATAGCTTTCAGTTTCTTTCATATTGGCATTGATCTGCCTAATATATATATATATATATATATATATATATATATATATATATATATATATTTGATTTTTCAAGCACTCTAGAAAGGGTAAATTTTAAAAACAGTGGCTGCTGTTACTATTATTGCATCACTCTTCAATTATGAATTGAGCCTTCTTCACTACTGGTGTTTGTATACATATTGTATATAATAGGTTAAAATTTCCCTTTTTCTGCTGTACCTCAATAACTTCTTCGGGGTAGGATCTCTCACTGATGTCAAATCGGTCGACTTTTCGATTTCGGCTTGAAGCAATGGGATGTTTAGCCATACTGAGACTTGTATGTGGATGACTTTATATATATATATATATATATATATATATATATATGTGAGTACTCAAAATTGCTCAGGTGTACATGGCTGCAATTGTATACACACACCCCACTGTCTTGAAATGTCTGCCTGTGTCCCTGCTTGCATGCATCATCTGTTAGTATGCTAAGCTGCTCCCCCCACTCATCTTTTTTATGCTATGTCTTTCGCAAGTTTATGATTGTTCTTAATAAAGGAATTCTATTGATAAAACCTTCTTGTCTTGTCATTGCTCGGGGTTAAATTGTTTCAATGTTTTAGACATTCAGTAAATTTCCTATGGCTGTAATAACTTTCAAATAGTATGGCGTTACTCACAAATCTATTAATCAAACAAAAACAGGGATGAAGCATCAGTGCTTGATTCAACTGCAAGTGCAAATGCATGAACGCCCCCCCACCTCTCCTTCTTCGCATGTTTACTGTAAATCTGGAGTTTATAAGAGGTTGTTTGGGAATTTTTCCCTTTTAACACTTCAATAATTCTTCTGAAATAATCTTTGTATCAAAGGTTGTTCAAATGCCAATTTAGGATGGAATCATATAAAGAAACTATTGGCTAAATGGCAAAATCTGATTTTGGCCCTAGTTTGTCGCAGATTTCATCCACTTAACTTAAATAATCTAAAACAAACATTCATGCAAGACAATTTGTGCATCATATGTAATTTACATGGCAAATTTGGAAAGTATCAGATGAAAAAACGGAGTTATGGCCAAAAAACAGGCATTTTGAACATTTTTTGTGTTTTTTTTTTTGTTATACATAGGGAAGTGAGTAGGACTAAAACCACACTATCTTATTTCTTGCATGATGTCAAATTTTTTGCAACACGTTTGAAGAAAATTGGATAAAAATGAGGAAGTTATTCAACTTTTTATTTTACTAGTACAAAAAGCCTGATTTTTATCAGTTTTTTGCAATTTTTTTGTGTGAAGCCAATGTTGCAGGAAAATTATCATGCCCTCTACATAAACCTTGTAACATGAGCTATGTTTTGCATCAAGTACAAAGGACATCAGCTCATCTAGTAAAAATTTTGTTTGCATATAACTTTGCCTTGTTTTTGCAAAAAGTCATACCTGCCTTCAGTTTTATCAATTTATCTGCCAAGCCTGGGGGGACCAGGAGATTGAAAAGTTGGTCTTGACCTACCTTGGTGAATTTGCAACATGTGTGTACAATTTTATTGAAATTGGTTGAGAAATTTTGCTGTACATAAGTAGCACACAGAATCTTATATATATATGCATTGCAGTTCAAAAGTTTGAAGCCACCCCTAGAATTAGCATAGGATGAACTTGACAGAAGAGTGAAAATAAAAATTGTAAAAGAGCTTTTAGTCATTGAAAAAAGAATGGAATCATTTATCAAACTTATACTTTGAGAACCTTTTGCAATGAATGCCAAAAATTTTTGCTGAGGCTAATCAAGGATAAAGGAGGATATTTTGGTGAGAGCAAAATTTAATCGTAAAATGTTTTTTTTTCTTTTTGTCATAATAGATTTTCTAATAAAAAATCACGTCTCACTTTTTTTTTAACCATGTATAATAATTTTCTCTTACTTAAAGTACAAAACAACTATTTTTGGGGCCAATTTAAAAAAAATTACCAGGGGTTACCTCAAACTTTTGAACTATATATATATATATATATATATATATATATATATATATAATGTGTGTGTGTATATACAAGGTGCAATGGGTAAATTGTCTCCGTTTTATATTTTTGATTTAATGCATGCATGCTTTTTGATTTTGTTTGTCTGTACAGTATACTAGAGTCAGTTAGGCACCATCTGTGATTCAAAGAGCACTACTTCCTGAAGGCACTTTACATAGGTCCCCATGTTGAGTCTGAGGCTCTCACTAACAAATTTGGGAATTCTTTTCTTAGCAGAATGATCAGTGACTTTTCCAGCTGCTGTACCTTTGCTATCACCATTAGACTCAACCAACTCTTTCTGAATCCTCATATTGACACCCAAACACTCTGAGATGTTCTTATTGGAGCTTCTGGCACATATGCTAAGTAGTACAGCATGCCGTTTCCAAATTTCTGGCAGAGTGAATTGTCATGGTGCTCTTTTTCTTGCAAGTAGTGCCCAACTGGCTCTACTATATTGTGAAGTTATCAAAATCAAACAATGTGCAAAATTAAAAATATAAAATGTCGACAATTTACCAATCGCATCCTGTATATTTTAGCCCATAATGTTTGTAACGTTTAATGTTACTAGTATAAGGGAAATAAGTAGAATGCAACTAATGTGACCAGGTGTCAATGTCTTTATGGTGGACTGTTTGAATGAATAATGTGTAGAAAAGATCATCTCCCTGAAATCTATAAAAACATAAAAAATAGGATTGGAGGATATTTACATATGGTTGCTCAAATAGGTTTGAAAAAAATATATTTAAGCTGGCATGTGGAAGTTGTCTTGTAGTAGTAATAACTTCACAAAATACTAATTTCATATATGCTGATAGTACTCAATGGTAGAGGTAAACTAATGTAATAAACTGGGGATTGGTTTTCTGTTGTTTTTAAATAATAAAGTGATTCCCACAGAATTACAGTATATTAATATAATTCTGAAAAATCTATTCAAAGTCTCACATGTAATAAAATTCTAATGTCATGCAAGACAATTTTTTTTCTTCCAGACTGTACCTTGTATATTTATAACCATTTGTTCATGCTTTGAATATTGTAGCCACATCTGGTTTGGTGCCCTTGCTATATATTTAGAGTTTCTTGATAAAATCCAAAGAATCTGTAATGTTATTAGCCTTGATCTGGCATCCTGGATTCAGTCACTTTCCCACTGCTGTAATATAGCTTCCCTGTGCTTTTTCTATAAATACTTTTATGGTAATTGTTTTGATGAACTTTTGTCTATGATACGTAGACTTTAAGAATTTAAGCACAGTACTAGATTGGTAGCAAGGTCTCATAATTTTACAGTTGAAATGATAAATATTTTGCTAATAGTTTCTTTTCTTGAGCTTCTCTTCCAGCTTCTTCCTTTCCAGCAGAATTTAACCTTCAAAAATTTAAATAGAATGTCAATTGTTATCTTCTGTCTTCTTGATCCCTCCTCTTTTATTATTCTTAATAATATTTTTTTCTTTTTATCAGATTCTTTCACACTCAGTAACCCCTTGTGTCATAGTGGCTTTATTGCCTTGTTTGGTGGAGGTGAAATGATTTTAAAATCATAGTAAAGACTTAATAATAGGCCACCATCTTTTTATGGTGTAAGTATAGCAGTATGTCAGTAATAATGGCCATCTACTCATTTCTGAGCATAACTGCCTGTTGCAAAGGCCTGCTGATGTACATTTTATGTTCGTATAACAGCCACAGAGCCCACCTGTGGTTTATACTACAACTATGCTGAGCAGGCCATAATTACAGTTTATGGGAGAGAGTGCATAATCTGGCATGACCAAAGGCCAGTATGCTGAAACCCTCAGTCACAATGTCTGATGATTTTGTGCTAGCACAATACTCAATAGCTATGAAACAATAATACCAACAATGAAATCTCTATCTATAAAAGGCAGGATGTGTGTGTGTGTGTGTGTGTGTGTGTGTGTGTGTAACGAATGCACGGCCACAATTTTCGACAGATTTGCACCAAAATTTACATGCACATGCTCCAAGTTAGCAGGAAGGCCAAGACTGACTTTGCATTTCCCAACCCCCATCAATAGTGGAAATAATCAATTTTTTCATGCTTCTACAGCAGTTTTCATGTAGTTTGCGACCATTTTCTACTGGCCAGAGTGAGAGCCTATAGCTGGCTGCCACGAATAGGCAGGAAGATTCTATTGGCCAGCGTGAGAGCCAACAGCTGACTGACACGAATCAATAGCTGCATTCGTCACAAGTGGGAAAAATTTAAATCTGCATGGCACTTTACTCCAATTGGCTCATTCACTTGCTTAAACTCAACGTTGATTCTGATTCCGCAGAACTGGGTTGGGTGTGAAAAAGTATTTGTTGTTAACATTCTTTTTTCATTTGGTTTTTCCAGTTATGAGTCCTTTTTTAAAGCTGATCGTTTTGTATTCATTTTGTTTAGTTCTTTTTTCATAACAGATTTAATGTTTAGTATAGAGCTTAGAGAAAATTCACAGTGTGAGATAGGCAAGAAGTAAGGCATGTAGCAACATCAGCATGACAAAGGGCACTCCTTCAAAGGCAAGCAAGGGCAAAAATATTTTAAATCAAGTGATGAGTCGTACGATTTTTGAATCAAGTATGGGCAATGCCGGGCCATGCTGCTGGTAATACATAATTCCTTATTTAATTTTATATTATATTAATATAATCTTAATGAAGTAGTATTTAGTTATAATTCATTGTTTGATTTTATGATTAATATGATATTAATGAAATAATCTAATATTTTAACATATTTAAAAAGCTTTTTTTTATTTTTTCAAGTTTTAACAAAATACAAAACCAATTAACATTCACTGAGAATTCAGCACCACACCTCCTGAGCTGAAGTAAAAACAACCAAGAAAATCAGAAAATAATTTAAGCATTATTAACAAGTATATCCAGCTCTTTATTTAATTACATACTGTATATATTTGTGTATGTGCCGATTTTATGTATAGTGTGACCCCTGAATTTTTGACATGAATTTTAACTGCTCCATAAAAAATCTACCTGTGTATAGTGCAATTTGTCACTGAAAATGCATGATTTTTTAACCTCTTCAAAAACAATTACCTGTGTATAATGCAACCTCCTATTTTTTGTTTAAAAACTTGCACTATACTTGAGTATTTACAGTATTTGAAAGTCAATAATTTATCAACAATGTTCATGAAATAACTGAAGCAACAGATTTTTTTGAATTTATTCAGAAATGTTTAGACATTTCAGATTTTAACACTTTAACTGCTACTTTGGACATTTAAATCACATAAAATAAGTATGTCCTTTGGTCAATGCTGTATCGCACGTAGCCTAGAAGTAACCTTGGAAACTTGGGGCACGTTAAATGAGACAATGATAAGTAATGTCTGATTTCATCATTACCTGGATTGAAGTAAGGTCACAAGGTTGCAGTGAAAGTATTTTGTATGCCATTAAAAATGGATACATTTTTCTTTCTCTGAATCACACTTGACAGAAGGAAGTATTTTGACCCGTGACTCATTTTGTGGAGATAAAAACGTTTTCATGGGTAGATATGAGAATTTTCAAATAAGCATTGTGTTAGCTGATTAGTTTTGTCACTAGATAGCATAAGAAATATTTAGTCATCATTAGATACATTAAAATTTTTTTTTATTTAATTATAACAGTTTTCATCTTTAACATGGAATTCTTAAAAAATTGTGTATTTTCATTTATTGATTCTAACAATGGAAATGGAAGAAAATAAGCAACATTTTTGGCATGTTATGTTTTTTTTGTTTTAAGAAAGGTAAAAATGGGACTCAAATAAATAAATTTCTTTGAGCAGTTTATGACGAGGTTCGGTGAATGATGTGTCAAAAGATGTCTTCAAAGTTTCATGTTGCTCCATTGTTGTGCTGATCAGTTGAGATTGATAGCAATCAAATGAAAACATAACTTGTTTAATGGTAGGGATAGCCATAATATTGAAAATATTAAAATCAAGAACAAGGAATATATTGTTTTTTTTTTTTGTTTTTTCAATATTAATTTCACCCAATACAACGCTTGAGAGCCACTCAAGCTAGAGGGTTACTGTTAAAATGGTTATGATGAGGTACAGGTCAAAATCTCATGATAGAACCCTATAATAATTTATGCATATTTTAAAAGGCAATAAATGTGTCACATAATGGTCAGGTTAGAAATGCAAAATATAAATCACTTAGCTATTT
Organism: Acanthosepion pharaonis; assembly: GCA_903632075.3. Taxonomy (NCBI): domain Eukaryota; kingdom Metazoa; phylum Mollusca; class Cephalopoda; order Sepiida; family Sepiidae; genus Acanthosepion; species Acanthosepion pharaonis. Next base: position 1,244,825 of record CAHIKZ030004489.1, read on the forward strand.
GATGCCAGTTCCTTAGAATAATATCATATTTACTCCAGACCCCATTTTCTCTTGCTGACAAAGGAACAAATGTATGATCAAATGTATGACCAAATTAACTCACCAGTAAGACCTCATTTCACTGTTCTATATCTTCTAATATACTTATAGGAGTAGACAGATTTGACTATCACCTGGTTCACATTTCTCCCCAGTCTTTTAAACAGGAGTAGAGGTTTATCTCTTGTTTCCTGTTTATGTTTGGGTTTCTGGTTCCTTCTAAAGTCTTTCCATTCTTTTTCACTCTCAGTAGCCCATTGTGTCTTAGTAGCTTTATTCTTTTGTTCAGGATAAAACGATTAAAAAAAAAATATATTCAGTTTTCTGCATGAACAAACTGTTGTCTAATTCTGGTTTCTGCAAATATGTAGATTATAAAATATTTTCCTTTCAAATATTTTATATATATATATATATATATATATATATATATATATATATATATATATATATATACACACACACACACACACACACACACACACATATATATATATAATTTTATTCACCAGTGCACGTAAGTGTTACTTTTTTTACTAAATGTTTACGCAATACAAGGCCCAAGATCCACTCAAGGTAGAGGGTTACTGGATGAGGTTGTTGTGTGGACATAAGAGGAGGAAGAAAGTACAAATTATGAGGATATGGTTAACTTTAGACTTGAAGAGATTAGTATTATTGAGAAAGCATTCACTTGGGAATCTGTTCCACAAAGTAGTGATTCTTTGGAAGAAACTCTTAAGAGTGAAACTGCTTCCTTAGTGCGAAAAGAATAAAGAGGATTCTGTATATGGCATGATAGGTCTTAGCTGTAAAGATCTAAACTAAGGAACATAGTTTGTCTGATCATTTGGCATGGAAATAGTGATAGAGTAGTGATAGGTGTGTGATTTTTTTTTAGTCTATGAGGAAAGGGGTTGTAGGGTTGAAAATGATTTATTGCCCACAAGGCTGTGTAAATGCTTTTGAACTCTGTCAAGGATGGAAAGTGAGGATTGGGCAGATATGACTGCAATACTTTGTTTTTGTTCTGATTTAACTCTCATAAAGATAGAACCTGTCAAGAGGAGTCAGGTACATTCTGGGTTGGCATAAGGAACTGACCGTTTTTCAAATATTTTCAGAAATGGATAAAGAAATCAAACAGGTTTCTCTTAACAATGAATGTCAATATCTTTCAGATCATGAAGACTTTTGGGGGATTTATAATATATAAAAGTTAAAAAGGGATTTTTTGATATGATACATTTTCTTATAGATGAGGAATAGACTTGAAGCAACAAAGATGTGTTTCTACTAATGAATTTCAACAATACTATGAACAGAAAAGTATGTAAAAATTTTTTAAGGAGAATAGGAACTATGAAGAAACTGCTGCTCAGAAAGAGACAACTGAAATTTTAGGGATGCATAATGAGAAGAGGGCTTGGAGAATTTAACACTCACAGAACATGAGGGAAGAAAAGCAACGATTGAATGTAATGTGTTTGAACATTTGTCATGAAAATAGCAAGTACTGATAGGCTTGTGTTCATTTCAACTTTGGGGAAACTGGCTGTAGGGTGGAAAATGATTTATCACTCATAAGGTAGTATAAATATTTTTGGATTTTGTTGAAGCTGGAAAGTGAGTAATGCTATATTAGGATGGTAAGATACATTTATTTCCACTAAACAATCTGCATCTTTTAATTCTGATCCATGTTGCTGATGAACAGATGCAAAATGATATCCTGAGCAGCCATTATTTACTTTTGACTTTTTTCTTTCATCTTAATTACAGTTGCTTTTCAGTGCAACTCTTCGGACTGTCAATCTACATAAGTAAACAGCATAGATTGTTATTAAATACTGTACCTATGAACGCTAATGGCTATGTCCCTATCCTTATAAATACATTGGACACCATTGTAAGTGGGGGTAATATGCTGTCTAAGTAGTCCACCATTAGCAGTGGTTTACCTACTTCACGTCGCTGATGATTATTGTATTTTATTGATGTTATAAAGATTGCCATTTCATTTCCAACCTCTGTTTTGGTTATTCCTCATTCAGTAACTTTCCTAGGTTACAACATGTTTGAGCTATGTGATTAATAATCATTCACTACTGGATTAAGTGCATTGACAAGGAATGAGATTATGTAGAAAAAGAAATATTTTTTTTGTAAAATTAATTCATTTTCATCATTAGGTGATGGATTTATTGGTGTACTTAATATTGTTTTGTTATACACTGTACCTATGAACACTAATGGGTATGCCCTAATCCTCAGAAATATGGTGATTTTCTAAGCCCGGCTTAGATGTGGCACAAGGCCGAAAGTATGGGGCACCCAGTGAGGATAGAACTCACTACTCAGTCGTAATAGGTCTAACAAGACAAGCTTTCTAACCATTACACCATGCCGAGGTGCCCATCCTCATAAATATGTTGGACACTATTGCAAGTGGGGGTAATATGCTGTCTAAGTAGTCTACCACTAGCAGTGGTTTACCTACTTCATGCCACTGGCGAGTAGCATATTTTGTTGATGTTATAAAGATTACCATTTTCATTTCCAACCTCTGTTTTGGTTATTCCTCATTCAGTAACTTTTTCTAGGTTACAATGATTATAAATAACAAGCAAGACTCAGACTTAAATCCTTTTGCCTCAGGAATCCTTGATTACCTTACCAGCTGCTCTGCCATTTGTGCTACCTGAGGTTGGTAGAAGCTCGGACCTAACCATTTAAACATTGCCTTTATTTTTCACCAATCATTTGGGGAAAACACGTATTTTACTTCTTTCTATACAGGTAGTGTAATGTATAATGTATAGGTCAGAACAAGAAATCAGCCAGCTGAGCTCAAAGTCAAGTTTATTTCATTGCACTCACTTTCGCACAAATGCCCGTGGCATGAAGTTATTCTTCTCTGCTGGCTATGGGTTAAATAACAGAGCACTCTGGGCTATTTAGTCATGATTGCCTACCAGTCTGAGAGAAGAACAACTCTGAATTCAAAACCCAGCCATCTGAAGCTCTACATAGATGTCTGTAAAACAAAAACACAACAGATTTCAACAGCTATGTATAATACCACTGGAGAATGCTGTTGATACCAACAGGTATTGTACCCAAGAGTTGGTTGATTGATTTTGTTTAGTGGCATATGAACCTCTATGGGTTATTTAATGCTGAAATCCAAAAATTTTGAACACAATTTTATGACTTGAACTAAATATATTTTGAATGCAATTGTATATCTTCAAATACAGATAAAATGTATTCTTTATCATTTTGCTATGAAATGTATTGTTGGTCATTTTATAATAAATAGTTGGTAATTTTTATAAAATGTATTGCTGGAATTTTTACTACAAAAATGTATTTTTGTATTTTCATAGTGTTTTGTTTTTGTTTGTGGGTTCACTATTTGCCCATAAATGGGGCCCTAACAAGGGCTACCACCCTGGGTTAGGGTCAACCTAAGAACAATAGCAATTAAGAGGTGGTTTCATGCTCCTCAAGACCTCCAATTTCCTGATCAGAGGCTTTGTTGCCAAATCTAGTTTATTATTGTACCCAAGGGAGGTAGTTGGAGGAGTAGTATTAATAGTGGTATTAGTAGCAATAATATAGTTGAGTAGTTGTGATAAAAAGCATCTATAGTTAAAATGAAAGAAATACTAGTCAAAAAAATAATAATCTCAAATTCAATATTTTGCATAAAAACAATATTAAATTTATAGCAGGCAATACTTAGCTGCCAATTTAGTTTCTATATAAAACAGTATATTGCATTAATGGAACTAAGAATGTGACTCTGAAAAATTCCAAGATGGAAGTCAAATGATTCAAACCTTGGTCTTTGTTTGGTGAATTTTGACATGTGGAAAATTGTTCAACCTGCAATGAGAACTGCCTTTGTAATGAGCATAAAAAAGAAATATTTTGACTTCGCAATATTTAATTCTAAACTGATTCCCAAGGACACTTACTTGTGTGTCTGTATATGGGTGGAGACAAATATAATTATGCATGTAAATATGTAGTTGTAGTAGTAGTAGGCTCTGTTAAGTTTGGGAATGGGTGTAGCAATTTATAATATTTATTATTGCCTTAGCAGCAGTAGTTATAGGACTGAAGTTTGTCTAAGTATTCATTTCTTGTGTGTGAGCTCTCTATATAGGCTACTAATATAACCATGGAAGATCATGGCGTAAAAAAAATGTGCAAACTAGTCAGCATATGTATACTACACACACTAGCTAGGATAACCAAAAAGATTCAGGTATGTAAAGATATAATTATTCATAATTCTAAGAAATTGTATGAGACAGATAAAAGCCAAAAAGGAAATTATAAAAATTGGCAATGAAATCTGCCATAGAGGTATATACCAACCATTCAGGAAACCAAAAAACCTACTTTACATACAGACTTCCTCCAACCATCCATCTGCCAAAATCAAACAAATCCCATAATCCCTCAGCTGCTGATTATCCAAGAACTCATCAAATAAAACAAGAAAATTCAATAAAGTCACTAATGAGTATGAAATGTTACTAAAAAACAGTGGCTTTTTGGCAAACCTTACATTTACACCAAACAGAACAAAAAATGCAACAGTGCTGGTGTATTAATGATCATTGCAGAAATAGTCTATCAAGCTTTAGATAGGAATAGTGAGGTTTGGGCTGTTGCTTTGGACACATCTCAAAAGCATGTGACAGGGTTTGGCATACCGGTCTTCTCCACAATTTGAAAAATTATGGTGTCTTTGGGCAAATTTTTTAACTGATTCAGTTTTTCTTACCAAATTGTGAAATGAGAGCTGTCCTGAACAGACCTTCTCCTAGATTCTTTTGTACTAATGCAGATGTCCCCCCAGTGCTCTATCCTTGACCCACTTTGTTTTTAGTTTTCGCTAACAACCTTCCTGATGATAACAATTCTCAATTTGGTATCTATGCTGATGACACAACCATTTACTCCTGTCTCAACACTAAGTCTGATCAATTCAATAAGTTCAAATTGGTGGCTGATCTCACAAATGAACTACATCTGTCTGTTGTTAACTAGGGCAAAGAATGGCTTGTTAATTTTAATGCCTCTAAAACTAAACCGCTCTCTGTTAATCATCTGATAGACCCTTTTCTGCTTTCCATCAGCATGGCTGATGCTAACCTCCAGGAGAGTAATTCATTGCACTTTCTCAAGTGAACATTCTCAGCCAACATGAAGTGAAAAGACTACATTGAATCCATTGCTAGGTCAGCCGCTATGAATGTTGATTCACTGTATTGTGCTGGACAGTTTTTCTCCCCAGAATCTATCTTGCATATCTATAAGTCTAACATTTGCCCATGCTTAGAATATTGCTGCCATATTTGGTCTGGTGCTTCTGCTGTTTATTTGGAAATTCTTGATAGAATCTAAAGGAGAATCAGAAATATTATTGGTCCCAGCCTGGTGTCACTTTCCTACCACCATAAAGTTGATTCCTTGGACCTTTTCTATAAATACTTTCATGGTAATTGTTCAGATGAGTTCTTCGATATGGTACCAATATTATTTTATTTGGTTTTCTGTAAATAGTTTTATTTTCATATTGTAAATATTCATTGGGGCTATTTTTTAAATTGTTTTATTCCCCTCCCGCCACAGACAATGAATTGTACATATGGGGACTAGTTAGGATTTTCATAGAGACAATGAGGTATTATGGTGGATGTAGAAAGAAAGGTAAGTAAGAATGCATTGTTTTGGTATAAGGAATATTGTTGTATGTTTGGGTCAGTGTTTGTGGTTAGCTAAGTTTAAAGTTGAGACAGATGAAGACTGTCCTTTTCCCCCATTCCCCATTTTGGCCTTGTGCCACATTTTGTATATATTACAAATAAATATCACTCTTCGCTATGGTACGTAGATTTTATGAATTTAAGCGCAGTACTATATTGGCATCAAGGTTTCATCAGTTTACAGTTGAAATGGCTAGGTGTAACTGTAAGTTCTATGCTAACAGTTTCTTTTCTTGCACTTCTCACTTGTGGAATTCCCTTCTGGCTCCATGCTTTCTGGCCAATTTTGATTTTCATATTTTAAATGCAATGGCAATCATTATCTACTGATTACTCTTCTGTTGTTCTCACTCCTTCATAATGTTTCCTATTTTCTAATTCTTTCACACCTGTTAACCCCATGTGTCTTTACTACTTTAGTTGGGGTGAAATTGATTTTTTTAAAATATAAAACATTGTAAGGTTTAACTCTCTGTATAATACAAAATTAGAATATTCATCAAACCCTTTGGAAAAACACTTCAAGCAGATTGCATAAAATATTCAACAAAAATACTGTGAAACATACTACAAATCATAAAATACAAATACAATAGTAAAATCAGCAAAACACCACAAGTACCCATCATCCTCACCTGTAACTACAGGACAAATGGAAACTGTCTCCAAGCCAGCATAATAAGAGTCAAAGGAGATGTAAAAAGGAATATATATATATAGTCATTCACAGACAGACTGTTTCGCTGTATCACAGCTCCTCAGTGTGGCTAGACATCCAATTGATTCAAGCTGGGATTGAAACCTGACTGATTTGACATCAGTCAGATATCTTACCTCTAGGCCATCATTGCACAGCAGAAAGGAAGGGAATATTAACGTTTTTCTCTATATGAAATATGCCAACAGCTCGGAGAATTCAATTCAATTTACTTAAAGTGTAATGCTTATAATAAGCATATATATTACATAATCATATTATCATATGAGTAATATATATATATATATAAAACAGAGAAGCTACTCACACAAAACATCATTTAACAACAAAAAATATGTACATTGCATTGCATAACATTCTCATAGCACATATGGAACTTCAAAAACACAAACCAAAACACCACCAAATATCATAAAAGTAGTAAAAACAGCACCAGCTGAGACCAAGGCTTCAAAATGATGTAATCTTTGTCTCAACTGGAAAATAATCACTTTTCCCAAGCAATATGAACTCCTAAAGGAAAGATTTGATCTCATTTTCAATACATGAAATCAAATTTCTACTGTGCTATATACAACTACATCCTGACTATAATATCCCATAACATAAATTAATGAACTACATTTCAAATACCAAACACTAGAAGCATAGTGTAGCAGTATGATTTCTCACACATCCTTAGGAGTTAAATAGATTCTTTTTACTTTTAAGTCAATTTAATGGCCAGGATATTCAGGATTCCTGTTACCAGCCTGTCTTTGAATTCACAAATATAAAATTTTGTTAGTGATTTTAGATAATCATAAAAATAGAGTCCTTTGAAAATGTTGAATGGGTGGTATCCTATTCCAGAACACAAGTGGACAGATAGGGGTGGTGGGAACTCAGCCTGTATGCATATAATGACCCAGTCTGTGAGGAAGTTATGGCAGCCAGTCAGTCAGGAGCAGTCAGTAAGGAAAGGACAGGCACGGAGTGAGTCAATAGTTGCCAGGTCAGGCAGTGAATCTAAGGATCTTTTCTTTGTGCCCAGAAGTTAGTAAGAGAGCAGTTCAGCTTCTCAAAGCCAAAGGAAAACATTGCTGATTAAGTGATAAATCGTATTGCTCGTTACTTTCCAATCAGTGTCTTGAAAAGCAGTTGTCGCTATTCTTTGTTGAAACTTGTTAATATAGTGAGTTGGGTGTATATAAATACACAGATGACCTTGGATGTCATCACAGCTTGTGCAGTGACACGTAAAGTATTGAATATGAAAAAATGAATAAACAAACTGTCAGGACTATAATCTAAAACATTAGACCCAGACAAGTAGTATGACATATGGTCTGATTACCACTTGAGGTGTAAAATTGCTATTCACTATGCAGTGTTGATTTCTATGTCTGCACACATACATATAAACACACACACTCTCTCTCCCATATATATATATATAATATATATATAGAGAGAGAGAGACACAGACAGACAGATTGATAGATAGTAAGAATTCATCAAAACAAGTTTTTGTTAAATTCAACTAACAATAAAACAGACAGACCTTGGGAGTTGAATTTAATGAAAATTGTTTTACACACACACACACACACACGGATTTTTTCTTATTGTTATAAGCATATTTGTTACAGAAACCATGCCAAAAATATTGTTGTCTGTTCAAACATCCTATTTGCTAAATATATTTAGGGTAATAAAATCGTATTTTGATGACAGTTGCATTTATTTTTAGAATTTACATTGTCTTTGTTGGAAATATATTTGTTTAATATATAATGTTGTTATGATAGGATATGGATGTGTTTGTTATTAACACAGCTGTAGCAGATCTCAACATTTTTTATTAAAAAAACTTTCAGTGTTGTGAATGGTTAAAGTGTTTATGGATTAAATTTTAAAAAATTCTTCTGATATTAGTTTTCACATTATGGTTAAAAGGTGGAATATGTGTGTGACCTGTGCAATCACTGAAATTTTTCGTCCAAACTGATTTACACAACGTAAAACAAACTGACGCAATTGAATATTTGTTATCAGTGCTGGTAATTTGAGAGTGCCAAATTATTAGAAAAGTGTAAGAATTTAGTGAAAAGATGGGCCGTAAAAGCAGTTTAAGTGATGCTGAAAAGAAAATTATTATCTCAGAACTTTCAAAAGGTAAATCTACCCTAGAAATTTCTAAAATGATAGGAGGTGTCATCAAACAGTGAAAAAAGTTCACCGCCAACCCTACACAAGTACGCAAAAGGGCAGATAAAGGCAAGCTGATGGTTATTTCACGTCGTCTCATGTCACGACTTAAACGAGAGCCCACGAATAACCCTGGACTTACCAGTCAAGAACTTTTCAGTCGCATTGGGTATCCTACTGTATCTAAAAGTACTCGGTGTCGGTATCTGAGAGGAATAGCAACAACAGTCAAACCTGTATCGAAGCCTCCTTTGACGAGAAATCACATTCAAAATCGATTGAAATGGGCCGAGGACAATATGAAGATTGACTTTTCTAAAGTTTTGTTCAGAGATGAAACTCGAGTAACATTTAATGGTTCAGATAGATGGTGCAAAGGCTGGATAATGAACGGACAGAATCGCCATCAGCGTTTGAGACGCCAACAATGCGGGTAGAGGCATAACGATCTGGGGTGGTATCATTGGAAAGACATTAGTGGGCCCAGAGAGAGTACCAGATGCCGTCAAAATGACTGCTGATGCATACATATCGTTTATGAAGGAGCATCTTGAACCATGGTTGAAAAGGCAAAGATTTGTCTTCAGGAGGGCCATTGTTTTTATGCAAGATAATGCTCCCTCACATGCTGCTCACAAGACTACTGAAAATTTGAAACGGTTAGGCTTCGATGGATCTCGAAAAATGAAGTGGCCAGCAAATTCTCCGGATTTGAATCCAATCGAAAACCTTTGGAGCATCATGAAGCGAAGACTGTACACCAACGGACGACAATTCAGGAGTAACGCTGAGTTGTGGGAAGCAATTCTTGACATATCTCGCGGCATTACAGCAGATGACATCCTACAATTAACAAATTCTATGGATCGTCGATTTTTTCTTCAAATAATTTCAAAACAGGGAAAGCACATTCCCTATTAATTTGTTTAAAACTGTGCCTTTGTTTGTATCTGTTATTATTTGTTTGATTATCTTATTTATTAGCTTCTTTTGATCATAAACATTCACGTGCAACATTAATAAACGTTTTGTTTTCTCAATTCTGGGAATTGTATTAAACCTTTATAATAATTTGGCACGCTCAAATCACCGCGCTGATAACAAATATGGCGCCAGTTTGTTTAGATTGCGCCGATCAGTACGAACATTTCAGTGATTGCGCAGGTCAGTGTTGCCAACATTGTGTGAAAATCTTGTGTGTATTGATTCGACGGTTTTTGAAATATTAGAAAAAAGTTATCTTGATAATAATTTGGCACGCAGTATATATATATATATATATATATATATGCAAAATTATTGACATTTCCTATATTTTAAAGATAATATTTCATCTTCATCTGGAACAACTTCTTGTATGACAAGCAGTATGGGTTTCGATCAGCCTGATCCGCTGCTGATGTTCTAACTACCATTAAACACAGAATTAGTGAGGCCCTTGACGACACACATACCGCAATGGCAATAGCATTAGATGTCTCGAAGGTCTTCGATAAGGTATGGCACAAAGGTTTGCTTCACAATCTCCCCAGCTATGAAATCACTGGAAGTGTTTCCTTTGTTATAAAATTCTTCCGAACAGGTAGATCCATGAAGGTGGTAGTTATTAACGATCTATCCTCCGATGTCCTGGCGGTCAGCACAGGCGTTCTCCAGGGGTCACTTCTCGGACCATCTCTCTGTATGATATACATAAATGATCTACCTAAGAATTTACTCCGACCCTTTGTAAACGTCTATGCCTATGATACGATGATATACGGCCATACCCCTGAAAGTCTTGACGATCAGTGATTGGCAGCTGACCTCTCTTTCGGTCTAAGTTCTCAGCGGGAAGAAAACTGGTTGGGTATATTCAATGCCTCTGAAATCAAACTAGTTATTCTATTACTGCACTACAGAACTACTGCTACTCACGATGGACAGATGTCCCTCAAAGAGTCACCGTGCTTTGAGGGGCTATTGGTCCTTAAACTCTCACCTTACCTCAAATTGAATTCCTATACACGATCCATCGCAAAAGATGCATGTAAAATGATCAGCTCCCTGACCACTCCTGTAAATACCTGACACCGCATGCTATTTTCTACCTTTTTATAAGATCCAGATCAGGCCGAAAATTAAGGGTGCCATTTGGGGACAGGAACTGTCCAAAAGCTCACTTAGAGTTCAAAAGGCGTCTCCGAGTCCTTTTGGAGAAGAATTATTTTCCATACTTCTACCACTCTCTCACAGGCGGGATGTGGAAAGTCTCTCACTGCTCTATCGTTTATTGCCATGGAAAGTGTTCGGACGAACTGCATCCCCTGGTCTTACCTTCACAGCTAAAACCCGACATACCACTTACATCGTAACAAACTAACCACATTCTCTCCGTATTCCATCGGTGAGAAGTAAGTTCCACTCAAACTGTTTCTTCCCGCGAACCACTGCCATAAGGAAAAGACTCCCAAGAAGATGTTTCTTCCATCGCTACAGTCTTAACTTTTTCTATCTAGAGCCAACCGTTATCTTCCTCTCCTATCCATATAAACTGCCCCTTTGCGTATCCCTCTACTCGTGTGGCTCCCTGGCCTTGTACAAGTTGAACCTTACTATAATAACTTGGACCGATTTTAAACTTAATTAAATTTAAAATAGGTCAAGTTATTGGAACATACATACACACACACACACACACATATATATATATATATATATATATATATGAGAGAGATGTGGTATAGCATATGGAAATAGGTATATTAATATACATGCACATAATCATATGATTATTTGTATGGATCTAGAACAAAAACAAGAACAAAATCTATTTCCATACCTGAGGATGTCTGTAGGAACAGACGAAAGCTTGTAAAAATTAAAAGCCCTTATGCAACTGGAATTTATGAACAGGGATCATATCATTCATATACAGGTTCGGGGTTGATGTATCTTATTTATATTGTTTGCGAAGATGTATTCTCGCCATTTAAATCATTAACCTCTATATTTGTTTTTTGTATGAATGATTCATGAATATATATATATATATATATATATATATATATATATAAGCGTTAATTTGTGAATTTGAGTCTTCTGCTATTTGATAATGTTACTGAGTGTTTCCCAAAAATGCCCCAATATACGACTTACAAATTTTAATGGCATCAATCATGAAAATACCGTAAAAATAATTAGCGAAACAGCGATCCAATCAAATTGATATTTTGTGGCCATATTCTTTCAAATTCTTTTCCTCTCATGTAGATTTCTTTTACTTCCAAATTTCATCAGTCCTGAAACCAGACGTTTACGTCAAATATAAAAATATCTTTCGCCATAACATTAAGAATTGAAAGTGGAGGAAAATTCCTAATGGTAGGATTCATTTGTGGTTAATAAATGATATATGTGTTTGTGCAAATACCTCAGAAAAAATCATTTATAACATGAGGACAATTCTTGACTAAATAAAGGACAACATCAGTAGTAAGTCTTGCTAAGATTTTCTTCTATATTTGTAATTGGACTGTAAAGACAACAAAAACATGTTAACCTATACTCTTTAGAATAAAGAGAAACGTAAGGAAGAACATGTATTTTTGTATTAATTTGACCTGTAACCTAAAAGTTACATCTGGCCTGGGTCTTTGATAAAATCCGAAGAATCTGCAATGCCAGCTGTCCAGATCTGGCATCTCGATTTCTGTCACTTTCTCACCGCTATAGTGTATCGTACCTGTGCTTTCTGTATATAAATATTTTCATGACAGTTATTTTTTTTCTAATTTGTTGCGGGAGTATGCTTGTTGATTGTGGGTCGGAAAACTCTTGTCTATTGGTATATTTATTCGGAGTGTGAGTCCAGGTAATAAATGAAGAAGTAACAAAAGTTTGTATTAACAAGGGTAAGCATACACAACAGAATATTGTTGCGTATTAAAAAAATTAACATAAAAGAAAACACTTAAAGACTAAAGAATGTGTTTGTGTGTGTAGTTTGGTGTAGGAAAAAATCCTTGAAAAAATATAGAGAAAGGTATATGTGCGTCCTCCAGTGGGGTAAGCGTTTCCTCGTTCGACCTACATCTTACCGTCCCTGAGGGAAATGGGAAAAAAAAGAGTGAATGACAGAATGTTACTGCCTATTTATAGGCTTAGAGAGCGTCGTCTAGCGACAGTTTTTTAAGGGTAATAAGTGGGGTAAATCCACAAATCTTTTCACCCAAGCAAGACGAGAAGGCCACTAAGACGCAAAGAGTTACTAGGAGTGAAAAAGCGGGAAAAGAACAAGAAAAGAACAGGGTTGAAGAAAAAGATGGTGATTGATGTTGCATTTGAATTTTTGAAGATTGTAGATGGTATGGAAGCATGAAACCGTAAGAGTTCCACGGGCTGCAAATAGGCGAAAAGAAGCTATTACTATAAAGCATACGGTTACATCTAGCTATTTCAACATTTGGCAACGAAGTCTCATTTTAGTTGAATATAACCGTAAGTTCTATGCTAACAGTTTCTTCTCTCGCACTTCTCGTTTGTAAAACTCTTTACCGGCTTCTAAAATTCCAATCAACTTTAACCTTCAAAAATTTAAATGCAATATCAATCGTTATCTTCTGTCGTCTTGATTCTTATGTTATTGTCTTTTCTCCCTAATATACTCAGTAACTCCTCGCGTCTTAGTGGCTTTATCGCGTTGCTTCGGGTAAAAGGATTAATAAAACAAACAAATCCACGAAATCAGATGCATTTCCAAGTAGCTTGAGTTGAAAGTAATGAAAGGATGTATAACAAAAGTTGTACTAAACGTGATTCTTTCTACGTGTTATCAGCTGGGACTTAATAAAGTTTCCTATCGTATCAATTTTCAAATTAACGTGACAGTTGGGGGATCGCCTAGATTCGGGGATGGCGTGTTGACTGGACGAGCTGACGAATTCTGTACTTACTTTGTCAATGCCTGTATTTCAATGGAAGATCGGCCTCCATAAACTTGGCTCAGATTGATTAATTTGTTTTTTCAACCTTTTCATTGACTAAAAAAAGAATATTATTTATTGCTGAACTGATTCTAGATATCGTTTTCTAAAGAATGTATAAATAAAGAAAAAAGTGTGCAAGACAACAAGAAATACTACCTGCAAAAAAAAAAAAAAAAAAAAAAGTGGATGTTTGTTTTATTGGCTGAAAATGTAAGAAACCGATCCCATATACAAAGGAAACACACACACACACACACACACACACACACACACACACACACAACCTGGGTTTTTTTAACCTAAGTCACTCCACGGAATTGCTAAAACATAGAGCATAGTCTGATGAAAAAGACGCCAAAGTTTATGAAAACAAAATTTTATCGTCAAAATGCTTATGTTTTTATGAAGAGGAGATAAATTTTAAATTTTTTTTAATTTTTCCATCTTTTAGAATATTCTAAATTTTGATTTAAAAACCTTGTTTCTCTTTGTCGCAACAAGGGGTAGTAAATAACATAGATAATTTTTGCTGCATTTTTTTGTATTTACACATATTAATTTGGAAAATCTTTAAAAAAAAAAAAATAATTGTCAGATGTTAATGAAACTTTCAGAAACTATTCACAGATGATCGAAATTATTATAAATATGTTGTTTTTTTTATTAAAGTCATGGCAAAAATATTTTTTTATATTTATTAACACCCATAACTAATTTTATGAAAAACTCTAGAAATTCGAGACCATCGGTTTTAGTGATTACAATAGTTAAAAGCACAAGTTTTTTAAAGAATGCAAATCATGTATTTTTTTTTTTTTTTTTTTTGGCCAACGTACCTGAAAATCAGCTGTGAATTGTAACATACAAAACTCAATAAAACAAATATATTATTTAGTTTCAAATGCTTTTATTTGTTTTAATTTGTTTTATGAATATGGACAATATTTTCTGAAAGCAAAAATTTTTTTCAATGAAAATTGAATTTTTAATACAATTATTTCTTATTTCTTTTAATTTTAAAAAGATTTTTAAAAAATGTTTAAATTGAATTAAAAAAATATTTTAACATTAGTTAAAAGCAACATCAACCTTTCAAAATGTCCGTGTGAGATTGTCATTGTCTAGCGCTTTGAAAATTGTATAATTTGGACCAATCAGATTAACTATGGTAATTAAGAAATGTAATTTTTGTGTTTATAGTCGGACAGTAATTATCAAGTATGGAAGACCCAACCAGAATACAATTTAGTTGCATTATTTGAGTTCAGCATTGTTCTCTGCTGTGAAGCCTTTACTTAGGTGAAACACATATGGAGAAGTTAATTTGAGTTTTCAATTTCAACTGAGAAGGGTACCTACAAGTAACAGTATCATCTTATGAAATTTAACTATCAATCCTTTTTTAATTTATATGATCTTATTTTTATATTAATCTCAGTTATGACATTTTTCCATAAATGAAATATCAAAATTAATAATAAAATGAATGGAAATAAAAAATAACACAGTAAAATGTAATAAATGTACATAAAATTATAGTATTTATGTAATACTTCTGATAAAATTTCATAAGAAAGGTACCTAAATTAATTAGATACCTTTTTCTTATGAAATTTAATCTCACTATTAACAGTCTTATTTTTTAATTTTTTATATTTCCATAAAGCATCATAAACGTAAAAATGAAAGCTAAGTACAAAAAAAAAATAAAAATAAAAAATTAGAGCGCTGAAAGTTTTCTTTAAAAGTAACAAGGTAAATAATTTGTTCACTTAAATAATTTCACTTCCTTCCATCCATAGAAAGAATTATCCTCCCGTAAGTTATCTAAAACGTCATGAATGTGCCTTTTCGTCAATCGCCAAATGACAATCAAAGGTTATGACCTGCTTTGTTTTATTTTCAAATTACATTTTTTCAAACAGAAGCTGTTAAGCTTGGTTCAAAATATTTTAAATAAACAGTATAATTTCTGTTTTTATTAAAATCAGTTTTGAAAAAATGATAATTGATTTTTAAAAGAATATCAAATTAAGATTTTAATCTTTTTATCAAATTAAAAAAATGATTGAAATGATTGATTATCTGTCCTTTTTTTTGACCAAAAAAACCAATATTTTTAACGAAAAATTTCAGACGTGATAGGAACGATTAAAAAAAAAAAAAATCCCCAAAATACTTTGATCTTTCCTCCTTAATAATAATATGAACATTAGACGATAAAAATTTTGTTTTCGTCAAGTTCAGCTTTTTTTTATCATGCTTGTTTGCATTTTCGTGGGTGAGTTGTCCCCCTTTCATTCTCACGATGTGTCTTAATCGTGTTTTCAAATTGATTTTGTTAAAAAACAATTATGTTTTTCCCATTTTGGCACCATTAGAATCACCACAAGGTAATTTTATGTAGTCCTGTGAAGTTTTGTTGAAATCGGCTAAAAAATGTAGGAAATTCGATCCAATATATAAACGTTACAGACACACACACACACACACACACACACACACAATCTGCATTTTATAATAAGTAAAATTAATGGGAAAAAATAGAAATATGTTTGTTAATAAAAGCAAATTTACAATAAATATATAGAATGAATTTTTATTTGTAAAATATATATATATATATATATATATATATATATATATATATATATATATATATAAAAGGAAGAGAACTTAAACACAAGATTATATTAAAATGTCTCACTTTAAAAAGATTGTCATAGTTTCACTTTATAGCTTAATAACATTTCCGGCACATAGTATTTTCATATTAATTAAATAATAATCCTATCTGCAGATATGCAGAGATGCCAAGTAAGTTTGATTGAAATAAATCATTTGAAGTGAATACTATTATTTCATACACAACAATTACATATTTTTAACAATATCCATCCAAAAGCTGTCACAAGTTTTGAATTAAAAGTTTACAATTTTTAATCATTTGAAGAGACAAAAGGTGCTTCTAGTTACCAGTCCTATGTAAAGCTTGTTCGTAAAATGCAGGCGGAAGTATGATTTGTTTTTTTAAGATTCAGGAGTTTTAACACTATTCATATAGAAGAATGTTATTAAGTAACTTTAATTATAAGATCAGAAAAGTGAAAAAAAAATTCTAAAATCATGAACCCAAATAATAATATATTTTAAAAATAGTTACACTAACTGCTTTTGCATATTTTATAAGAATAAAACTACAATTATTATGGAATTAAACCTTTTTAAGAATCAATGACGAGTTAAAAATTAATGAACTTATATTTTATTCAATACACATTATTAAATATGACAACACCAATAGATTTGCAAAATTTAACCAACTGCACTAATGAGCATGATTAACATGCCTAAATAAGCCAAAATATATATATATTTTTAAAATCACTGTAATCTTGCTACAGTATGCTTTATATAATAATACAAAATTAGCTTAATAATAAGATAGATTCTAATCAGAATTTTAGCTATACTGAGTCTTAAATGGAGTTACACATACTTAGTATTTTTAAAAAAAAATGAAACTGATTTTTAAAGACAATTTCCAGTCTAAATCCAGTGCCATTGAAAAAAAAAACAAAGGAGAGGATAAGTATCAATTAATTTGTCATCTTTTGTACATGTCAACTTTCTTCATTGCTGTTTTCACCCAAATGATTTACTCCTATTATGAGTGGCAAACAAAAAAAACTGTCAAAAACACAAACTAATATACATTATCAAATAAAATCTATAATCATCAAAACAAACATATATTCACATTTTTATTTGACACTCTATAACACCTTTAAACTGGCTTAGGTTAATTTTAACTGACTACATTTTTTTTATTTAGCAATTTAAATTATTAAAATTAAGTGTAAAATTTGACATGCATTATCAAGTCAAGAAAAGATACTATATTTTGATATATGGTTTAATTCTACAAAGTGTGTTGGGTAAATTATCGTCATTTTATATTTTTAATTTAATGCAT
>CAHIKZ030004489.1:1267500-1427500 GCA_903632075.3 Acanthosepion pharaonis
AACTAATAGCTAGTTGAAGCTTATAAAAATCTGGTATTAAAGTTTCTACCAATACTCATGAATGAATACCATCCCATGTTTGGTTAATTTTATTTTTGTTAATAAAATGGAGATTTTTTTAAACTATGAAATAATGTTTTTATAAAATTTATAATTTCATATAATAAAATAATTTTCTATGAATTGATTGAGTTATGAGTAATGTCTTCTATTATTTTTAATAGTGGTGACAGAAACATTTTGAAATGTGTTTAGTAGTCAAAAGTTTTCCTGTTAAAACATCATGTCAGTTTGATGTGTGATAGCATTGAGTAATAATGGTCATCTGAATACTAAATCTGAGTTATGTATAAGGCAATGATCAATGATAGAACTTTTGGTACCAGAAGGTTGCATGCCATTTCATATTCATAAATGTATAAAGGCAATGAAACTGTGTTGTATTTTACAGAATATCAACCTTTTCCAGGCAATTTAATACGCAATACTATCATTTTACTAAACAATAGATAAGTAAACACAAGTACAGTCTACATGAAAGTCAAAAAGATAGACATAGATCTGATCTGTGTGAGAGCCAAAAAGGTGAACAACCATGTGGCCCCTTTTGTTATTAGTGGATATACGAAAATAAGATGATAGTGTGTTGATGGCAGACTCAGAATGCAAAACTGAAATAACGCTTAGTTAAGGTAGTTTGCTTGATTCTGTTTAGCAGAATATCAGCCTCTATGGGTTATTTAATGCCGAAATTTAAATATTTTGAACATAATTTTATGCCTTTAACTAAATATCTTTTGAATGCAATCTTATGCCTTTAACTACAGATAAAATGTATTGCTGGTCATTTTACTATAAATAGGTATTGTGATAATTTTACTATAAATAGGTATTGTTGGTAATTTTACTATAAATAGGTATTGTTGGTAATTTTACTATAAATAGGTATATATCATTGGTATTTTTACTATAAAAATGTATTTTTACACTTTTATAGTATTTTGTTTGGGGTCCACTATTTGCCGATAAGTGGGGCCCTAACGGTTGCTACCACCCTGGGTCATAATCAAGCAGGTATAGAAATTTAACTATTTGGGTAGCATAGTGACAGAAGTAGTAGATACGTGGTTCTGCAGAAGGATACTGAGAATTCTATAGACAGTGAGTAAGCAACAAGGAAGTCTTAGAGAAAATGGCAGCAGAAAGAACACTTATTCTCAGAATCAGGAAAAGACATTATGTATTCAAGAAATTTCAACTGAGGATGGAGGGCTTTGGAAAATTTAACCATCACCAGGCATACTGAAGGCAAGAGAGAGAAGGGAAGGCAGTGAGCCACTTACCTGGCAAGCTTGTCTGAGTGGATGGTGAAATTGGGGAGAAAAGGGTAGCAAAGGGAGAAAAACTGCTAAGTGCCACAAGGGGTAGTAAAGTTGTTGAGAGCCATGATCCTTTATGTCCTGAAGGGACATGGCACATAGAAGAAACAAGAGATGATGGAAAATATAAAAGAAATACAATAAAGCATAAAGATAGCAAAAAATGCCTTCCAGAAACTAAGTAAAGTATTAAGAGATAGAAAAATACTGTTATAAACAAAAAAAAAAGTATGCTGAACTGCTACATAATATCGATTATGTGGAAGTCGATGCTGGGCAATTTTCAATTGAAGAGATTTGAAATGACAGAGAGGACAGGTGATATCTTCAAGTGACACATATGGTTCTACTGATGGATACTGAGAATGCTATGGATAGAACATGTGAGCAACAAGGAAATTTTAAGGAACTATAAAGAAAGCAACTATAATCAGAAAGCAACAACTGAATGAGAAAAAGGGCTTGAAGAATTTAACACTCACATGACATTGAAAGTGAGGGGAGTAAAGGAAAACAGCATATAATCTACCTAATGATGTAATGCCTAAATCGTCCAGTTCACACTCCTTCCAATCTCTTGAACAGTAGTAGAGTTTTAGCCATTGCTTCCTGTTGAGGATTGGTTTTCCAGCTCCTTCTAAAGTCTTCTCATTCTCTTTCGCTCCCAGTAACCCCTTGTGTCTTAGTGGTATTGTTGCCTTGCTTGGGGTAAATTGATTGACTAAAAGTAAAAATAGATGGCAGAACAAGGGCAAAAATAAGGATAGTAAAGAGTCAATAGGAGTAGATAGGTTTGCCCATTGTCTGGTTCACACTCTTACTTGGTCTTTTGAACAGGAGTAGAGGTTCATCTCTTGTTTTCTGTTTAGGATTGGGTTTCTGGAACCTTCTAAAATCTACTTCAACCCTATACTTGTAATGTCTCTACCTAAACTCTGAAATTTTATTCACTAATTAAATCTTGACCTCTTCAAGTCTAGAATTAGCTATCTTTCCTCTTATCTTACTCTTTCTTATGCTAATACAAATACACACAGTAACGCTTTACATTGAGTGGCCCTTGGTCCTTGTATTGGGTGAAAAAAAAAATGTAAAAAATTACTTGGAGCAACAAAAGACAGGATGTTGTGAAAAGCCATGATCGCCCACATCCTGAAAGGACACAGTACATAAAAAGAGACAGTCATGGTGTTTTCTCTGATTTGTTATAAGCAATGAAATTATTCAGCTTTGAAGACACAGAATAAATAAAAGGAGATATTAATTGGAATAGCATTTAAAGTTTCTCTTTTTAAAACTTCTCTTTATCTGTTTTTATTATGTTTCTTACATGACAGCCAACCAATTGTAACAGATTAAACTATATAAGGTGACTGGGACTGGGAAAAGCAGATAGGAAGCCGGTAACTGGAGTGAAAAGCTCAGCAGCTGTGACTCGCACTTGTTTAAAAATTGGAATCAATAAAGAGAGCTGTAGTCAAAAAAAAAAAACATTTAAGAGGAAATGACTCAGATTTCTAGAAACATTCGGAGCTGGGGAATTTTCAAAAAAGGATTGAACTACTTGAAGTTTCATAGGCAAGACATGTAGTACATTTAATCATGAAGCTAGGCTATATTGTCTTTGATGTCATGTCAACAGTAAACACTTTTAATTTTATGCATATTGATTTTACGCACACATATATATATGATTAATACAAATAAAATTTGTCACTTACCTGATTGATGTTAGTAATTGTTTGCACTATTTACGTTCAGGCTATTGTCCTCATCTTTGTTGTTGTTATCGCATCGTTTCAGCTAACAACAAAGATGAGGACAATATACTGAATGCAAATAGTATAAATAATCATAACTCCACATCCCAGAAATTTAGACAGAAGAGGACTAGGTGATAATAACATCAAAAATAAGGAAAATAGATTATTTTTTTTTTACAGCTTATCTATCTTTGTTAATTTATTAATTATTACTTTGTTTAAAACGAGAAAATATTTTTAAATTATAAGAAATTCTGGAGATAATAATGATTTACTGATACAAGTCTTACTAATTAAACCATAGGTAGGGGAAGAAGAGTTGCATACATACCTTTCTCAAGGGTATCTATGCATAAGTGAAAATGTAATGAATCTGTCTGGAATTGAAACTTAGCTCTCAATTTCTAATTCTGAGACATTATCCATTGAACCACCAAGCTTATAGCACCTACTATTCCCAAGCAGTGACATATCTGGGTACTGACTAGACTCAATATTGCTTAACTCCAGTGATCATACAAGAACCTGTTTCAATGTAATAGGGCCATAAGCATATATATATATATATATTATATATATACTATATATATATTATATATATATATATATATATTATATTTTATTACTTTTTCATTGTTTTGTTTTTGTTCTGAGCTACAGGATAACTTGGACATTTATTGCTATTGATTATTATAAAAAAAGCCTTCAAATTTCTTTACAAAGGAAAAGGTTGGTCATTTTTCAGTGTCTATTGTATTGTATCCAATGCACTGTTATTATGATAAGGGAACAGTCTATTAAAGTTTCAAATTGACACCTATGGGGCCTAGGTATGTGGCACTGTGAGTAATCCCCACAGTTTGATTGTTTCATTGTTGTTGTTTTTAGATCTTTGTATGTTAAATAAATTAAAGCATGTTGTAGTTGAATTTCAGATTTCATTTTCAATTAGAATAGGATTCCCAATGCTTTGTCGTAACATCAAAGTTTTTGTCAATAATTTTGAGAAAAGTCATTATATGCAAAATATTGTTCAGACGATTGAAGATCTTCTTTACATGCTGTCGTTTTTCATCTGACCCATTCTTCAGACTTGTGAGGTGTATTCTTTGACAAGAAAGAAAACCTGCAACAACAGAGATAGGATTTACCAGACCCACCTTCCCAAGACATACTATGCATAAATAGGCAAACACAGACCTCCATGTCTGCAATAAGACAGAGTGTCAAAAAAATATAAAAATAATAAACACTATTTATGAGATTCTTTATTTACACTATTTATTATATTATTTATTGGAATGGTTGGCAAAACATTTGCTTATTGCCAATTGATTCAAAATTTATAAAATAGTAAATAAGGATTTCCTTATAGTCAGTTCACATATTTTAATAATTTAGTCAATGTTTATTATAAATTTCTGAATAAATAATTGTTTTCACATTTATTTCTTTATAAATTGGTAAATGATAAATATTGCATTGCATTAATTCTAATTGTATTAGTTTTTGGTATGTAAAATTATTCTTGTAAATAAACAATCTTATAAATAAATAGTGTTTCATATTTTTGTTGTAAATTCTCAAGAACAAAAAAGAAAATGCATAAATTTACTTTCATCATACGTTTAGGCTTTATTCTAATTCTAATCATCAATTTTTTAAAACAATAAACATTGCCAAAGAGTGAAGGAAGTTTAAAAAGTGATGTCATGGAAAAAAACGTCCTTTTGACACTACGTCTTATTGTTGGCATGTTTGTCCATGAATAAATACCACTGGCTTTCAACTTAGATATGGGGAGGTGCTCATCTGTGCAGTGACCTTACAACCACACCCAGTCATGATTACTTCATTCTTCAAACTGAAAGAAAACATGACTGGCCATTATTATTATTATTGTGTGAGAGAAACCAGCATGCCAACCAAGTAATGTTGGGGTTAAAATATACAAATCCCAATATATCCATTGCGACATCCAGACTGCTAAGTGTGTACCTGGCACATACATGTAATTTGAGCCAGTTAGAAATATCTTCAGGAAAAGTAACCCTATTCACTCATATGGCATCCAATTGAGAGTGTTCCTAAGTATCTCGATGTGACACCTGAGTCACCTTGGCTGTCTCATCTTTCAAACAACCCTTTTGACACCCAACCATGATGCACCTCTCACTACTCCTGTGTATGGACAGAGATGCATGGTGCATCTGCCCCTAGGGAACATGCTGGTTATGATCAGGCAACTGGTACTGAATGACATATTTACTGCAGCCCATTCCCAAAGATATTAACAACTATAATCAATTAAAATTGGAAGCCATGAGAGTCACATGTCTAGTGTAGTATCAGGGCATTTTTGTAACCAGCAGCAGATTAAACTCATTACCTTTGCCTTCATCAATCTGTAGTGATCTCACAATCACGAGAAATAATAATTCCCATGATTCCGTAGAAAAAAAGGAAACCATGCTACCGGTGGGAGATTTAGAGACTTCCTCTCTTTTACCCGCTCCCTCGCAAGGAGAGCATGTGGAATTGAGCAGCTCCAGAAACAAAGATCACAGATAAGTCAATTTACCCAAATATCACTTTCTCATGTTTAATATTGCCTTTTACTGATAGACTTATCACTTGCAAATAATCCATTCATTCATTAGCACAAGCACAAACCAGAAACATTTTACTAACAACCACATTACAAGAACTTTCATACATTTATTGAACTTGGAAAAAAAAATCCTTGATTTTATTTATATATATATATATATATATATATCTATATATATATATATATATATAATATCTCACTTTCTTGTTTTGATGAATATGTCATATTTTACTAACCAAAAACAGGAGACAAACAAGGCCCATCATAACAGATCTTTCTTCTCTGACCCTTGTCTAAATTTTCATTTCTTACAATCACTTGGCTAATCTGTGTTTTAATATGTACTTTTTGTTATACATTTTACCATTCTTTCTTAGGTAGGTCATTCTGGAAGAGAATGAATTTTCCTGTATCAATACTCCTTTCTCTCCACCTCTGTTCCCTGTTGTTGGATACTAGTAACATGACAGAAATAACCTTCAGGATATCTAATTGCTCAATACAGTTTTTCTCTACCTGGCACTTAGAATCTATTTCTTGAACTATACCTCCCCATTACATCATAGAAAGGAACAGAATATTCCCTGATGTTTGAAGGTGTCAGAATTACCCTAGTGCTGTAATATACAAGGAATTTATAAAATCTGTGTAATTTTAAATACTTAGTTTTGTAACTATACATAATGGAATTAATCTGTAAAAAGATTAAGAAAAAAGTTTTTTTTTAATTTATTGTTGGGTTGATGCTACACTTTCTTCACTTATGCTTGGTCTGCCAGACCATAGCTTATCATTGGCAGAACCTCTTTCTTGAAACTTTTTCATCCACTTGGATATGGAATTCCTGCATAGTGCTTATTATAATGAGTTCTAAACTTTCTTTGGACAACAGTAGCCAACCAAAGAACATAGTTTACTTTTTCTTCTTCACTGCTCACATGTTTTATCTATGGTATTCATTGGTAGAACCATACCTGTTGCTTCAAGACTTTTCATCTGTGAGGAAATTGTTCAACATTCACTGCCATATAACAGATTGGATATTATATAGCAGTGATGATAATGATATTTTCCTATGTCTTAATACTTTACTTAATTTTTGGGAGACATATTTTCCTATTCCTATTTGCCTTCAGATTTCTGTCACATTTTCCATCATCTGTTACTATACCAGACTTATTAATATTTTTAATTTATCATATATAATCACATTTTTTTTTTAATTATCTACTATGTTTATTATAGTCTGTTCACAGACAGTATTTATAATTTATATGCTATCTACTTTGTGGAACCCACTCCCAAGAGAATGCTTCCCCAATCACTATATCTTAACCTGGTCAAGTCTAGATTTAACCATTATCTTCTCCATATATCCTCATAAACTGTGCCCATTACCTCTTACCTTGTGGCTCTGTGCCTTGTACAGTGAAAAACTATATATTTTCACAGTCAATGGCAAGATACTCTTAAAAGTTATTTTCTGGCTATGAGGAAGCATCATTTTTAGGACCATATTTTTATTATTTTCTTAATTAGTCAGTTAAAAACCAATAAATGATTTAGTCATCATTATGATGTGTTTCACATGAAGAAATACATCTGTTTATATTTCTGAGATGAGGTATTGTAACTATTTATATTATTTACATTGTTCAAACTGTTGTCCTTATTTTTATTGTCATATTCACGTTTTGGCCATTGTACACTTCGGCCTTCTTCAGGTGATATACATTAGAATTTTGAACAAACTCTTTATTTTGTTCACTGGGGTAGATTGTTCTAGTTCCATATGCCATTTTTTTTCTGGATATCTCAGTTCCAGTTATTTCCCTTTAAAAGAAGGAAATTACTGGAAAGTAATTGAAACTCACCTGAAGCGAGCTGAATGTGTAATGCTCCTCATGCCAATGACACTTCCACCGAGCTTCACTACGGCTTTTGACTTCACTGAATTTGATGTGTTCCTCTCGAATTTTAAG
The DNA here is from genome assembly GCA_903632075.3 of Acanthosepion pharaonis. NCBI lineage: Eukaryota > Metazoa > Mollusca > Cephalopoda > Sepiida > Sepiidae > Acanthosepion > Acanthosepion pharaonis. The sequence goes on from CAHIKZ030004489.1 coordinate 1,275,236, forward strand.
TTGGGGTCATCAGGAGAGAATGTGCACCGTTTCGGGGCTTTCCTCTCAACGGTTTCAGTTGCACACCGGCCCCCCTCACTGATGTGAGGCCCCATTATAACGATATACAAGTCTTGTAGATAAACTAGTTCAAATGTGTAACGGCATTGATAAAATCTGTTAAAATGAGATGTCAGTGTTATTAAACTTTAAATTTTATTAAATTTAACTTTAATAACTCAACTCTCCAATTTTTTGTTACCTCTTCTGTGGGCAGGTATTGCACTCACAACTCTTTGGATCAAGTCACTGGATTACTTCAACCACTGGGTCACATGGAACTAGAATAATTTACCCCAATGGATGAAATAAAGGGTTCAGTTTAAAATTCTAATGTATCACCTGAAGAAGGCTGGATTGTACAATGGCTGAAATGTCATGAATATGACAATAAAGATGAGGACAACAGTCAGAACAATGTATATAACGTAAATGAAGAAATACAGTTCACAAAATGGAGAAACAACTTTTAAATCTAGCATCAGAATGTGGAACATACATTACACAATGTTTTTTTTTTTTTTATTGCTTTCTTGTAATTATGATACTGTTCTAATTTTTTTGTTCAAGACATTAATCGTTGTAAACTTTGGGCATCTTTTATATAATTATAATTTTTAATTACAACCATAATGTCTTTTTTTTCTTTTTTTTTTTTTTTTTTTTAGAGTTTTAATAACTTGGCTAATAATGTGAAATATTGAAAAACCAATAAAATTTATGAAATTGTTGACATATTGTCAGAATGATATGTACTCTACTATAATTTATACATATTACCTGAAACATCCTCTTTATTAAATACAAATATTTCTGTAAATCCATTCATTGCCTAAAAATCGTGACAAAATATACATGGCTAATTCTGTATGATGCAGGGTATATATGTAAATTTTGTGCACATGTCAGTGTGTGTGTGTGCATGCATATATGTTATATACAGGATGCAATGGATAAATTGTCTAAATTATGCAAAAATGAAAATAACACTGACATCTCATTTTAACAGATATCTTTACCAAAATTACACAAAAATAACTTGAAACATTAAAGAGTAAATTTATTCAATAAAAATTGCCATTGGCTTCAACTACAGCCTCCAGTCGACTTCAGAATCTTCTGCAACTCTTCTAGACGGTCTCCTTGTTTAAGTTGGTGAATGCTGCCATAATCCTTGCCTTCAGTTCATCTTTGGTGTTACAAGGAATTTTGTTGGTTTCTCACTCAACTGCGCCCCACACATAATAATCAATGGGGTTGCTGTCTAGGGAGTTAGGTGGCCAGATGTAAGGGATGATGTGGTCACAGAAATTGTCTGACAGCCATGCCTGGGTTCTCCTGTTTGTGTGGCATGGTACAGAGTCCTATTGCCAGATATAGTATCTTCCAGCAGCCACCCACTTGACCCAGAGCAGCACTACCTTCTCAAGGCACTTGATGTAGGTCTCCATGTTGAGTCTGAGGCCCTCATGAACAAATTTGGGAGTTCTTTTCTTATCAGAAGGATCAGAGGGAGTTTTCTGAGTTGCCATACCTTCATAATCACCATTAGACTTATCCAACTTTTTCCAAACCCTCTGTGCTGTCCTCAGATTCACACCCAAACACTTCGAAATGTTCATATTGGAGCTTCTGGTGCAAATTCCAAGCAGTACAACATGACATTTCCAAATTTCTGATGGAGTGTATTGTGTCTTGGTATGCTTTTCTTACAGATGGTGCCCAACTGATCATACTATAGGGTGCAGTTGACAAAATTAAAAATATAAAATTTACCCATCGCACCTGTATATGTACACGTGTGATGAGGTGAGTGATAACCTACAGGGGAGGGGTGACTAGAACCAAAGAAGGCGTGACAGTAGATGATTAATAGAATTAAATGTAGAAAGCCCCATTCTTATGGTAGAGAATCATGGAATGTGCAAGAATGTCTGATTATGTTTAATGATTATTGGAATTAAATGTAGAAAAATAACTAATTAAGAGAATTATTTTTTTTTTTTTTTTTACATGAGGGTTGAAGTGGGGGATAACCCAAATATTGACTTAGTATAATTGGATATGGTGCTGTAGTCACCCACAATAATCACCAAGTTGGGCAAAAAGGAGGACAAATAATAAATGACTTCCTTATCTGAAAATAGCCATGATCTCAAAAAACCAATGTAATGAAGTTGTTTACTTCAGATTTCAGTAGTTTCTGAGGCAGAACAATTTCAGAGAAAAAAAGTTTTCCAAAAGAAAAACTTAGCCAAAGACAATGGGCTTAGTCTTCTTTTATGTGCTGTGTCCCTTCAGGATGTAGGCAATCATGGCCCTCCACATCTTCCTGTCCCTTGTTGCTATTACTTAGTCTTTTTGTTGTTTCTCCCAAACCCTGTTCTATCATCCATTTACTCAAGTTCATCAAGTAAGTTACACATTGCTTTTCTCTGAGTATCAGATTTTCCAAGCCCTCCTTCCTCATTACATGCCCCAGAAATTCCAACTGCCACTTCCTGATGTTAAGTATGTTTCCTTTTTCTCTAAAATCTCATCATTACTCACATGTTTGGTCCATGGTATTTTCAGCATCTTTCTGTAGAACCACATTTCTGTTGCTTTAAGTCTCTTTTTCATCTTTGAGGAGATTGTCCAGCATTAACTGCCATATAGAACGACAGATATCACATAACATTTCAGTACTCTTCTTTTTTTTTTTTTGGTTTCTAATGAAATTTTTATGTCTCTTAATACTTTGCTTAGCATTTGGAATGCATCTTTGGCTATCCCAATATATCTTTGGATGTCAGTGTTGCATTTTCCATCCACTGTTAGAACACTTCCTATATATTTAAATTTTTGTACTTCTTTGATTTTAGTATCTTCAATTTTTAATTTTGGGCTCATTCTGTTTTCTTATAGTTTATACTTAGTCCTTTCTTCTTGCTTTCCTTAGACCAATTCTCCCATAGTCTTATAAGGAGTGGTTTTAGAAAAGTCAGTTATCAAAAAAAGCCATTTGTTTGTAAAATAAGGAAAGACAATAGTTTGTAATATGAAGACAATAATTATTCATATGCAAACTATTGTCTTCATCTTTGTTGTTGTTATCACAACATTTCGGCCATTATGTTCTCAAGCCTTCATCAGGTGTATGACAATCTGGGTACCTTACAGGGAATTCTGAATTGAACCCTTTATTTAATCTGGGTAAACTGTTCTTGTTTCACTATCCTTGTCTGGTATTATCTAGTCTAGTCTTTATTTTTAGTACTGTTTGTCCTGTTTACATGGAGTTCAAGTACACATTGCCTGGGCCATGAATTGAACCCACAATTACTATGTCGTCAAATTCACCAGCTAACCTGCTATAATCCACTAAGTTATTGTCTCATGAAATAATAACTTGGAGCCTTATCATCCTTGACTCATGTATGTGAATACTCAAACAGCAGACAGCAGTAGCAGGGTAAAGGGTCAAATCAGAAGGAAACTGCCAAAGCAAGAAGTAAGGTGCATAAATAGATAGATTGAACTTTTCAGCTGAAGTTTCTCTTGTACAAAGATGAACACACCTTTTGCATTAAAATTAGTTCACATCATTTTCACAAGGATGAGATCAAATGATTTTCTAGGGTGTGGGCAACCCCCACTTCCCTGGTAACATGCAGTCAACAATTAGTATAAACTACATCTTATTGATATCTTGAGAGTATTCTGTTTTTCTTTTTTCCATTATTACAAGACTTCAATCAATCCCTGGAATACATCAACTTTAGTTTTGTGTAACATTTAACTGACTCAGGATTGCAAAGTTTCAACCATGAGTTTGGGACTTCTTCAGATCTTCTAAATATAATGTGGACATCATTGAACCAGTGACTGGAACACAAACTGTTAACTGTAGCGTTACATTTGGGCTGTTATAACTGGGATTATTCCATTTATAGTTAATTGGCTGCAACTTACATATGAAGGGCCTAAGTGTCATTTCCCACCCCTGAACATGGTGTTACATTTGGTGTCACAATCAAAGATCCCAACCCTGAAGTTATTAATGAAAGAAACAGCGTATAGTGTTCACATGTCAGTAATTCTTCGATGTGCTGTGTCCCTTCAGGACATTACCAGTCATGGCTCTCCACAATTTCCTGTCTTTTGTAGCTCTTAATAATTTTTGTCTTTTTGTTATCTCTCTTCTAAATCTTGTTCCATCATTCATTTACTCAATCTCGCTAGGTAGGTTATGCATTGTTTTCCTCTTTCCCTCAATCTGTCCTGTGAGTATCAAATTTTTCAAACCCCTTTTTCTCATTATGTGCTCTAGAAATTTCAGTTCTCTCTTTCTGATGCTAAGTATAAGCTTCCTTTTTATTTTGTTTCCATTTTCTCTAGAACTTTTTTGTTGCTCACATATTCAGTCCATGGTATTCTCAGCATCCTTCTATTATACAACTTCTGAATCAAAACTAGTCAATGGCAACCAAATAGAAGGACAGCGATAAGTTGTTGAACCTCAAGTTCCTTCTGACTGCCATGGTTACCATTTAGCTGACTCTTTACTCTTTAGTGTACAACTCATTTTGTTGCTGGTATCATATTGGTGGTATGGTTCCACTCGACTTAGCTGATGTTTGTCTGTTGTGACCATTCACTCCTCGGCCACGTGTTTAAAATTAGTAACCTTAAGTAAGAAAGGTTTTAAAAAAAATTTTCATGTGGTCTTAAATTTTTGATCAGGAGTGTATATGAGAGAGAGGTAATTTAAAGCAAAATTTTCTTTGTCCTAAAATATTTTTTCTACTTGCTTCAATACCATAGGAAAAATATCTACAAATTATATAAAATATCTATTAATATATAATATTGTATGAGAAATTGGACAGGATTATTTCCATAAGCAGTCATTTTTCAGTTGATAAAAATAACCTTTCAGATTTGTTTCACCTGATGGCTGACTTCACCTGTTTCAAAGTTAACCTATAAACAAATTAGAGCTGGTATTAATGTCAGACATTAATGTGCACAACTGCACAAACCCACAGGTAGCATTGATTAAACTTTTTATGCACTTTGTCAGTATAACATTGCAAATGCATATCAATATGAAAATATTTTGTTGTAGATTTAAGCAAAATCAACAACTTATCAGTGAAAGAATATATTATTTGCATTAACATTACATTGTTATCATCACAACATTTTTGCAATTATGCCTTGTTCAGGTGTTTGTCAATACAGGTAATCTTCAGGGAATTTTTAATTGAACCTTTTATTTAATCTATATCTTGTCTTGATCTTTTTTACCACAGCTGAATTATTGCTATCCTTGTTTCTGCAGAGTCTGGGCCTGTACAAATCTCACCAAATTCACAATCCAATGCTTTGATCCACTAGCCTATTGTCACATAGGACAATCCTGAGTCTAGAACATGAAATCCTCAACCTAAATGTTAAAATTTCCTGAATTGACAGACACCTGAAAAAGGCTAAAATGTTGTGATAACAACAAAGATAAGGACATTAAGGTGAATGTTAATAACTTCTCATCCCAGAAATTCAAATGGAAAGAATTGTCTAAGAAAAGTGATAAAAAATGCCACAAAAGCAAAAGATACTTGTAAAAATATACATAATTAATGCAAATATAGTTTGTTACTTAGCTGATTGGTATTCCCTTCAGCATCCAGAGTTTCAGAGATGAACCCTCCAGCAATTACTGTCCACTCATCAGGGGTTATCAGCAATTGATTGTTTATATTTGTTTTTTCATTTATTATATGCATTTTTCATTGGTGCAAGTTTTTTTTTCTTTTCATAATTTGTGTGCTTATGTACCCACCTGCATGTATGTGTAGAATGCTGTAGTTATTTCTCCTTTTCATTCCTTTGTTACTTTATACACTCTCCTTATTGGATTTATACCTTTTCTCTTTTTCTGTTGTACCAATTTTGACATCCAGTTTTCCAGACATTCACTGTTCTTGTTAATTCTTGAGCGTCTTAGCATTTTCTTGAATTAGGAAATTGTATTTCATTTTTTACATAAAAAAATTCTTATCAATGCTTAAATTATAAGGTAAATATTTATTAGATATGTCTTCACTTGACAATTATTTTGTTGCATATATACATACCAAGCAGCTGGCTATGTTTATAAATAATTGAGGCTAAAGTAAAAATAAAACAAACCTTTTTAAAGTTAAGAAAGCCCAGGAAGAATTTTTAATGTCTCCTCTTACTGCTTCAACTCAGACTTTTACTTGAATTGACTACTCATCTTATACAGGACATAGTATTAAAACACAAAAATATGTACCAATATTTACCAGAAAAATGCTTACTCCAGTTTTAAAGTATGTTACTTGAAGGGCATAAAATTTCTAATAATTATACATGCTTAAAAGCTGAAACTGTACTGTTAATAATTTGATATCATACTTATTATAAAACCCAGGTTGTGTGTGTGTGTCTGTACGTTTATATATTGGATCGGATTTCCTACATTTTTCAACCGATTTCAACAAAACTTCACTTTTTTTTGGCAGGTAGTTTTTCTTATTGTCTTGCACACTTTTTTCTTTATTTTTACAATCAGAATGCTTTAAAAATTCCATTTACAAGACAATTGTTTATAATAAAATTCTATTCAATCGATAGACTCATAACAATTGAAAACAATGTTTTTGTTTGAGTTTGACCAATTTGTAAAAAAAAAAAACAAAAAAAAAAAAACTAATTAAGACATGCGTGTCTGTCATCCTTAAACAATAATCTTTGTCAATTTTATTTTTCAGTCTTTATGATGGTCGATACTTGATCTATCTCTTACTGTTACATCCCCGGGCTCTACTGCTAGTACATGTTAAATGCTGTGTAAGTTTTATCTTTCTCTATTGGTATCCACTCAGCTGGGATATATCTTAATAATTTTCAATAAAAAGGGTTTTTTTTTGTCTGAAATTAATAGAACATGTTCTAATAATGTCTCTCCTATAATTGGAATATGTTCATTTTATCAAATCTTTACATAGTTTTTCTTCACAAATGCTACACACATAAATCATCTCTGATTTTAGACTCCACTCACTAATTACATTTTCTGTGTTGTAAACCATTAGTTCACTCACACCAATTTGAATTAAAATGATTAGAATTTAATTGTTTATGTAATCAATAAAATTACAGATAAGATTTATGAAATAAATGTTAGTATTTTCATTCACTTTAATATAGGATGCCAAATTCTGGTGATAGAGGTTGGGGAAAAGAAGCAATCTATCACGGTTATATTTTAGCAACCTATTGCATTTGAAATTGATGTATGCAAGTAAAGTTCACCTTTTTAAAGTGACCCACTTAGTTTACTACTCTATCACTTTCCCCAACTTAGTGTTAGTTATTTTTCTGTGCAAATAAACTGAATATTTCAGGTAATGAAGAAAAGATGGTATCGGCTATTAAGCTTGAAATTTTGTCCTAAAATTTGTTTGAACAAGTGTTCAGTTTCTGCATATATTGCATGTAAAAAAAAGAAAAAAAAGATTGCTAATATTGTGTCAAACATTACAAACAGAATCTATATCATATTGATCTTTAGGTTTGAAGGAAGCTAGAGTTTTCTCTAAGCAATTTTTAAATAATGAAATGACTTGTTTGGCATAAAAATAAATAAACATTTTTTAGTGTAGTCTTATCTTAAAAATAATGAAGGTATCTGGTTACAAAAACAAAATGCAGTTCTTTTGTCTTTTGTTCAGGTGTCAGAATTCAAGATATCAAAATATAGCCATATCAGATTGCATTGCTTTTTATAAATCTTCACACCGAAAAATAGGAGTGTATTACCTCCCTTGAAATGTGTCTGTAAGCAACACCACCTACATATAGAAGGCCAGTTCAGTGGGCAGGACTTATGTGTTGACATCACTAGATGTAGTATAAACTCTGAGAAATATTTTCGTTAGTTTTTATTGTTTGAGTTTTCTTGACTCTGCTTGATTTTTTTATTTGTTTTATCAATATTTTCATTGAAATAATTTACAAAAAAAAAAAAATGCTGTAAGGTTGTGCTGTCCCAAAATGCAAAGGAAATTATAAAAATGGACCAAAAGTGAATGTATTTTCATTTCCAAAAGATAAAAGATTTATCATATGCATAGATGTGCTATCAAAAGGGAATATTTTATACCAAATAAAAATAATAAAGTGAGTAATTTCTTTTATATTATTTGTAAAAAACATTAAAACTTAATGGATAAATTAATTTTATGACTTTATAATTCATGATACATTGAACTCATCATTTTTTAATAAAATTAAAATTTTTTATACAAATACTTAAAGGAAATTTTTATAATAATTTCTAATAAACATTTAAAAACAAACATTTGAATGTTTTTTTTATTTGTAAAAAAATATGCATGGGTAAACTTAAAATTTGCTTAAGTTTACATGATTTTGGCAATGTGTTTACTTTTTCTAAATGTTTTTGAATTTTGTTACTGAATTTTAGAACACCTACAAAACTCATTATTTTATCAATTTAAAATATGAACGACATAATTTTTTTACTATCTTACATTTTGACAAGTGTTTTAAAATAAGGTGAAATTGCGCTTTTAATTTATTCCTTTAGGTATATGAACTGCATCTTCATCCTGAGGATATAAGGCAAGAAACGTGAGCATTCCACAAGAAAACTGATGTCACAATTAGTATTAGCCTTAAGAAAGCAATTCTTCACAGGCACAATCCCTAGAATTTTACCAAATTGTCCTTCATATTTATCTTCACTAACCCCTTCTAGAGAAAGTCACCAGAGTCCAGAAAAATTCAACTAGTGAATTCTACCCTTAAAAGAGCTTTAGATCAAAGTATTGCTGATGATTTGGAATACATTCAGTAGAGGAGATTTCACAGCATTAATGATATAAGAGGGAAAATGAAATTTTCTCAATAGAAATTACAAGAGTATAGTGAGGTAGCAAGAGATTCTTCTTATTATATGTCACATCAAGTCTCCATATTCAAAAATCAGTCAATCTGTTATAATTAAACCTGATTTTGCAGTACATATGTTCTGCGGTGATGTGGAAATTAATACTATAGGGAAGTATCAGATTCCTGATCATGTAAGTGATATAAATACTTTGAAAATTATTATTGAAAACATGAAAAAAATGAACATAGAAGAATTTCAAACCAAACCTCAAAGTGTGATTGCTGTATTACATTTGGTAATGTCCTTTCTGTTATTAGTGCAAGATGAGTCATTTAGATAATTTTATGCAGTTAAATTTATATATGAGCAGCTAAAATTAATGACACAGAGTAAATTTGATTATTCAGCAGAAATGATGATTTTTTTTCTTCATTGTTGTAGAACTTCTTCTCTAGAGATTATAAGCTGTTAAAAGACACCAAAAATATAATTTTATTGAGTTATTCAGCCATCAGAAGACTAACCTTATCAACCTATAGGAATCTCATAGTTGAGCAACACGATAATTTTCTTATGTTTATTAAAAATAAGTTTAAGTTAATAGAGGAAAAAGACATTACAGTATCTTTACTTGTAAGTGAAATTCACTTAGAACCTTATTTTGATTATAAAGGTGGCTTAACTGAAAACAGCAATGAGTCTGCAACAAGTGCTTTTGCTTTTATTCTTAGCAGTGTATTCTAATAATACAAAGATGTTGTGCATATTATGCCAACTAAATGTTTTAAAGCTGAGAATTTGACATAGTTGACATGTAATAATTGGTCTAGAAGAGATAGACTTTAGAGTAATATTAGTCATAACAGATAGTAATGCAATAAGAAAGCTATATATTTCTTTTGTAGTCCTGCAAAACTTAATTGTATATCCACATCCAGTTACAAAATCTAGACCTCTTTTCTTCTGGTCATATACTAAAATGCATTAGAAACGATTTGGTGAAAGAGATGCAAGTAAATGCATGATCTTCCCAAATTTTTGTCATAATGGAAATCATGATTTAGATAATATCCAAAGTGCCCCATTTTGTACTTTACAGAAGCTTCATGTCTTGGAATCTCAGTCAATTTTGAAATATTGCTATAAATTGGCCTCAAAGACTCTTTCTTCCAATAGTTTAGAAAGAGAAAAGGATTCATTAGTTTTGTAAATTTTTTAACTAATTCACTATTCAGGAACTGATGACCTTAGGGAAACAAATGTTTGTCTAACTTTGCAACAGTTGCAGAATACATAAACATATTTTATACTTGGTGAACAATACTGAATCATCATTTGGTGGCTTAATAAATATGCTAATCCACTTAAAGTAAATGATGACAATTATATATTTTTCAATGTATTCTGGTTAGAATCTTGGAATAGCATTACTGGAAATAATGGGAATCTAACAAATGAAACATTTGCAGCTTTGCATGATACTGCTCATGCAATTCTAGAATTGACCAAATATTTATTTACATTATTTGGACGATTGTCCTCATTGTTGTCGCCATATTTATTACAACGTTTCATACACAGATGTCCTCAAGGACACATGGCACAGTGGATAAAGGCATTGGAGAACTTTCAGAGGGAAATTAACAGGAGATAACTGACATCCATTAAACATGGCACATGGAACTAGAACAGTCTACCCCAGTGAGTGAAATAAAGGGTTAAGTTTGACATTCCAACCACCTGAAGAATGCCAGAGTGTACAAAGGCCAAAACATTGTAATTATGGTGACAATAGTTTGAATAATGTACATAATACCTCATCTCAGAAATATAGACAGATACAGACCAAATATTGCACAGAAGAATTGAAAATGACGTATGTATTAGATGGTGAATTTCAAACAGATTACCTTGAGGATAGATTTGGCCAATACTGGAAAATTTGTGATGATCGATATAATATCTATATGTCAAGTGTTTGAGTGTGAAAAAAAATTAGAATGATGTCAGTTTTAAAGTTGAGCCTGCCACTTAATAACCAAAGCATTGATTTGAATGTACAAAGTGGGATGAAATGGCAGGGGAGCAAAATTTAGATATTTACAAATTTAACAGATGAGGATATTAATGAATGCAAAAAAGTTATATTATACATAGCTGTTTATTGCTGTTATGCTGTTAAGAAAATGAAATGCAACTGTTGTAAGAATTTAATATGTGGAAGTGATAATGAGGACAAAATACTGGAAATAAACAGCTATTTTCAAGGGATTAATAAGGTTCTCTGCTATATTCTAATGATACTACTACAAATGCTGTTCTCTGTAATTCTATAGTTATTGGTAAATTGACAAAAAATTCTTTTCTTCATTCAGTAAATCAAACAAAATTAGCCATGCATATAATCTTGAATGTTTTGGCAGATAATGATCATCTTTTTCATGTGGACTCACAGTATTGAAAACTAGAAAGAATGCTTATCTGATCTTCAAATGTTCTTTGGAATAATTTTTGTGCTAGGGAAAATAATAATTTATTACTAGAAACAAGTTAACCAAAAATGAAAACTTCAAATCTTCAGCTAAATTTCCCAGATGTAATATTTTTTTTCTACAATTAAAATTTGCTTTGTCTACACAGCAAAAATGTCAATATTGTAAGTTTACTAATACAGAATAATTAAAATAAAACATGTAAAAAGGTTTTGTTTTTGTTTTTTTTATTGTAAAGAAGTTTTCAAATAATTTTATACAATTGAAATAAGGAGACAAATTTTATTCTTTAAATTCAATAATGAAGTGTAGACGATTTACTTTAACAAAGCAACAAATGTAAATTTCTTTTCTAATCTAATTTTAATATAAAAATATTCTGTCACTATAATATAGTAACTTTATGGAATAATCATTAAAATAAAAATGGATTTTTAATCTATTTATTTGTTTATTCTGTCTTTATTTAAAAGATGTAATGTAGAAATTGAACCCTGGTTTGCTTTTCTTCCTTTAATGAAAAATTGTCAATTTCAATTGTATAACTTTTTACAGAATCAAACATTTTTTCTTCAGCTTATGCTACTTGTGACTTCATATCTTACCAAACAGGCCTTTTACTTTGGTGGTGTTGCTGTTAACATCCATCAAGAATTTTTCTGAGTAATTTAATTTACAAATTTAGAATACAATTAAAATTCTTTCTTTGGAAAAAAAAAAAAAAAATATATAAGTAGAAAATTTAAAAAATAGTTACCCCCCCACACACACTTTAAACTTAATTTTATTTTTCTTCCTAAAACCAAAATTCAAATTTTTCATACCAATGGCTTTCCTAATGAAAATTAAATCTTCAGATATAAACATCTGGAGAAGTTTCCGATGAAATCTTTAAAGTTTAATTTTCACACTTATAGAAATTGTCAGACATATCTCTAGTTGCAGAAGACATAATTTGAAAATATTTTTCATTCATCTAATTTTGATCAATTTTCTTAATTATCTGCTTTTAAAAATTAAACCAGAAATATCTATGAAATCATAGGATTTTTTTTACTTACCTGTAGTATAAATCATTGAAGCAGCAAGAGTAAACTGAAACTGGGAATTTTCTAATGCAATCACATCAAGTCAATTTCTTCTTGTTAACAATGGTCCACCACATACATTATCTGTGGAACTGATAATTATTCAATTCTTTTTAAGATTTGTGTTGGAAATTCTAAGAGAGAAGTTTAAAATTTGCAAATTCTAGTTTTCAGTTATATGGCAGCCATTTTGAAAATTTAATGAGTTGCTGTGACTTAAGCTGAAGATAGTTCTGCTACAATCTCCTTTCTGGCATTTTAAAACATTGTATTCAACAGATAGAAATAAAAAGAAAACCCACACAAACATACAGAAAGGGGTATAAGACAAGAATGTGTTTTCTCACCGGTTTTATTTAACCTTTACAGCAAAGCCATCACAAGAGAAGTAATACCAGGATTTATTATCATTTGGTTTGCACAAACTTAACATAAGATATGCAGGTGACACAAGTGTTGATGATAGACAGATAGGAAATTACAGGAACTCCTAGAGAAAGTAAAGTGAGAAGAAAAGACTTACCATCAATTGCAAGAAGACAAAATGCATGTTTGTCAGCAACAGCCCAAGATATGAGCTACAAATTGGAGAAGTCAAAATCTAGAAAGTACAGAAATTTAAATATCTTTGAAGTGTTTTAAACACACAAATATTGTGACACTGAAAGGTGCATTAGAAGAGCAAAAGATGCTTTCTAAAAGAAACTATTAAAAAAACAGAAAGATTTGGTTAGGAACAAAGAAAAGTGTACTGAACTACTATGGAGTATTAATTAGCAATGAATGTTGGACAATTTCCTCATAAATGAAGACGATTTTTGACTGGTTCATTTTGTACAATTTATTAATACTTTGTAGGTTATTTAAAGTCAAAAAATATAGATTGCAATAATTTTTTTAATAATGGTTTACTGATAGAAATTTTACTAATTAACCCATAGCTGGAGGGAGAAGAGGTGGATTCATACCTTTCCCAAGGGTATTTACACGTAAGTGACTATAACAAACCCAACTGCAAATGGGACTCAGCTCTGATTAACAATTCAGAGCTATAATTGATTACATCACCTGCACATTCAAGCTTACAGCAGCTAGTATTCCCAAGCAGTCATCCATTAAGGTACTGACCAGGATTGATGTTGCTTAACTTTGGTGATCGTATGGGAACTAGTGTTTCAATGTGATGTGGTTGCAAGCCACAAATGAAAAAGAGATTGTGGTAATTGAAATGTAGTACAATAAAAGGATGCTGAGAATAGCATGGACAGAGAATGTTAGAAACAAGTTTTAAGGAAAATGGAAGCAAAAAAAAAAAAAAAAAACCGAAAAAACTTTGAATCAAGAAGAGACAGTTGAAATTTATGAGACATAAGGAAAAAGGGCTTGTAGAATTTGACACTTATAGGACATTAAAGTAAGAAGTGCAAAGGGAATTTGTGAATAACCTACTTAAATGGATGGCAGGACAACTACAAAATAGAGGAAGCTGTGGAGATCCATGATCAAACATCCCAAAGGACATGGTACACAAAAGAAGAATCCACTGCTAATGGTCATCTACTTCTGGGCTTTATTTCAAAGAACAATACACTACACTTAAAACTACTTTGACTTCCTGAATTCTGCTATCAGCTTCAAGTTTAAAATACCTGGACAATTAACAGAATCTCAAACCTGCTGTTATAACATTTACTATCAATACTATTCAGCTGTTTTCTTTTTAAAAGATGTTTGAATCTTAAAAAATACTAAATCTGAAAGATGCCAAATATCAACATCCAGCCACATAAAAATGTTAAAAAAGAAAAAAAAAGTCAAATATTGAAATTAAAAAAATATATATTCATATTGATACTATAAGATGTTAAATTTTAACACCTATTTCAAACAATATTTCTTTTAGAAGTTGTGATCATTCTTGTATATTTACCAATTGTTTTCATTGTCCTAGTTTTAAGTGAAATGATTTTGTGTTTCTTGTTTGCAGAATTGCAAATCTTTTGAAAACTTGAAAGTTTTTCTTAAAATAGCAAAATATACAAAAGCACAGCAAAATAGTAACAGAAAAACTTCATTAGAAACAAAGAGTAAATGAACTGTTGTGTAATATCAATCCTCCTATTTGGCAGTTAAATGTGGCTCTACAGAAGGATACTGAGAATACCATGGACTGAACATGTAACAAGGAAGTTTTAATGGAGAAAAAAAAAGTTTACTTAGAATCTGAGCTGGAATTTCTAGGACATACTGGAAGCAGAAGGGAGAGGGGAAAGCAGTGAATAATTTACCTAATAAATTGGCATTGGGAAGAATAGGAAGTCGTGGAGAGCCATGATCGCCCAAATCATAAAGGGAAGTCATCATAATATTTACTGACAAAGTATATGCTGTTAAACCAGGAATTATTTCTAGAACTTTTTAGCAAATCATCAAAACTAGAAGAAACAAATAAAATGTTAGGTAAATATTTTCGATGCTTGTGTAAAGCAATGTCTATATGCAAGTTTTAAATGATAGGCCATGCAATCTTTTCATTCCAAGTGAAATGAAGTTTTGAATCAATACATTAGATCAAGTTTCAAAATTGTAACAAATTATGCAGCACTTACTTTGATTAACCACATTACTTAGAACAATTACTTATTGCTACTTACATAAGTGACAAACAGTTATAAAAATGTGGGATTATGGTCAATTTGTTTAAATAATACACTACTGTTTGCATCATGTAGCAATAAGCAACCAAGTAATCATTTTAAGTTCTCTGAATATTGTGCCTTTTATAATTCAAGTTAATGTTCACTCAAGAAAACTAATTAACCTAGTGATGATAAACATTTTCAAAATGTAGTTATGGGCAATATGCCATATGAATTTATGTTTTTATTAGAAATCTTTACAATAAATTATTTGTTAGTGTGAGATTTTATTGGGCAATTCTAAGGTTGTTTATATTATAGAAAAATATATATAATTGTGTAGTTACTGATATTTTTTAATTTCAGATATATAAAAATTGCTGTGGGTTGTAGTAAAAATAGCTTCGAAAGTGATGGAAAAATAACATTGGAAATTGCAGAACAGAAATTAGAGACCAAATAAAAAGAAAGTGAAAACATTGGCAAGATAAGAACAAGAAAAAAAACTTCTTTTTTTTTAAAGAATATTATAAGATTTGAGAAAAAAATGGAGAATAAGGACATTGGTTGCTTTCATGCCTTTAACCAAACTAGCACTTTTTAAGTAAACATCACAAAAGAAACATGAAATTGCATAAAGAAATACATAAAAACAAATTTCTCAATTTCTAGGATGAGTTATCATTATACTTGGATAATTTATTTATGATGTTTACAGACATGTTCTCTAGCCTTTGCTTTTCAATCCAGGTAACAATGTTGGAATTTAAAACTGAATCCACTATTTAATCTAGACATAAATTGTTCTCATTCTCTTGATCATTGAATCTATTGAAATTGTTTAGTTCTGCTCAGTCCATTTCCATGGAGTGTAAGCATCTGGCCCAGGTACTCTTTTTTTCATAAACTGATATTTTAATCCACCAAGCTATTCTCATGGGACAGTCCTGAGTGTAGAGCTTGGAGCCATAAACCTAATCTACTAGTCATATTGGACTATATTCACTGCTTCTCTTACTGGCATTTCGTTCTTTATATATTAATGGCTCCCATATTGTATTTATTTCTATCCTAGGTCTATGAGGTTCTCCTAGCATATGCACTAAATTCTTTCAATTTTCTTGTCTAGCATTTTTTATTTTTAAACACTTCAACCCTTTTACCTCTGTGTAAATTTCTCAGTGTTGTAATTTTTAGCTAGGGATAGTCAACCAACACAGAAAACAAGGGAAGGAGGTTGAATAATTCTTTAGACTACTATTGTAGGCAGTAAGATTATAGAAATTGAAGGTGCCAAGAGACGCAAAGAATTATTGTAAAATTCTTGGACTTTTTTTTTTAAAGTGATGTCACAACCAAGATTTAAGAAAGAAAAAAGTTTGTTTGCAAAGGTGATATTGCACAGCTTCCTAAAAATATTTCAAAGAGGTTTTTTTTTTTTTTAGGTTGAATATCTAAATTGTATATTATTTAGCATCTGTGTCCAGACATTTGAGTTAACTTTCAGTATTACCTATGCATAATAATATAGTAAAATCAGTATTTCCTAAAGTGTGCGCATATAGTAAGCAGAAAAAGATGGGAGTGGAATTTGATACCATAGTACCAATTTGTTAATTTCATACTAAATATTTCTTGGGGTGGGGGGTCTAAGGTTTTTAAAATGAAGTTGCTCAGTTCACAATGAAGTATTAGCCATATAGTGAGTAAAAGAAAACTGATTCTTTACCATTCAGCAATTATTTGAACTCATATTCCCACTTGCCTTTATAGTGTATATACACATTAACATGTGGACACTGAGGTGAACAAGTATTTTACACTTGAATCTTCAGACCATAAGATTGCATTCAATCATAATACTGACTGTTGCTGCTCAGTGTCCCACTTATACTCATATTGCATACTGTAAAGTTATATTTTTCTCATACACACAATATATGAAACACAAATGTTGTTTCTCATCACTGACTTGTCTTCAGTTTTTTTTTTTCTCTTGTACTCAATAAAATATCCAGTTCTCACCTTATGTTCAGCATCGTCTTCTGCAGAATTTGTGGATTCAGTTCTATCTTTTGTTGTCATTAATTTAGTCATATTGTCTTTGAGTGTTGATAAACCAATGCACTTTCTTATTCAGGGTTTGAAGCAAACCAACATCTGATTTTGCAACTGTCACATTCAGCTGGTTATGTTTTGATGCCTTAGTTTTTCTGCCTCTCAAACAGAACAAGTTTTTAATTTGCAGACACAAAACCAATTTTAACAAATAGCAACCAGAACTTAATTCAAATTGCCTGGTATATACCAAGCCTTCACTTTTAGTAGACCTCATGCCAGAATTGTTTTAAAACTAAAGTAAAAACTAGCACTTTAAATATTGATTTTCAAAGTGGTCACCCCCACCCCTTCAATGGGTGTTGTGTCAAAGCATCAAATAAACATTTTAAAATAATGTGCATATCCATATGTATATACTTTTATAATTCCAGCAAATCTTATTGACTCAAGGTTAATTTCTTTAGTTCCGTTCCTGCATTTTGAAATCTAAGGGAAATAACTATGTTGAAATATTTCATAAAAAAAAAAATCAAACCACCAGTATATTCAGTTTCCAGACCCCAAAACCATTTATTGGTTATGATATATAAGGGTAGGAAAGATAGATAGTTTGCTAGCTTTGAAATGTTGATTAGCCATGTTGAAAGAAGTGCTGATGGCAAACACACAGCTATTTAAAACAGGCAGCAGAACTACTTTTCAAGATTAAATTTACTAAATAAGCCTTAGTAAATTCTAGTTTCGTATCATCCTGACAACAGCTTGCAAATCATACCACACTAGTTATGGAGACATTTATAAATCACATCACAATGACATTATGAAGAAATTGAACCTTGCTAAATGTTTCTGGTAAACAAATGAGAGAACTGCAGCTATATTGATTCAACTGAGGGGGAGGGAGGGGAACTAATAAGTCTTTTGCCAGATCTAAAACATACTGCATACTGTTCAATTCATGATTAATATCTACCAATGATTCAGAAGATAAATTCAATGCACTGATGTTGAAAATCAGTATGTAAGACCCTCTCCCCATCATTAAGCTGTGTATCTACACAAATATAAATCTTTATTTCCAAAGTGAACTTGCTTTAATAAAAATATTTTGATAATTCTAAGTGCCACTGCTAGGCCCTTTAAAGTTTTTCAAATTTACATAAATGCGACCATATATCCACACAATATATTTATATATCTGTATTGTCAGTAAGGATTGCACAAATTCTCAACTTCTTCAAATATTTGGATTCCCTTCTGACTAAGTAGTAGTAGTAGTGAAATTTGAAACTGTCTACAGTAGTTAGTCACAATGCTATTAATATAAGATAATCACCTCACCATGAACCTTCCTTCCAGAAAATGTTTTGATGGATTTTTTCAAGTAATCTATGGGTAGGATCTATTAAAACGCAAAATTTTTTTTTTTAAATTCAATTTCTTGAAAGAAAAGTTCCACAAGATTAATCAGCAAGAGCTTAAAATTCAATGTAATGTAATATGAAGTGTACATTTAGATCAATCAAGATTTAACAAAATACACTATGAAGGCTAAGATGATGATAATAAATCCTAACATACAAAAAAACAAAAACAAAACCCTACTTGATTATACTGGTGATATCAACTCAGGTTAATATGATCATATATAAATTTGTTAAATAAGGGAGAATTTGCTTCAGAATATTAAGATAAAGCTGCAGAGCTTAACATTCAGCCATGTGGTAATCACTAACTACATTTAATCAAATTACCAAACAGAATAAGATTCATTTATCAATATAGTGATTTTCTAAGCATTGCTTAGATGTGGCACAAGGCTGGAAGTATGGAGCACCCAGTGAGGATCAAACGCACTACTCAGTCGTAATATGTTCTAGCGAGACAAGCTTGCTAACCATTACACCACGCTGAGGTGCCCATAAGATTCATTTATCAATATATATGAATAAGAAATTACTAAATTATAAGAAGTCAGTTTTCATTAAAACTCCCTGTACACCAATCGACTTGGACCATAACTGTTTTTGGGGTTACAAACAAGGATGTGTATAAGTCACCCACAAAATTTTACACCATGAAGTTTATATATTTGTATATATTGTTTTGCAATGTCAAACGTTTTGTGTCTATTGCAATCAACCATTTCAGCAAGGTGGTAAATGTAAATTTGAGCCATGCAATTTTATTTATATGAAATTGCATATTTGCAAGTGCAAAAAAAAAAAAAAAAAAAAAAAAAAAAAAACAATCATTAATTGTGACGAAAAATAGAAAGTGAAGTAAACTTAAAATCTGGGTGGAAAGCAAATATTCAGGCAAAAATTCTATTTAATTATAGACACAGAAATGAAAGACTGACCAATGAAATTAATCAGCATTCCACATACATATTTTAATGATTGCTTCTTTGCAATCATCTAGTCCTGAAATAAAAGTATTTTTTTTCTTTTTCACAAAATTGACTATTATTTTAAACAATTTAATAGCAATTAGGAACGGTTTACTTTTTTTTTAAAGCATACAACCAGATTTTTTTTTTTTTTTTTTTTTAAATATAACCTACACAGTAAATTAAAAACCAGTGTTACATCTGATCAGTTGCAATCATTGTTATTAATACTGTTATATAATTTTACTTATTGCTGTTACAATCTTTTAGCAGTTCTCATTTTGCCGAGTAAAAACAACATTCATGAGTAGGACTCATCAATAGTCAAAATGCATGTTTTATTCTTTATTGAGTGACTGTCATCCATCCACACAAGATATGTTGTCACAAATTTTAAAAAGGCAGCCACCTGATACTTGCTGTTGCTTTTTTTGTCCAAAATCAGTCAAATTTTCTTTTTATTAATAAAAGATTCCCCACCCCATCACTCACTTTTGAACAATTCCAATTCTTATGATATCACTGCACTAGCTTCATTAACATTAGATGCATTCGATTTGGACTTCAGAGACTGTAAGGCCTTCTCTCGTAACAACTTCTCAAGCTTCTCTTGCTCAGCACCACTGTCAGAAGCAGCCTGCAAAAATGAATTGATAACCAAGAGTCAAATATTATTCTTGAAAAAAAATTGATAAAATATACAAAGCAAAACATCTGAGATTAATGAAAAGGGTACCAGATATAAATAATAACAAAAAAATACCTCTCCTTCCTCCTTCCCCTTCTTGTGTTTGTGTTTCTTGTGTTTTTTATGCTTTTTATGTTTCTTTTTGTTTTTCTTTTTTTTCTTTGCCCCAGCATCACTGTCAGAACCCTGCAAAAATTCAAATTATCTTTCAAAACAAAGTCCAGAATGAACAGGTTTACTCAAATTTTCTAACCCCACCCCCTGAAATCAAACATTAAGAGTTTAAATATTTCCTGGTAAAATATCCAGATTGCATTTTTAAAAATTTATTCATAAAAAATCATTGTCATCATATGATGATTATATCCCAGTCTGTGATAAAGTTAGTAAAATTCACATGAAAATAACTTATACATAAGTCATGATTAACAATAGGAATTCATTTTTTGCCTTTAATCAATTTAAAAATTGGTTACTTAATTTACAGAGAAAATTGCTTTAGCATAATTTGTAAAAAAAAAAAATAACAACACCTAAATAGTTAAATATTAGCAGCTTAATGAGAGATTTGATGAGAATTATGATGCTGAAATAAGGACCGAGTAATAGTTGGTCAGGTGATAATTTAAAAATATTAGAGAAAAGTATTCTCCCTGAAGGTGAAGACATATATTCTTGACCTAGGCAGTAATTAGATGCACTTGATGCAGACCACAATCATCTACAGAAAAGTTCTAGAGCAAAATACAATTTTTTTTTATTTTTTATTTTTTTTACCTCAGATGAAGATGATTTTTTCTTCTTTTTCTTCTTCTCTTTTTCAGGTGCTTCAGACTTCACTTTTTTCTTGGCTGAATCTGATCTTACAGCCAATTGACTCTTGTTCTGGTGATAGTCTTTATCTGCAGCAGGTGCAATATCTGTATCCATAGAAGTAGGTGGCTCAGATCTGCCAGCTGTAGCTGGAGGACTGCCACCAGATGGCTGGGTCTTGGACAGGCACTCTGGACTACTTAGCAAGGCTTGATATTGGCTTTCCTTTCCCAGATTTTTGGACTTTTTAGGAGAAGGATCTGGGAGCTTATTCGAGTCTGTATCATCCCGTAACTTCTTGGAAAGTGGAGATTGTGATTTTTTTCTCCTTGTCTGAGTGGGAGAGGGTGAACGACTTGCTGACAGACTCTTGGACCTTGATCGTTTCTTTGTAAGCTGAAGTGAAGTATCTTCCCTGTCTGCAGAGCGGGAAAGTTCCCGGGATTTCCTTTGGCGCACAACAGTTGGCGAAGGTGGTTGTCGGCTCATCATAGACTTGCCAATTTTCTGAACTGGAGAACTTGGAGAGGTGGACTGTCTGTAGCGTTTTGGGGAAGGGGAACGAGATGCAGAAGATGAAGATTTCTGATGTGAAGACGGTACTTGCTGTTGACGTCTGGCTGAAGACAAAATGGTCACCTCAGGAGACACCTCACGTCGAGCAGCAGGTGATTCAGAATGACTTCTATCTCTTTTACCTGGCCCTGAAAGAGGCTTCTTAAGTACACGAGGAGGCGATTCTGAGGAGGAATGACTTGCACGGAGCATTTTTTGGGGTGAAGGTGATCTGGATTGTGAAATATTCCTTTTCTGGCGAGGTTGTTGCGGTGGTGGTGAGGAATGAGAAGATGAACGTCTCACTCTGGGAGGGGACGATCTATAAGGGGAATGCTGTCTCATTTGACGATGTGGAGGACTCTCAGGTGATACCTTTCTACCATGCTTTCTTCGTAACCCTTCAGGTGAAGGAACATTTCTTCTTCTGGGTGGTGAGGGAGAACGAGAAGCTTCCCTTTGGCGGAATGATCCACGCATCCTGTCTCTAGATCGTCCAGGTGAACGAGGAAGTGGACTTCTGCAAATCAATAAAGATTCATGAAAATGTTTAAAATTAGTTATAACTAATTATTTTTACCTTTCATATTTTCACAAAATTTTAAGAATAAAACAATGAGAAATGTTTTCATAAATTTTAATTTGAAAGTATATCAAATGAGTTCAGCTAAGGTGTAAAATACTTACCCTCTATAAAAACGTTTTCCTTGAAGTTCTCTGAACTAGAGAAAGAAGTAGACACTTGAAAACTCATAAAATGTAAGTGGCTTTACAAAAAGGCCAATTTGCCTTTATCTAAACATAGTATAAAGAAAAGGACAAAAGTTAAATCCTGTTTTTTGTTTTGTGACAATCATTTTTACTAGAGTTCAGTAAAAGAAGAATATGCTGACCTTCTTGTTCTTACTGGAGAATATCGTGGCGGAGGACTTCTTCTATATCTTTGTTCCCGAGGAGACCAACCATGTGCTGGACCATAGTTATAGCTGGAAAAAAATTGAATACTAAACAATTAAAAGTTGTTATGCAAATAGTTTTTCATCTAAATTGGTAAAATATATGAGCCTGTGAAATATACACATAAAAAAGAAAAGTTTACTTAAATCAGTTACTGACTATATGTGCATAATACATGCCTTTCAATTATAACTAGTATATGCATCTTAGTTATGCTAACAAGGTTTCAGTTAATATTTCATTCGATTCAAAATTCCCAGATGGTTAGATAATTTAAGAGAAGTGGTGGCTATTAAAAATTCATATACTCTTTTTAAAATATTCTAAAGAGAGAGAAAGAAAAGAAATTTATTGAATGGATTACAACCAGCGATGATATTCAATTAGAGAAATGAATTTTTTTCAAAACATTATGTAGGTAAATTTTTATAATCTAAATGTTAGATATTATGTATGCACTAATATAAGGCAACTTTTCTTCATTTTTGTATTTTTCCTTATTATTTAAAACTGTCCAAGGATGAATTTTTAGACAGCAAGTTGAACTTACGGTGATCTGCGCACATTGTAGGGAGATGGACGTCGTCTCATCCGCCGAGAACCAGGATCTCTGATAATGTCTCTTCTGCCATAACGATCACGGGGTCTAGAAGGTGATGGATACCGACGATTCCTTGGGGATTCTGAACGTCTGTCTCTTCTATCTCGAGTCTCTTCTGGAAATGAAACATTTTTCCCCCAAAGTAGTTACAATCAATTTTTTTCTGACGATTTAAAAATATTTTACCCTAAAACATTGAATTTGATTAAATTTTATAAAATCAAAATGCCAAAACATATTGATAGCTAACTACACATGGTCCAATGAACATCTTTTCCCAGCTTTAGTGCTAGCAAAAACTGGCTAATGCAACTTGGTTGGTTCTTGAAATTATCTGATTTTAGAAGAATTGTTTCTTTACTGGGGCTTTTGCAATTGTTTTAAAATAATTTATGAATGGAAAATTTGCTTGTATGATAAATAAGGAATGTTTTGCTAAACAACTTTATTTTCAAAAAATATATTTCTGTCAGTTAAATGCATAAAACCTTTGTAAATTTTTTTTTTTTTACATGTAACTAATGCAAAATTGAATTAGATTAATGTTAAGGATATAGGTCACATTTCCATACATAAATTATCTGTAAAAATGCATTTCATCGTAAAAGAAACTAACCCTCATGAGAATAGCAACAGTCTATGATAATACCACTTAATTATCTAAAATGATGAAAACTATGTCTGACCAGAATACAAAAGACACTCACTTTGTGGAGGAGCTTCATCCTCTGAAGAAGAAGAACTACTGCTGGAACTCTCAACTGTGTCTTCATGGGTACGGTAATGGCGCCGTTGCTGAATGCCTAGTTTGACAGGAGATGCAGCCTTTGCAGGTTCATGGTTTTGGCTTTGTTTAGTGTCCTGTAATATGGGAAAAGTACAATTTCATAGCAAATTTCAAGACAAACAGTTTATAATGAACAAACAATGATTTTTTTATTTTTTATACAGTATTAATTTCAATAGAGAGAAGTCAGACTTTTCCCCATGCATAATGGCTGCTGTCAGGTAAGGTAATATAATTTTCAAAGAGAAAGAATGGTGGAAAAGAATCAAACAAAAAAAGAAAAGGATTTTTTTAAAAAATTGTAATTAATGGCAAAACAAAATAGAAAAACATTTCAATTTACAAAATTTGCAAACACTTTAGAGTCTATATTGTCAGATTTAAAATCTAAAAGCAGAAAAAGTGTATTATATAATGGGAAAAAAAAAAAAAAAAAAAGAAAGAAAAAGCAACAGACCCACCAAGGCATAAAACAATTTTTATATATGCACACACACACACACACACACACACAATTGAGCATCAGGAAAAAAAGAAAAGAAAAAAAAAAAAAAGAAGCAAAATGTAACAATATAAGGAATTGAATGTTTATATAGTTAGGGTAAAATTAACAAAAAAATAGATAGAAATAAAGGTTATGTTTACATTACAGACAACTTCCACTGTGAGAAAAATCCTTTAATCAGAGTTTAAATTAGATTAATGGAAGATGTTCAAGTTTCCTGTTTTTTGTGTAAGCAAAGTAACAGACAAATTATTCTAAATATAGTGAGAAGAAAAATAAGATTATCCACAGGAGAATTACTAATATCACTAATTAGTGTGATTGGAAAACAATTTCCTAAGAGCTCCTTTTGGAGAAACAAAAAAATAATGCCCCCAGCTAAATGAACAGAAGGCTATATATATATATATATATATATATATATATATATATATATATATATATACACACACAAGGAAAAAAAGATAATGCTACCTTTAAAAATTGTTAGTTGTTTGGCCAAGAACTTTTGGCTCATTGGGCATGTCCAGATGTGTATGTGAGTGTGTATGTATGTTTATCTAAAAAATGAATGAATTGATTTTTAATAAGACATTGTTATTACTTCTGATAGGAAACACCACAGATTCACAATACCTAAGATTTAAAAAGAATTTTTAAAAAGAAAAATCTTTCTTGCAGTTTTTATTTCAAGCTAATAGATTAAATTTAATACTTCCAATAAGCAAAATACTTTGATGTATTTCAAAACTAATTTAAAGGGGTTTTCATTTTGAAATCTTTGATTTTAGTACCATTTTCAACCACAGAAATGCATTTTTTTAATAAAGCAGTAGCTGTTTATTTAAGCCATTAAGGTATTGACAGCTTGATGTTTAATGTTTTTCTACAGCGACCTTATCCATAAAAAATTGGAAGAATTAACTTTAGCGTCTTTTATAAATAATTTTTAAGCAGTCAGTAATCTTAAAAATTGAGAAAACTATTTTCTGTAATCTAAAAGTTTTATTGAATTTTATATACTTCCGCTTTAAATTTACTAGTTATGGCTCTTATTTTCTGATGATGTTATGTATGAACATCCGTACCTAGAAAAATTGGCACATTTATACAGATACGAAAATAATTCAAAATTCTTTGTAAAATACATGGGTGTGTAAATTGAAATAAGCTTTACGATCCATGGTTAGTAAATATATAGTTTTACTTAACAATTCTCCCTACCTTCTACACAATTGAAACTGAATTTTTTTAAAAAATTATAAATTATTCTAATTGATAAAAAAAAGTAAAAATTCATTATTCTTTGAAAATTTTTTCTTAATTAATATGCATCTTATTCATAAAAGCAATTAAAAGCTTTTCTAATTAGATAATGTCTTAGTTTTATTGCTTTTTTTTTATTTGACAATTTAAAGATTGAATTGCCCACGTTTGGATTTTGGATACAAGTCCAAAATGCTGTGAAAATTCAACAGAGTGCTACAATAATTCTGAAGTGTTGATACGCCACCTCCACCCCACCCAGATTAGAGACAGGCTAATACCACCCATAGAGGGACACTGAGCCAATGTGTGACATGCATTCCCTTGATGACGTTCATCCTGTTGTCTCATAGGACTCAAGCTGCCACCACTCTCTTAAAAAAATCCCGCAAACATCCTTTTTGTGAATACCATTTTATGTAGTATTGCAAGAATTTCCAAATCAATGTTTTTCAGCACAAAACAGTAAAATTTGCTATGCTAATTTATACCTCATCTGCCGATGCAAGAAAAAAATAGGATTTTTAACCAAAATTTTGAACATTCTAAAAGGTTTAAAAACAAATAAAAAATACTTTGGTCTTTCCTCTTAATAACAAAGTTTTTAATAAAACTTTGTTTTTTTTTTTTTCAAGTTTAAAGCATTTTTTCCTTCACAGTATCCTCTTTTTTCCATGAATTGGGAGATATGCTTTATAGTAGACACTTCATATTTGAAATAGAAACCTTATTTTTATTTATTAAATATTGTTTATTACAGCTATCAGCCTGCACATTCAAGAAATCTTAAAGAAAAAGCACTCCTCTGCAAGGATTGAAACTGCATCCTCCTTTGCAAGGGATACCACTTTTGACACATTGTACATCTTTGTGGCCAAACAGTAAGGCGCACTGTATCAAACTTGTTTCCACACCAAAGGAGGGCACATATTCAATCCCTGCTGGCGACTGCATTTTTCTTTACTATTTCTCATATGCATAGGCTGACATATGCAACACATACTGTTTAATAAATAAAAATGAGGAGTCTCTCAGATATGAAATATCTCTTACAATAACATCTGAAGTGTTTATATATGTTATTGTATTTGATTATAGAAGATAAAATGTTCTAAAAAGTATGCAATAATTAAGTTGCCTGAAAGACGGAACAAAACGGTATGTTGTTTAAATTTTTGGCCTTTCCTTTTTACTTAAATATTTTAACCAACCCATACAATAACTGTATTTACCAGATCTCTATACAGGTTGGGGGTGGAGGGGAGAGAAATGTAACTGGGTTGATCATGCAGCTATTTAAAATATTAATGAAACAAAAAACAACAACATGCCACTAACACATCACCCTGCCCGCACATAAGGAAATTATGCATGGATTTTCAAAGAAATACTAAGTTTAACTGCTGAATTAGAAAAGGCAGCCAAAAACAATGACATTCCTCAACAAAATCAGTATTTTTTTTTAATAAAAATGTAGAATAGTTTCAAAAGTAATGGCTGATTTTGCCATAGAAGGGAGAAAAAAAAAAAAAAAAAAAAGAAAAAAAAAAAAGAAAGTGAATCTGATAAAAGGCAGTGGTAAATATTGTCATAGCATTTTGTTTCCTGGAAAATTCTCCATTTTTGGTGTTGCAGTTGGTCACATCAGGCTTTGTGGGCGGTCCATTATGATCAAGTCACAGCAGGCATTTTTAAGCAAACATCACAACCATAGGCCAGCATTAAGTTTACTTATTACTGGTACCTCGTGTGAAATCAAGGAAATAGACTCATTCAAAGCTGGATGATCAAAATCACTTTACCGAGCTTCCTTCTGTTCCTTTTCAATGGCCACTGTAGAAAATTGGACTGACAAAGAAAAATAGTCATATAATGCTAAAAATATTAACAAATTTGATTCTCAGATAAAATTGAGCTGCAAATTTTAAAAATCTAATTTTCACTGCTCAATTACAATGCTAATGGCACAAAAACAGGTTTTTAAGAAAAGCACAATAGAGATCAATGAAGATAAATAATTTCAGCAGTGTCTTGTGTAAGTCTTAATTTAATGACTAGAGATTGGCTATGATGATAAACTTGGAAAGAATTGCATTAGAAACTATTGTTTTGATAATGATTTTTTATGTAATCACTAAAACTCAAAAGGTATAATTAAGAAATGCATATTTTCATAGTGAATAAAAAAAAAAAAAAAAAATTGTATTATAATCACAGGTCTGATACTTTTCAAGACATGAAAATAAACAAATTGGATAAATTTTGCATTTTTAATAACTACCCAGAAAAATATCAGGATGTATTTGATGTACATGAGCAATTAAATACTTTTATTGCAATAGGATTACAAATCTTCTAGAAGCAATCTACGGTTGACACTTTATAGTAAATTATAAAAAGAAAAACAGATTAACATACAGGCAATAAAAATGCATCAACTTTGCTGATTGATTTTTTTTTTTTTTTTTAAATTACTGAATACCATAAAAAATCTTATTTTTCTACAAAATTAAAATTTAGTTTTTTCTTATTTATAATTTTCTATCAGTCCCGTTTGGGTGTGGCTCTAGGGCTGCTGCACATCTGAGAACTTGACTAGCTCCCTCCAACATCTCAACAGGTATTCATTCATGTCCCATGCAAAGTAAGCCTGGCAGAGTCTCCTACTAGTCCAGACCACAGGCAATGTCCCCCAACTTGAAGGCTTGCCTTGGTCATGGATACATGGCTGTGGATTCCATGGGGAGGAACCGCACACTTAGTCTACAAAGTCTTCTTCCAGTGATAGCATGTCATCATTACTAGTTGTTCAATACTATGTGTAGATTTAGTCTTGGCTGAAATCCTCACTGCTGAGAATCTCAGAATCACTGCATATGGAATTGCCAGTATTATGATCCATACTGATGGTTAAAATAAATTTCCTAATAGTTTCAAATTAAAATAGTGCTAAAATGAAAATTGAAAACTGTTTAATTATGTGTTAACTGCTCAATCTTTCTAAGAAATATTTTTTTAACAATTTTAAAATGTGGCACGACTTATCAAAAATATAAACTAATATATAAAAGAAAAGTGATATTTCAACCTGCCTGGAATTATATGAAGGAAAAATGTTTATTTAGCTCTTCATAAATATCGTTAAAACAATATCAAATATTTCAAATGTTATGTGCCAGTAGCATTGTTTCTGATAGCTTTTAAGTAGACTTTTTATAAAGTGTTACAAGAAATGAAAGATTAAAAATCATATAGAATCTAGGTTTTTATAGACAAGAAAATAACTTTTTTTTTTTCTGTAAATGAAATGGTGGAGGAAGAAGAAAAAAGAAAAAAGTTAATAAATTAGAGATTAAATTAAAGACAATGTTTGATTAACTTACCTTGATTCAAAGCAATCTGTAATGATCTGTTAAAGATCAGAGAGATCCAGCGCTGAGCAGCAGTTGTATTCTAAGTCACAGTTCCTGAAAGTGTCCTGGGATAACATAAATGGTCTCCAGTTGCTGTTTATGGAGATGTGTTCAACACTGGGTGTGTGCTTCCAAAAATAGAATAACTTCAACAAATCAGGTGTGTCTCTGTTTGGTTTCCAGTAAAAAAGAAATAGACTAACTTAGGGACAAATGCCAATAAAACTACAAAATACGGAAGCATCAATTAGTGGACTCTTTTTGTAGACAACAAGAGGGGGGAGATACTAACATGACAACATATAGGATTTTTTTTTAGTTTAAGAGAAGTGCAAAACATTCTACACATTCTCATTTTAAAAAAAAAAAAAAAAATAAAAAAAAAATTAACACTTAGTGTTTGATCAGAAATAATTTAAATGGTTAGTCTGTTGTCTGTTCAGTTTCTATATTTCAGCTTAAGGCTCACTATGTGTCACCACTCATTAGAAGGTCTCTCCTTGCCAACCAGAAGCCAAGGCAATGAGGGAGGGAGGGGGGAAGTCTCTAACAAGAGCTATAGTGTATAGATATGGGTGGCAGCCATACAGACTCTAAGAGGTCAATATTTATTGTTCCTAACAATTCTTCCCAAATGAGTTTAACATGCAATAAAAACTATGGCTCGAAGGAGGGGAAGAAAAAAAAAAAAAAAAAAAACAAATAAAACACACACACAATGTTACAAAATAAAGCGTTTTCATTACTCTTAAAAGAGGAGGAGAAAAAAAAAAAAAAAAAAAAAAAAATATATTTTTCTCAATATTGATGAAAGGTTTTAATATACTGAACAGAAAGCACTAAGCCAGAGGCTAGCATATTAAATATCTATCTGTTGATCATAATACTTATGGAGAGAAAGTATAAGCTGAAGCTTCTTTCGAATTAGATATGTTAAATAGGAAATCTAAAAAGGCATATATTATGTATAACAGAAAATAGGATTAAAGTTCAATTTTGAAGTTGAAAGGTGGAAAGCAAGGGAGACAACATGACACTTAGATGTACTGCTGCCCAGCTCTATGTTGTAAATAATACTTGATTAGTGTAAGCAACCCCAGCTGTGCAGCTGCCGAGACAAAACTGGGAGGAAATGTCTTCATCATCACGTCTTCAACAGATATGGCTCCAAAACAAAACAATCTGTATATTTCCTGATAATAGATATTAATCTGTCCAAAAACATTCAACATCAACAATAAAAAAAAAAAAAAAAAATTCAAAATAAAATAAGAGAAAAAAGGGGGAATCCAAAGAAACCAAAATTTATTCATTTCTAGAAATCAAGAGGGAATCCTGTAATAAGACAGACAAGATGCTTGATAGTGAGGTAATTTTTCTTAATTGCTTATAAAAACCCTGCCTACTTTCATGTATTGCAGCTACAAATTTGCTACTAGAGAAAACCAGTAGCTGTTAAATGTTCTTACAGTACAAAAAAAAACAAAAAAAACTTCAGATTCAATAAATAGGTTTTTACTTGTTTCTGTAAAAGAAAAAGGAACCCCTTCTCTCCACCAAGGGCATGATTTCAGAATTTTTACCATAACATTTTAAGTTTTTATTATATCAAGAAAAATCTTGTTCAGCATAATGAGTAATTCCATATTTTAAATGACAAAGTGACTTATGTACAAAATATTAATTATTTGAAGACATGCACATTTCAAAATTTCCACATTAAAAGAATTATAGTAATTATAGAAAATGCAAGAATTCAATTTGAACCAAATACAGCCAAGGAGCAATATTTCTAGTTTTATGCACAAGATGGATAGTGTATATATAAAATCAATATCATTCCATAAATTATCGAAAATAAATTCTGATGAAAAATTGGCAGAACAACTGTTTAAGTGTGATGATGTTGTAGATCCGAATTTTATCAAAGAACTGACTTTATTTGCAGGGTTTTAGAAAAATCTATTACCCCAAAAACATACTTTGCCTGTCTCTACATTCCCAAGTTTAAATGACCATGATAAAACATTTCCTTTTCTTATATAAGAACCCTTGTGACTAGCAGCCATTATACATTTAGAAATGATTAAGAAAAGAAGATGAATATTCAATTCTTTAAGACAGGTTACTTTAAAAAAGAACCAACATTAATATCCTGGTAGTTTTCAAATAGCTAAGATAGCTTACACATCTATGAACATTTTGAGATGCATTTGGTTATTTGGAAATAATAAAGAATTGTGACTGTTGGCATATATAAACAAAGAAATCAAGAATTACTAATTTTCATCTTCTTTCTTTTATGAATCATAGTTTTATAAAAAAAATAATAAAAAAATACTGAAACAGAAATTTATTAAATTGCATCTTTTCATTTGTGGCTGCTTGGTTGAAAGAAGTTTAAACCAGAAATCACAGATTGTATAAAAGGGAAAGGTTAAGACATTAAAAATATTTGTTTGAATATTATTCTTTGTAGCCAATAAGAATCCAAGCAGTCACACAAGTACCTCTAGGTTTAAGTAATTACTTACCCTTCTGGTGCTCTCTTGATTTCTTTTAGACTTGGCTGGGCTACTTGAACTTGAAGATGATCCAGATGAACTACTTGACACAGAACTTGAACTTGGTGATCTTATAAAAGAAAAAATCCACAAATACTAAATGCTGATTTTTTTTTTTTTAAACTCTTCAATTTTTGCATTTAATAGGAAGTTAGATTATACAATAATGGAACTGAAAGCTACAAGACAAGGTTAGTGAATGAACATTAAGTTTTCATATAAAAATTTGCAAGTGAAGATCTAACTTTAGAAAACTCAGATAGCAACCAAACCCATTACCCAATGAACATTTGAAAGCTGTAGTACCATTTTAAATAATTAAAGAACAATTGGCAAAGATAAAAATGGCTTCAATTGCAGATGGAAATCTATGTATTTAACAGACATCTTTTCTATTAGATATCACATCTTCATGCATCAAGGGCACTGACTGAACTATCAATTTAATGTTAAACAATCTGAGATTATGAATAAGAGAGGGATTTATGTTGTTACCCACCCCAACTTTATAAACATATTTAGTACCTTCTTCGTCCAGACCATCTGTCCAGTGGACTAGATGATGATCCAGCCCATTTTCTTGTATGTGGGCTTGGACGCCTTCGAGATGAAGAACTACCAGTTGGCCTTGGGGAAACGCTTCTCCTTTTCCGAGGAGATGGACTTCGCCTCCGACGAGGAGAAGGGCTATGCCGTCTCCTTGGAGATGGGCTTCTGCGTTTCCGAGGAGATGGGCTCCTCCTTTTCCTGGGAGGACTCCTCCTTTTTCTTGGAGATGGACTCCTCCTCCTGTTCCTTGGTGATGGGCTTCTTTTCTTTCTTGGTGATGGGCTTCTCTTTCGATAAGATGGGCTTCTTTTCTTTTCTTGAGAATGACTCCGTCTCCTTGGAGATTTTCGGAATGGGGATACATATCTATGGCTTTTGGGTGATCTGTGTCTTGATGTGGATCTAAATGGAACATTGAAAAAAATAATTAGTAAAAATGCTTTAACTGTGAAGTTAACATATGCTTAAATGATATTTCAAAATGAGTATTTAAATCTGTTTGAGGCTGGTGGTAATTTATTATGTTGCAATGTACTGATGAAGTTAAAAATGTTATAGTGAATTTTATTTTAAAATATTCTGATAATATTAATATGAAATGAACATGTAAACAAATACATAATTCTAAGAGTGTTCTGCAAATTGATGAATTTTATAAAGTCATTTATTACTGATTTTTATATTTAGCGTATTATGTAGCAAACATTATATATTTTTAAACTACAATTTATTTCATTTTCTTTTATACAAGCAGATCATTTTCCTTTGATGCTTCTAAAATGCAGCTTTGTAAGTATCCTATCCTCAAATATTCAAGATATTACAGCCTAACCTGCATTTTTTCTCACCCATTAGAAATAATTTAAAAGAAAAATAAAACATTACCTGCTTCGAGAGTGAGACCTGCGTCGATATTTAGGACTTTTAGACCGGCTTTTCTTCCTTCGTTCTGGAGATGAAGACCGAGATTTCCTTTTTTTTGTCTGCTCTTTATTTTTGACTGCAGATTTATCATCAACATATTTGGGTTCTTCAGTCTTTTTCTTGTTGTCTAAATTCTTAATATTTTCTTTTTCAGGATCTTCATTGCTGCAATAAATAAATTTTAGCTTATATTACATTCCAAGTTGTTGAAAAAAAAAAAAAAAAAAAAAAAAAAAAAGCTTTCAAGAGTTCAAAATATGAAATATGTTCTCCAGCCTACATAAAATCTAACAAGATTTTAATTTATACCTTTAATTTTGAGTCAAAAGGTGCTGAAAAGTTTGCTGTTCAACATGCTTCTAAAAATCTGGCCAATGACCAGTGTTAAAAAAAAAAAAAAAAAAAAATTTTTTTTTTGGTCAACCAGAAATCCTCAGCATCTTTATTCATTTTTTTTTCTTTTTTTTAAAATCACTAGATAAGATGAATAGAGACTTTTTTTTTTTTCCCCTAAGGAAATGGCAAAGAAAAAAAAAAAAAAAAGAAAAAAAGAAAAAAAAAAGAAGCTCAACACAGAATACATCTGGGAAAAAACACAAGTGCCTGCCAATCTGAGTAACCGTCATATTTTCAAAATGAACCCTTTATTCAATCTATAGCTTTGATTATATATAATAAAAAACTCCATAACTTCATACCCTGGTCTCACCAGGAAGATGCACAACTACTGCTGGACCATATGAACTCAAAACAGGCCAATATTCAGAAGTAGCTCAACTTGATGGAGACATCTCTGCTGAATCAAGCCTAAGAACATGATCAAGAACTGTGTGTATCTCATCCTGTAGCAAATACAAAGGTGAAAGAAGCCAATAAAAGCAAGGTTGGAGGAACAATAAAAAGTCGCAATTAGGTAAGAATGAAATCAGGCACAGCTGACTATGTATGGTGGGAAAAGGGTAGTCATCGGCTTGTGGTTGGAAATAACAATAGAAGTTAAGAGAAAACACTGGAGAATCAAACATCTGAAGGAACCAACAGCTTTCCCAGTAGGATTGCCCAACCAAAAATTGTGTAGGGCCACATTTCTCCAGACGAGAGAGAGAGAGAGAGAGAGAGAGAGAGAGTTCAATCTCGGTGAAGAGATTAATAATCAAACAATTAACTAAAATGAGATATCTCTAGACATGGACAGAAAATAAGAATAATCTATCTCTGTGTAGATAGAATTATGGGTTCAGTTTGAAATCCTTTGAAGGTTATCTGAATTGACAGACAAAAGGCCAGAGGGCACAAGACTCAAATGTGATTATAACAACAAAAATGAGGACATCAGTACTACTGAAAAATAATGACATTTCCCCATCCTAGAAATTCAGGCAGAAATTATGCTGATACAACTTACATATCAACAACTTCTACATTAGCATCTACTGGTTTTAAATCTTCTTTGACATTATTTCCAGGAGAAGAGGCAACTGGTGCAGAGTTGGGGGACTTAGAGTCAATCCTCTGTCTATGCGGTGAAGGAGACTGACTGCTTTCTTTGGATGAATGACTTGAAGAACTTCTTGACCTGAAAGAATTAAAACACTAATATCACTGGAAGTCACAGAAGATGAATCAAATATAGTAATAATAATTAATAAAGAAAGAGAAATCAGAGTAGAAATAGAAAACAATAGCTCAACCCCAGTATAAAAATGTGCCTTTCGGTTGCATATATAAATAGCTTTCTTGATAAAGTCTAATATTCAAAAATCCAGTTTCTATACAAAAATTATTCCAGTCTACTGGTGTATAAACAAATTAGGCCATGAACACCTCCACTGCTACTTCATAAGAAGTCTAAACTTTGCTTTGGTGTTCTACACTTGTGCTAAATTAAGTTAAAACATAGCAAATAACTGGTTTAAGTTAAGCAACATATGCAACTGACCAACCATTTTCAGGTTAAAAACACCAGTACCTGGTGTTAACTTTCATAGAAACATTTATATCTCATGGAAATGGCTAATATGCTAATAAAATATAACAGAAGTTGTTGCCATAAAAAAAACAAAACACTATATCATGCCAAGATAGACAAACCTGTCTGATGATCGGTGGTCCCTCCTGTCAATATCCCGTCGCTCTTTGCTCAGACTCTCCTTTATGTGTTCCTCTTGCTTTCTTAGACCAGCCTGGATACGTTCTTGCTCAGCCTACAAAAAACATCATACAAAATGATAGAAGGGGAAAATTTGTCTATTCCATTCAATAAAAAATTGCCTAAATGTGATTACAATTAACCATACTTTTTGTGTTGGATCTTGATTTCTGCATAATTGATTTTGTTAAGTTTCATATGGTTAAATTGAGTGAAATTTTCTAATGTTTGTCTTTATCAAGATGAAATGAGTAGTCATAAAACAAAGTTCAGTGGCTTTGTACCCACCTTTAAACATTTGGAATAAGCATACTAAAATCAATATTCTTTACAAATGGAGCTTACACATATTTGCAAAAGTGTTTTTGTTTGACTTGAGAGTGAGAAAGATAAGACTTACCTGTCTCTTCTTTATTTCTTCTTTCTTTTGTTCTAAAAACTTGGTTGGAATACCACTGACATTGTCCTGTGCACTTATCAAGAGGTCCCATAATTCTTGCATGAATACTCTTGCATTTTTAGGATTTAAAAATCCAGTAATATTAATCTGTATATCCTTAGGGTCTGGCTGTTGCTATTAGGAACAAAGAGAGAAACTTTCAAAACTCATGAAATAAGCTGTATTGTAAACCAAGAATTTAAAATGCAGTAGAAAATAATAGAATTATATATATCAATAATGTATTATATTTATATATGGTAAAATTTTGCTTGCATTAAACCTGTATTCAACTGCAATGGTTGCTGTAAGAATCATCTTTCACCCTCAGTACTTTCATATAGAAGAAAAACAAAAGAGACAAATTAAAAAATATTAATCTGTACAAAAATAGACTGGCTATTACCAAATGTTGGCTGGATTTTGTGCTGCTCAACTTAGATGGGACAAATGTAAGGACACTTAAAAAAAAAAAAAAAAACAAAAAAAAAAAAAAAAAAAAAAAAAAACCAAACAAACTATTATTAAGTGGGAAGGGAAAAGGATGGGGTCATTTATAGTTAAAATGTCTTCAAATTAATGTACGTTGAATTTTGATTATATCAATTGCTAAGGTAAAAAGAAGTGATTGCCGTACTGATTAAAATTATATCAATATTTTCCACAATTCTTTTAGTGTATACTGTAAAAACATTAATCAACTGTGATGTTATCAGCCATTTACTTTACAAAGAAAGTTAGGTTTAATATTTTGAGATTTTTTTTTTTTTAAAATACCAATAACTGCTTCATCAAAGTTTAAACCGAGAAGGCAAGTTAGTGCATAAAAAGAAAAACTGAATGCATTAAGCTCTTCTCAAAGCCAGTCAAACTTGACACTAAAATAAGCTTTTAAACATCAAAAATTTTAAGACACCAGCAAAGTATACAAATCCTCAACAATGGTGGCAGCCTGTTCACTTAACACCCTGAGCCACAACCATTCACAACCACACTATTGTCTTTAAAACTAAAAAGCTAAGTGCTCTACTCGCCCATAAAGAAAGAGAAAGCAAATATTTTTCTGAAGCTAAGAGCTAAACCACCAAAGTTCATTAACCTAAAGGCTTGTGTAAATTTAATATTCATCCAGTCCACGCACAAAAGGCATTGAACGCATATTCTATAGACAGCAGTTATAAGAGAATATAGTGGTATATAAGAACTGCAGCATCTATTTGTCAACAATGGTCAGATTGGCACACTCC
This sequence comes from Acanthosepion pharaonis, assembly GCA_903632075.3. Classification (NCBI taxonomy): domain Eukaryota; kingdom Metazoa; phylum Mollusca; class Cephalopoda; order Sepiida; family Sepiidae; genus Acanthosepion; species Acanthosepion pharaonis. The sequence continues at coordinate 1,312,333 of CAHIKZ030004489.1, forward strand.
AAAGAAATTTACTGCCGAGCAAAAGCCAGTTATTGAAATATAAATTTCCAAAGTACCAAATATCAAAAATGTAAAATATCAAATAGGTAATAAAATAAAAAAATTTATTGCAGTAATATCCTTGTAACATATCTTCCTGATAAAAATCATACTACTTTATTTAACATCCATACAAAAAAAAAAAAAAAAAAAAAAAATTGAGTACTCCATTCATAAATTACAAAATCTTAATTTTTTAATGACATCATGCACCGATTGATTTGTTTAAAAATATTTTTCCTTACAAAAGTCAAAATCAAAAATTTCCATTGAAATGTAGTCATTTTTTAAATATTTTATTTTGAATGAAAAATTTTTCCAGTCAGCTGTATTTTTTTATTATTTTTTTTTTTAATGTTTTAAAAGTTTTAGAAGAGTCTGTGTGTCTAAAATAGATACTGTGCAACAAGAGGTCACCATAAAAGAGTCAAGAGGAACAAAGGACAAGAGAAACACATACCACGGTTGAGAATGTCATAAAATGTCCCGACCACGTGGTTTATACCAACTTTGAGAGAAAGTTGTAGCTCATCAGAGGCAGCGACGACCACTAGCATCCAGCCGACATTATAGTAACAAATTAATCCTGTAAGTGAGCGCCTTTGCCAGGACTTTGACGGGACAGGGAAGGCGTTTATAATTTGATCATCTCTAATTGTGAGAGGAAACAGCCAAACATCAGTATATTAGCACAACAACCATCAACATAAAATATATACAAGATTATATCATTACTTTGTTATTGTTTATAGAACAGTTCGCTAGATTCTGATAGGTAAATGAAAGTAGAAAAAGAGAAAGATAGGGTAACAAAGCATGTATCATAACAGTAGAAATGGCCACATTATCACCAAGCGGTTTACAAATACCAATTACAAGTTAACTGCCACAAAAGACTTAATCTAAAGAAAAACTAATAAAAACTAAAAGCAAATATAAAAGCTTCCTGTAAACTGGAAATACTCACTTTTTCCTCTAACTGATTATAAACAAATTCAACAAGCACATCATCTTCGATGCCTAATAATTCAGTAATCCTCTGTGAGATCCATGGCTTCAAAGTCTCCACATTGACTTTGTTCATATCCACCTAAAGTAAAAGATTAAATATTAGTTTTTAACAGATTCAAATTTTCTGATCTAATATAGAAAACAATTTTGACTAAAAATTAAGATTTCTATTAAAATTTTTTTTTTTACCTTTTTCTCCAATCCATCTGCAAATCTCATAGATTTGAGAAGTTTTTTCTTCTTGTCCGCAAAACGGTTATCTTGCTCAGCACTGGTTCCCTGGTTAAACAAAAAAAAAAAAAAAAAAGTAAGCAAAAGCTAGTTCATAATGTAGTTATCAATGAAAAACAAAATGCTCTATTACTGAAATCAACTTGAGACAAAAAGATAACTAAAGAGAGAGAATATTTCTATAGTGTAGAGAATATAACCAATTTGCATAGTATAGTACCTGTCAAAAATGGATATGATATTATTTACATATATAGACAAGCATGTCTGCCTAGGATCTGCATTGTGAAAGTGCTGCATTTTTATGTGTATACAAAAGACTAATATTAAAAAATATAAAACTACATTCTTCTCTTACTCAAGAATAGACATTTAGAAATTTAGTTAAATTAGTTTGAGGAAGCAACTGCTTAATGACTATATAAAATATAATTAATTATATAGGGATAAGGGATCTGAAAGAAAATCTCCATCTATATCACATCAAGTGTTGACCACCCTCAATTTTTTTTTATTATTAGATAAAACAATTCTGTATAAATTTATTAGTCACAAAACTACATTTAGTTTTATTTAAGTATAGCTAGTCTTTATCGGAGATCTGAAAAAGTGGATAAAAAAAGAAAGAAAAAGACAGTATTGATGTTTATTGTAAGCATTGACAAAAACTCAAATACCATCAATAACCATATAAAATTGTATGAAAGCAAACATGGTTTCTCTCATAAAAATATTTAAAAGAATTGTTGCATGTACAGACTTATACACACGCATTAATGAAAAGTTAACTTGCATTACTTCATCATTTGCACAAGTTACCAGACACTTTCAACTCACCCCCCCTTTTCAAAGATTTTTATAATTCTTTAATGTCATCACAAATTATATATTTGGAAAAGAATTCCCTTGTAACATTAAAAAGTAGAATTGTTAAAAAAAAAGAAAAAAAAAGAAAGAAAAAAAAAAAAAAAAAAAAGAAAGAAAGCATATTATAAATCTAATTATAAGCATATGAATAAACTAGCTTTCAATTTCAATTTTATGCTCCTACTGTCTTACTGAGAGAGACATCTGATCATTTTAGTTTGGATGACAAGGAATCAGAAAGACATGCACTACTAATTTGACAATCTGATTTTATTCATAAATAGTTACCACAGTATTATTTTTCAATACTGGATTTTTTTTAAAAAATTATTATTTACTCAAAGAGTTTTAAAAGTGTAATGGAAAAAAAATAAAAAAAATTCAAAAGCTGGTTGAAAGTGCTTTTTTAGCTTATAAACTCAATTAGTTGCAGAAACATAACAGATATTTTAGGATATCACTAATTAACAAATCAAATAATCATTACATGTACAATAGAGACTAAACTAAAAAAAAAAAAAAAAAAAAAAATTCAATAACTTAATTCAAGAACTATTCACCATATTTTTAAAGTATTACAATAAACAGATACAAGCTATTCAATTTTTCAAATAGCAAAAACTTTGAAAATGTAACATCTGTCAGTCTAGTACTTATTGGGGCTCAAATTATTACCAAACTAATAGTGCTGATAGGAAATAACTACCTTTCTAGTAATAATTCCATTTAAAAAGTATTTATACATCATAAAAATAAAAGGTTTTTGGCATATATTGTTCAATTAAAGTATTTTTGTTTTAGTTAAATTAGGAATTCATTCCTTCTGCTAGTCCTATGTAAAGTGTTGTCATATGATACAAGGAGAGTAAGGCAAGTAAATTCTCTTCATAGAGATGGTGAAGTCCAGCATAGATTTGTCTTCCAAAAGAAACTTTCTTTGTATTTGCCCCACTAGCTACATTTTCATATTTATTGCATATTATATTATGCAAAATTATATATTCTTTAGTAGATCTAACACTGAATGACATTACTACATTGCATGATGGCTTGCACAGTGATAACAAATTAGTCACAAGTGTAAAGTGTTCAAATCCTTACAGGATGCCACACTTGTGCTATAAGCTAGACAAAGCTAAGTCACACGTGTATAAAATCTAATAATTAAAAAATAAAATATTTTATACTTGTTCAACAGAATTATGAAACATGTGAGGAACAAAATGAAAACAGCAGTTTTATAAGGTAGCATAACTTCACCAGTTACTGTCAACAAGTGATAACTCCCATAATACTGTCAGCAACATTACTTTTTCTTGATTATGTTTATATAAATCATGCATCTGTTAATATTTGAATTGTTACATTTACAAAGAATGATACAACCAACATTTTGAAAAGGCAAACGTGTGTAGACTAAAAGACTTACTTATATGTGCCAAATTTTAATAAATTGACAGTATATTTAAAGAAATTTGAAATGAAAACAATTGATATGTTAAATTTAAGGTGCATCCACATATTTTTAAAAAGCAATCTGGTAAACAGAAGCTAAAACTTAAAAAGAAATTCTTTAGAGTCTTGCAGGTTGCCTGATAAACTGATGTATTTCAAAACTAATTTAAATTGGCTGGAAAGAGTTTTTGTTTTGAGATAAATAACATTGATTTTAGCACCATTTTTAGCCTTCCATCATCACAATATAATTCTCTTTAAAAAAATCTTTCAAAAATAAAAATATACTTTTCTGAAAGATTTGAGGAATATCAGCTGATTTAAAGTTTAATTAATCTGATTTGAAATAAATATTACTCTAAACTCTTTAAGTTTAAAAACAGTGTTGTTTATTTTAGGTGTTAACAGCTTGAATGACAGATTTTTTTTTTTTTTTTTTTTTTTTTAAATGGTGGATATATCTCTAAAACTTACTTGAAGAAAAGCCTTTTTCATATAATTTTTAATTACCCAGTAATCTTAAAAATATAGGAAAATATTCTCCATAATCTAATGTTTTATTGAATTTTAAGTACTTTGGTTTTAAATTTACTAGTTATCGCTCTTATTTCTTGATAATATTGTGTATGGACGCCTTATTCACAAAATTTGGCACATATGCAAAAAAATTCTTTTTAAAATATTGGTGTCCAATAAATTGTACTAAGCTTTTCCATTTATGATTAGTAAATATAGTTCTTACTTAATAATATCACCTAACCAGCATAAAGTAACACAGAAATTTAAAAGATAAAAACTCTTCTGGCAATATATATATATATATATATATATATATATATATATATATATATATATATATATATAAAAGACAAAAGTGCCCATAAGATATCTTTTTTCATAAAAGCAATTAAAAGCTTTCCTAATTAAATAATGTTTAATTTTATTACATCTTATGATTCAGAACAGATTTTCAGTAACTGGGGGTACTGTAAAGAATTTGAATCCCCCAAACTTGAAACTAATATAAATATTGGCACAAAATTTAATTTCCTAAAATTAAATAAGTGGGAATTGGAGTGAGGATTAAAAAAATATATATATATATATATACATATACATACATACATACACACACACATTTCATTCATTTGAAAATGTCCTGAAAGTTACATTAAAATAGGTACCTCCACTTTTTTTTGTTGAAACAATACAGCATGATGGGGAAAAGCCCCAAAGTTAAAAACAAAATTTTATTGTAAAAATGTTTAAGCGGAAAGTATTTTTTTTAATTTTTTTTTTTTTAAAAAAAATCTTTAATTAAAAAAAAAAAAAAAAAAAAAACAACACCTAACACATCTGAAATTTTGCTTAAATTTATTTTCCCTTTTTAAATGTTAATGCAACAGAGCTGGCTATGGAAATTTTAGCACCTTTTCTCTGTTAAAATAATACATTAATTTAGGAAATCTTGCCAAAAAAAAAAAAAAAAATAAAAATAAAAAAAATAAAATCAATCAATCAAATAATTGTTAGATTTTAATGAAACTTTCAGGATTTATTCAGAAATGTATGAATTTATTTTTGAGATTAATATTTTTTTTTTTTAAAGAAAATCTTTGTAAAAAAGAAAGTTACCAACCACAACATTTTGAAAAACTGGCTAAAATAAAATATACATTTCTGAAATGTTACTTTCATAAAATTAGCAAATTTAAAGTTAAATTAATCTGTTCTGAAACAAATATCACTTACTTATAGCATAAAATTTTCTAGACAAACATTTCTCGACTTTGGTGCATTGTTATTTTCACGTCTACATCAATAATGATGGCTGAATGTGTTGACAGGTTTAGTACAGTGCACCAAAATTTACATAACGTTTTTTTTTGCTTCTTATAATTTGAAATACTGTAAAAAAAAATTCTTACATTATTGAGCCACCTCTACCTCTTTCATTATTTAATAGCTAAGATAATGGTAAATAATTTTATTAATTATTAATATTACATTAAGATATGTGATATACATAAAAAAAATATCTAATTATGGCAAAAAGTTTTGGTAGCATTATTTGTATTGAGCTTTTAATTTTCGCTTAGTAAATATAGTCTTCACTTAAAAACTACCTCATACTCTGAAAGAATTTTAAAACTTAAAAAAAAAAAAAAAAAAAAAAAATGAAAAATACTAAAAGAAAAATGCAAACAATTCTTGTAGAAATTCTTTACTCAATTTTTTTTTTCTTTTCTTCAGATAATAATGTCCTTAATGTATATTTTTTTATAAAAGCAAATATAAGCCTATCTAATTAGATGGGCTTATTGCAGCTTTTATTTTACGATTTGGAGCAGATTTTTAAGAAGTTGGCAGTAGTTGTGAGAAATAAAATGAAAAAAAGTGAATTTAATTTCTCCAAGGAGTTCTGCTTATAAGTAATATAAAACAATTTGCAAACTATTTAAAATTCTAGAAAATTAAGTTAAGTTAACATAAGAAAAAAAAAAAAAAAAAATAAAATAAAAAATAAATTCATTCATTTTTGAATAAGTCCTGAAAATTTCATTAAAATCAGGCAATTTATTGATTTTTGAAAGAATTTCCAAATTAATACCCCCCAACGGCGACACTAAAATGGCCATTACAACAAATAGCACCCACCCAAATTTGGGGGGGGGGGTGCAAATTTTAGAATGTGTTACAAAGGAGGAAAACTCTTAAAAATAATTAAAAAGAAAAACAAACTTTGTTCTTTCCTCTTAATAATAAAACTTTGTTTTTATTAAGTTTGGAGCCATTTATCATTATGTTATGATTTTTTAGTGAATTATTGGAGGTACCTAGTTTTATTAGTTTAATGCAGGGCTCCTTGGAGAATGTAAATCATCTATTATTTTTAATTTTTTTTTCAGTCAGTTACTGATTTCCCCAAAATCTGCTCCAAATAGTCAAATAAAAACTGCAATTAAACTATCTCATTTAATTAGATAAGCTTAATTGCTTTTATAAATAATATATATTAAGGACATTAGTCTGAAGAAAATTTTTTATTTTGATGAATAATGAATTTTTACAAGAATTGTTTTCTTTTTTTTTTTTATTAAAATAATTTATAAAAGTTTCAAAAAATCTTTTAGAACTTCAAAACTTTGTCCTTGTTATGTGAAGACTATATTTCCTAAGCAAAAATTAAAAAGCTTAAAATATTCATTCATACACAAAGATTTCAAAAATAAGTAAGCAAAATACTCTGGTGTATTTCAAACAGATATGATATTGATGGGAATCGATTTTCACCCCCACCCAGTTGATTAGTGCCCTTTTTCATTTCAATGTAATTCTATTAAAAAAAATCTTCCAAACACAAAATGTACTTTTCTGAAACTTTATTTGAGGAAGATTAGCTGATTTAAAGTATAATAATCTGATTTGAAATGAATTTTCTTAAGCAAACAGTAGTTGTTTTTAACCAACAGTAACCATGTTTACAGGTTTGATTAGGTGATGACTGTTGTTCTACGCAGACTATCTGTAAAATATAATTTTAGAAAATGATGTGAGCACCTTTTTAATATAAGTTTTAAGTACTCAGTAATCTTAGAAGTTTTTTGAAAATATTCTCTGTAATTTAATTTTTAGGAATGAGTCATCATTCTTATTTTCTGATAATGTTGTGTATGCCCATGTTTATATACACACAAAACTTTTTTAAAATCTCGATTGAAGACTGGTATTTAAAATTAATAAATATAGTTTTCACTTAATATAATCTAAAAGGCTGAAATTAATAAAGAATTTTAAAAAGATCTAAAAACTTAAATTTTTATTTAAAAAAAAAAAAAAAAAAAAAATTCTTGTAAAAGCTTCACTCGTTAAATTTTTTTAAGATTATAGTGTCCTTAGTGTATCTTATTTAACAAAGCAATTAAAAGCTTTTCTAATTAAATAATGTCATAGCTTTGTTTTTTTTTTTATTTTAGGATACGGAGCAGATTTTTGGTAAATGGTGTTCAACAAAAACAAATTGATGATTTATATTCTCCAAGGAGTCCTTTTAACTAAATATAAATATGAAGAGGCTGATATTTTAATTTCTTAAAATTTAATTAAGTGTGTGTGTGTGTGTGTGTGGGGGGGTAACAAATGTAAAAATAAAAAAAAAATAAAAAAAATCTTTGATTAGAAAACTAATTTATACTCCAACTCAAAGCATCTATGAAAATATCAAATTATACAAGGTTTGCTTTGTAAAATAAAGCATTCTATGTTCTACATTTTCATAACCAGATCTCTCCTGGCCAACTTAGAATTAAAAACAAGATACACACAATTTTATTGACAAGCAAAATTTATATTTAAATGTAATACATAAAAATCTAACGAGAGTAGTAGTTATTAAAATTTGATGCATTACAAATAGTTTACAACAATATTAATCCAAATTTTCAGTAAAAATAAATAAGGAAAATATTTTTGTGTACTATTGAAATCGTGTAATATTGAATAATTTAGATTTAAAAAACAAAAAAAACAAAACAAGTCTGTATAGATAAGAAACAAGGGATAATTAAAATGTTTTAATTTAAAACTATTTTAAATTAAAAAATTTAGAGAATAAAGTGAAACAATGCCAAGGTGTGTGTATAAACGAGCAGTAAAATGCCGATTTCCATTTGGGTAAGTGGGAGAGAATTTTTAAGCAAAGACTCTCACCCCTCAAGGTAAGGACATTGTAACAGAAACAAGTTGAGACATGATCTTTCAATGGTAGTTAAATACTAAATCATCGGTTCTGTTAGGAGTTACAAGGGCTTGTTCTGGCATTAAAACATGGTAAATACCAGGCATTGAAAGGTACAAACATTCAATAGCGAAAATGCTAAATTTCGATATTTCATCACGAAAATGTGTTTCATTTACGTACCCACCCCCACACGCGCGTTTGAACGATAAAGGCGATATTCTTTCCCTTTTCAACAATATTAAACTAAAGCGTTCAAGTTTTCGCCCAACATTTTCCGTTTTTCTAATTATTTCTTAAATCTCTTGGATTAAAAAAAAAGTTTTTAGGAAACTGACACTGTTGCAGAACGTTACTCCTCCTCTACTTCTGGTCTTCATTCCCATTACCTACCTCTCTTAATTTACCATCTTGCACTCGATGTCAATGTTTTACGACTAAACTACACCCAACAATAACTATGAACTTTATTGCTATAATAATATTGCACATATTTGGTAGAAAAAGTGGGATGTACTTTTCTCAAGACCTTTCCGTTGCCGTATAGTCTATTTCGCTAGCACACCCCAAATTGGTCTGGCTATTAAACGTTCGTACCTTTTTGTGATCATGACCATAAACCACATCTTAAAAATAAAAAAAAAAAATAAAGGGGTGGTCTTCGATTAACTTAAAAAAGAAATCTTCAAAGTGTTCTTTTCCTAAATTTATTCGTAAGGAAAGTTTTATTGAAATCAAGATTATTTTTCCAATCTTTTTATAAACAATACAAAAGATTTATGATAAAATTAACTTTCATCCAAGTTTTTCGTGCTCGAAGGTACCGACAATGTTGAAATTGTACGTTATCGTGATCAAATATAGAAAATTCAATATTTATATAGTTAATTTTAAATCTTACATTGCCTTTTAAATTTTTAACCGATTTTAATCATCGGACAGCTTTAAGCAGCACTCTTAAGTCATCGATGAATATTTTCCAAGTATATGGCAATCTTTTTCCACTAATTTAGTTTGTTATATAACAAGAGAGGGTCAATTGGTCATTCATACGTTGGATTTTTATTTGAAAGCAACAGACAACACAAAGCGTTGTTATAAAATCTGGTAGCAGGGAATTAAACATTCATTAAAATAATTTAAGTTTGTTTGAATTAGAAAGGAGATTTTTAATAGTTAAAAATTGTATCGCCATGTAAAATAAAGGTGCATTTGACTGGATTGAAAGAATACTTTTTCATTTAATAGTTCTGATTCAGCACAAAGTCTTTAACAAGAAAATCTGCTAAGTTTACAGCAAAACAAGAGAATCGAACAGTGTCATTTTAAACTAATATACATTATTACACTGCATAAGAGGCAAATATGAAATGAAGAAATGATCGTGAACGATCCGATGTACAAGCTTCCGTGTATGGAAATATATTACAAAATCAATCAGAAGGAAAAGTAAAATTATCCTTGTTTATCACTTAACACGAGGTTTTAAATTCACGAAGTGAGTTTTTCAATATTTTTTTAAAATTAAAAAGCAAACAATTCAACTCCCCTTTCAACAAAAAATAGGAATTATTTATTATGAATTAACTGAAGTACATTTATTTGTTTAATTATACTTTAATACAAAAGTTCATTAACCATGGAAACTGAGTGAATTTAAAAAAAAAAAAAAAAAAAGTTGATATTAAAGAAAAAAAAAACTTAAAATTAAGTACAGAAAGTAAATGTTAATTTAAAACTAATATTTATTCTAAAGAAGTTCACGTAAAAATTAAAAAAGTAGAGGAAAATGGCAACATGCAGTGCAACATTCGTCTTGGTTTTCGCCATTTTGAAAAACTAACTGCAAAGAAAAACGCCAGACACGAAAATATTTTTTTCGTTAAAATTAGAAAATCGAAATTATTTATAGATTAATATTTAAGTTTTCAGTTAGAGAATGCCGACAACAGTTAATATAAGCAATTCTAAACAGTAGCTTAGGAAATATAAACGGATCGACTACAAATAAAACGTTCGGTTCCTTTTGAGGCAGATACACGTGGCCACAAACACAGATTTTAACATTATTCAATCATTATCCATTCAAGGTGAAAAATAAGATAAATAACAACGGACAATCAAGAATCAAGAAGAAACTCAACGCGATCAAATTTCTAAGCAAATATTAAACGTGTCACTATTTCGTGTATAAAAATAATTTAAGGTTTAAAAATAAAAATGGGGGAAAGGTCCACATCAAAGACATGCAAGGGAAACGGTTTTTTCACTTTCTCTCCACATCAAGCTAATTTTTATACTAATCGTCTGTAAAGATTACTGTAAGATTTAGAAAAACTATAGAGAAATTACAGTAATTAATACGAGGAAAATACGAAAAGTGAAACAGAAGTAAAGAAGAAAAATATCCAAACAAATTTACTCAGATTGATCACAACACGCCTAAAATAAAATCTGCCCACTAGTCAGCCATATTGAAAAACCTTCTGACCTAAATAAAAAGCAAGATGAGAAATTGTTTTCAAGCGCAATTAATGACGGAAACAGTTTTAAATGCAAGTCTTTTCACAAAATTTGAAAACAAGGAGGGAAAATATTTTTCAGCACTAAATTTACCTTAAAGAATCCTGCATCCGTCATGGTGGCGGTATTTATGCAGCTTCAAGCAGAGAAAGTGCAGAAACTTTGAGTAATAATTACCCACAATACCTAGCGACAAGCTTTTACTCTTCTTGTTCCGCTGCTTTTTATCAAAGTTGTCTAACCTTAGTACCAAACCTGACCTCTAGATAGCGTGATGCCTTTTCATTCGATATATGAAAAAATAAAACTATTTTAAGAAGTTGAAAAAGCATTAAATTCTAAATAAGAAAAAAGTGCAACAAATTAAATCTTTCAGCTTTGTCATTAAAATCTTTTAAGAATAAAAATAATTAAAAACTACAATAAATAAAAATTAATATAGCTAATTACTGTATTCACCAGCTGATGGCCCAGAACCTAGGGAAGCCCCAGTAGTACCTCGCAATAGCAAGAGACTTTGTTAATTTTCTGTCACAAAGACTAGTATAGAAATGCCAGGTCTATGCAGATGAAAAAATCTGTAGTGATGAATAAACAAATAAATATAAATAAACAAATACTACCAAAATTTTACCATCTCTAAAAATAGATGTATATCCAGTCATATTTCAACCAACTTGACTAGGATATGAACATCATAGTCTAACAAGCAAATCAGAAACAAGAACTGCTCCAAACCAGGATATAAGGTCACTAATTGTGAGTTAATGAAAAGGAAAGCAGCAGCTTCATAACAGATCTCTAGAAATTTATATAACAAGATGGAAAATCGACCTCAGTCAGAATTAATGAATTTTAATTTTATTCTTTCTTTGATGTTGCGGTTTATTGTAACATACCCAGAGTCAAAATACAACACATGCAGGACCCACACAATCCCACATAGATACATTCCTTCTACTACATTTTAAGCGAGCTGCTGATGCATTTGAATATGTACATACATGCATATACATAATTATGTACATTCTCCTAGACTCATTCTCTCTTGCACATACCAGGACATTTACATTTGAACTCTTGAACATCCAATTTTCACTCTATCCTTTATAAAAAAATTTATTAGTTAGTAATACAAAATAATTAAAAATAATAATTAATAAAAAAAGTGTAAATAAAAAATAAATAAATGTTATAATCTGTCTATATTTCTGAGATGAGGTATTATGTACACTATTTACATTATTCAGACTATTGTCCTCATCTTTGTTGTCATATTTATCACATTTCGGCCATTGTATGCTCCGGTCTTCTTTAGGTGGTTGAAATGTCGAACTAAACCCTTTATTTTGCTTGCTGGGGCTGTTCTAGTTTCATGTGCCATGTCTAATGGGTGTCAGTTATCAGTACCAGTAATAAGTAGTGCCAGAGAAAAGCGATAATAACAATGAAAATTGCAATATGAGCTCTGGTAAAAAACATGGAATGATAACAGCAAAAATTCCAATATGAGCACTGGTAAAAAATGGTTGCTGAAGATATTAAGTTTATAAGTCCCAGAAATTCATACACAGATGGCACAGTGGATAAAGGTGTTGGTTAGATCCAGTGACAGGACCCAAAGAGTTGTGAGTGGAGAACTTGGAGAGGTGAATTAACAGGCAATTACTGATAACTGACATGGCACGTGGAACTAGAAGGGAAAGCAATATTTGGCTGCCAACTGAGAAGCATATGTAAAAAGGACCTGAAACCTATTAATAGAAATGTATTCTATAAAAATAAATTGTAAAAAGTCTCTGTGGCAGCAGTGGTTTGAAATTGCCAAATCTATCTTAGTCCTGTGATTTTTTTTTGTCTTATAATTAGGTGCACCTTTCTTTTTAAAAGATTTGCCTTATTCAAAGTCTTTCCCAAAGTTTTTTTTTCATTTTTTGAAGATTGTTTTGAAATCTTTCATGATATCTTTTGATGTTATCTGCCTCACAGAAGATGCCTGGAAGGAAATTTTTGTACAAGCCTACTTTATAAAATATTGTAATTTGATATAATGTTTAAATAAAGGTTTGTTCTTTTAAATCTCACATTGTAATTTTGAGATTTGTGTTTGTATGTGCCTTTGTTAATGTTCAGGATGAATTTGTTTTTAACTCTCAGAACCAAAAGACAGAAAAAAAGAAGGGATAAAAAGAAGAGAAAAGAACAGGGAGAAAGTATAAAGAAAAAAAAATTAAGAAAAGGAGAAATAACCCCAACATTTTGACACACATACACACAAAGAGAAAACAAAATCAGCCGCACACCAATAACTAGTGCATAAATTAATGTCCCCTCTCTTCCTCCCTCCCCTTCCCCTCCCCCTCTCCCCTTCAGGAAAACAAATTCTTTTACCTTCTCTTTATATATATTGTGTTATATAAAAATTTATTTTGCATATATTAATGCATTATCCATTTTCTTTTAATCCTTACACAAGATAGATCTATGGTGGGAATGGACATTGTCATAAGATAATCTCCATCAACTACTGTAAGATCTTAGGGCCTTGTAATATATTTCTTTCTTTCTTTTTTTTCTCTTAGTGACAATTCAAGTTTAAGTATTAGTCAGGTATACTAAGATTGATTTGGCAATAAACCTTGGTATCTGCACTCAGTAAGAAATATATTGGTTATCTATTTCTTTTGTATTGCTTTTGTAGTTATGTACCAAGTCAATATTTTCCTCATAGCGAACAGTTAATTCAATGACGTATTTTTTGTTTTAATTAACTTACTACATCAGATCAGGATACTGGGTTGTTAATATGATCTCAGCTAGAAAGGTGAGATGACATTCCAATCTATTACAACACACCAGTGCAGTCATCTTTGCAATAATCAAACAACGTTTGAAAAAGTAGCTCCAAGAATATCCCAAGAGGCATACATTAAAGCATTAGTTAAAACATATCAGGTTCCCAGCAATTGCGTAGTGCTGAAAAGTAAATATACTCTGGTTAAGTGGAAGAAATGAACAAGTAATAGAAAGATGAATAAGACTGGTAAATACTAAGTGACACAAAATATCCCATAAGCATTGAAAATAGAATGAGATCAGTCTATCTCTATCAATTGAATTATAATCGGAGAGAGCCACAGAAGAAAGGCTTATTCTCCCATTTGTATTTTACCCATTATTATATCCCTGATATAATAACACCATATTTCATGGATAGAAAAGAATGGCTGAAAGGAAAATGGATGTCAAACATACTTTGTTTTTAGAGAGAATTTTATAATGCTATGTTGTACACAAAATTATGTATACATATATACACATGTCCCATGCAGAGAAAAATATAGCATATATGCAACAACAGTGTGTAAAAAAAAAGGGGAATCTTACTTGTAATATTTCCCAAAGGGAAAACTGGATTACAGTGGTAATTACAGAGAAAAATATAACATATATGCAACAACAAACGGTGTGTAAAAAAAAAAATGAGAACCTTACTTGTAATATTTCCCAAAGGGAAAACTGGATTACAGTGGTAATTACAGAGAAAAATATAACATATATGCAACAACAAACAGTGTGTAAAAAAAAAATGGGAACCTTACTTGTAATATTTCCCAAAGGGAAAACTGGATTATAGTGGTTTCACTATGAACCTGGTGAGGCCATGTGGTTTTTCCTGAAAAACCTACTGCTGTGGGCTAGGAATATTGTTTTTCTCTGGGCTCTACATTGCAACTTGCCTTTGTCACTCTGTCCCCTGATGTTACACACTGGCTGTCATGTGACTCTTGTGACTTTATTTCAATGAAAGGAAGACAATCACCTCTTGTATCCCTACAGAATAAAAGATTCAGTTGGAAATTCCAAGAGTGTTACCAAGTATGAAGATTGACCGTGGAAGGTCAAAGGGTACAGTGGCTGAAACATTGTGAGTATAACAACCAAGATGAGCATGCTGGTCTGAATGGCAAAGCATATGTTTCCTTTTACTAAAGATACTTTTACTTGGACTAATGGAATTTTATTAGCAGCTTTGCAACATCTTTTTGTAAGACTGCTGAGAGGTACATTTTCTCTCTTTGGACTTTTACTTGACCAGGCCAGTATATGTCAATTACACTGTTAAAAAAAACAAGGATGTTTACTCAAACACATATATTCACTAATTTGTCATTTAAGCATTAATTAAAAAAAATCAATATATATATATATATATATATATTTATCAAATAACCCCAACTTAAAAAATCCCAGAAAATTTGAGAAAAAGAATTACTCTAAAAACCCCAAAAGTCCTGTCTGTGACACTGGAAATAATAAGGTTATATTATTTTTAACTCTCAGAACCAAAAGAGAGAAAAAAGAAGGGATAAAAAAGAAGAGAAAAGAACAGGTAGAAAGTATAAAGAGAAAAGAAAAGGAGAAATAACCCCAACATTTTGACACACATACACACAAAGAGAAAACAAAATCAGCCGCACACTAATAACTAATTAATTTTTAACTTAATATAAAAATAATAATATAAAAAAATGAGAAAATCTGACGAGTGGATCGAATGATTGCAAAACAGTTCATCTACAAAAAACCAGATTCAAGGTGCTGAATATAATAACAATCAGCTAAAAGGCAAATTTTATTTGTATCAATCCTAGAAATAGAGATGTGTGTGTGTGTGTTTATAAGATGTATAATAGTATCTGAAACAAAAGGGAAGATAATGAAACAAAGTGGAAAAGATATAAATGATGCATTTCTCTGAGAATGTCTGCTGCTTATGGCTTCTTCAGATTAGACTGAAAGACAAAACTGTTTGTAAGGAAACTGTTCTGGGGCTGTAAATCAAATTACCATATCAGATTTGACAACCAGAATCCAGAAAGTTTCTGATTTAAAAATCAACAGACATCAACCGCTTACATATATATATATTTAAAGACATTTTTATGTTTAACATTCTTTTTATAGATACAAATATTTTAGTAAATGCTCTGTTTATAATAAACAGTATTAAATAACATTTACTGGCCTAAATGTCCGAGAAATTTTCATAGAAAATATTTGTCCTTTGACAGGATTCAAACCTGCATCCAATACGGAACCGTCATTTAGCTTGACGCGCCTAACCGCTCAGCCACAAAGGATTGTTTGATTGGCAAGGTCGAATTTACTGCTTATAAACTTCAATCTTCTATGAATCTCTCACATACATTCATAACTGCTCATAGTGTATCAAATGTAAACAAATGACGTCATACATTATGAAATGGACAAAGTCCGACAATTATTTAAAGACATTTTTATGTTTAACATTCTTTTTATAGATACAAGTATTTTAGTAAATGTTCAGGCTGGTAAATTTTATTTAATACTGTTTATTATAAACAGAGCATTTTCTAAAATACTTGTATTTATAAAAAGAATGTTAAACATAAAAATGTCTTTAAATAATTGACTTTGACTTTGTCCATATATATATATATATATATATATATATTTGGTTGGATAGATGTGAGTTTGTGACCCTGGGTTTCACGCTTTAGCGATCGTCAGACAAACTGGTCAGTTTGTCTGACGATCGCTAAAGCGTGAAACCCAGGTCACAAACTCACATCTATCCAACAAATATGTTAGCTCTATCTCTGATATTGAGCGCTTTCTAATAAATGTATGCATATAATATATAAATAATTATACATATATATATATTTATTTATATTTATATTCACTTTTCACATATATATATATATATATATATATATGTCAGCAAAGAAACCAGGTATCCCAATGTACCACATCAGGAATAAATAGTGTACCACACAAATTAACATATGCCATAGAAAAATGGTGTAACACACACATATATATATATATATATATATATATATATAAGTAAACGTTTGTCACTTAGCTGATTGATGTTACCATAAGCATCCTGACTCCAGAGTTTCGTAGACAGACTTGTCTGTCCACTCCTTACAGGGTATCAGCAAATATATATATATATATATATATATATATTGTGTAAATTTAGGCAGCAATTTTTCATTAATGCATGTTTCATTAAATAATATAGACAAGTTTTATCTATTTATTTTAAGTAAGTTCCTTTCATATTGTCTGATAAGCTTAATCACATTATCATTGAAAGACAAAAGGAAAACACCATATTGATATATGTTTAAATTCAATCTAAGCTTTCTGTTTACACAAGCCATTATCAAAGATGAAAAATTTCAATAAATCAAACAACAACAGACGAAAGAACAATGATAGTCCACCTTTGCTGCAGGAAAATTTCCAAGTAATGACAAACTTGTATATACAAGATGTGGAAGCGAAAATGGCATCACAGCTCTGTTTATAATAAACAGTATTAATAACATTTACCGGCCTATATGACGGTTCTGTATAGGATACAGGTTTGATTCCTGTCAAAGGACGAATATTTTCTATGAAAATTTCTCGGACATTCAGGCCGGTAAATGTTATTAATACTGTTTATTATAAACAGAGCATTTACTTAAATATTTGTATCTATAAAAGAATGTATAAACATAAAAATGTCTTTAAATATATATAAAAATGTTTTAATATATATATATATATATATATATATATATATATATATATATTTGGAGAGCATTATAATTGCCAAATATATATATATATACCAGTAGCATGGCCCGGCGTTGCCCGTGCTTGATTCAAAAATCGTACAACTCATACAGCAATCGCTATCACTTGACTTAAAATATTTTTGCCCTTCCTTGCCTTTAAAAGAGTGCCCTTTGCCGTGCTGATGTTGTTACATGCCTTACTTCTCACCTATCTCACACTGCAAATTTTTTCTAAGCTCTATACTAAACATTAAATCTGTTATGAAAAAAAGAACTAAACAGAATGAATGCAAAACGATCAGCTTCAAAAAAGGACTCGTAACTGGAAAAACCGAATGAAAAAAGAATGTTAACAACAAATACTTTTTCACACCCAACCCAGTTCTAAGGAATCAGAATCAATGTTGAGTTTAAGCAAGTGAATGAGCCAATTGGAGTAAAGTGCCATGCAGATTTAAATTTTTCCCACTTGTGACGAATGCAGCTATTGATTTTTTTTGCATGCTAGCATGCTAGTTAACATTCATGTCAGTCAGCTGTTGGCTCTCATGCTGGGCAATAGAATCTTCCTGCCTATTTGTGGCAGCCAGCTATAGGCTCTCACTCTGGCCAGTACAAAATGGCCGCAAACTACATGAAAACTGCCGTAGAAGCATGAAAAAATCAATTATTTCCACTATCGATGGGGGTTGGGAAATGCAAAGTCAGTCTTGGCCTTCCTGCTAACTTGGAGCATGTGCATGTAAATTTTGGTGCAAATCTGTCAAAAATTGTGGCCGTGCATTTGTCACACACACACACACACACACACACACACACACACATCCTGCCTTTTATAGATAGAGATATATATTTGGAGATTATAATGCCCTCTGGAACCATAGTTGATTCTCACCAGATTTTGATTTTGTCTGGAGTCATCACCATCAGAAAGGACTGGTAGCAAAAGTCCACTTCACAAATTTCCAATATATAGTTCCTTCTAAAGTCTATTTCAACTCTGTGCTTCTTATGTCTCTGCTTAAATTCTGAAATTTTATTTACTATTTATTGTTTTTTTTTGTCTCAATAGGCATATATAGTTTCACCTATCATCTGGTTCACACTCCTCCCTACTTTCTTGAACAGGAGTAGAAGTTTATCCATTGTTTTGTGGTCTTGGTAATTATTTTATTGGAAACTTTGCAATAAAAACAGACTCAAAGGTATAAAATAAATAATATATATTTATTCATTTGATTTAAATAAGAGTTAGTCCTTTGATTTAAATAAGGGTGAGTCTTTTGATATTAACAAAAATTTTGTTAAAATATTTGTTTATAAGACAGCTCTTTGCAGCAGTCCAGAGAAAGTTTGTTTTCGGCTTGGTAATGGGTAGTTTTGACAGCTGAGAAGTCAGAACTTGAAAGGGTGTTCCAATAACTTGGACCGATTTTAAATGTAAATTAAATTTAAGTGTTAAATGATTTTTTTCTTTTTCTTTCAGATTTGGTGGACATTTGGATGATATTATTTTCCATATATAATTGCCATGACTTAAATAACATGTCAATAGAGAAATAAATAAATTTTCACCAATAACACTGATTTATTTACTGCTAACTTTGATCTGTCTTAATGAAACACACTTCATCTTAGAAATAGGTCAGTGTTAATCTACTGTTTTTCTTGTCCTTAAAATGGGCTGAAAATATCATTAGCAAATGACCTCTTAACTACTTTACACATCACACATGGCTATCCCTTTCATTCTTTTCTAGCTCAGAGCTGTGAGCTTATATCCTTCTGACAAAGCTCCCAGACACTGGCATGAACCTTGGTTTTGGCTAACATCAAAAGGCCAACATTGGCCAAACATTTTATTTTTCACTTTATTGTGCTTGCAGTGAAATGATTAAAAAAAAAAAAAAGGAAAAAAAGACACTGAAATGCAACAAGTCTCTTTCTCCTATCTTCTTGTTCTTCTGTAGTTACCTATATGTCCCTCAAAAGGGCTTCCCTTACTCATTCTATCTTGTATCCCAGTTCATGCTCTTTTCCAAATTGAAAATTGCAGACTAAGCATGTGTAGCATGAATGTCCATCACATCACCTTGATATAAAAAGTTATGGATGTGTAAGCTAGTGTAACATTTATTGGAACAGACAGTGAAATCAGGTGAATCAACTTCAAATTTTCTCTATTGTGCTCTGATGGCTGTGGTTTAATAACTAGTATAATTACCATGAAACTTGTAAAGTAATATCAAATTCAAAATAAATCCAAACATTAAATTACTAGTGAACTAGTGAAACATACCAAGAATAGTGGTTAGAGAAAAAACCTGAGATAATTTGTGACATAAAATGTTTGACACATGATAAGCAATTATTCCACAATCACTAAAGATATCACAAATGATTTTAGAGGAAAAAAGAAATGAAAAATTTTTTCACTTTCAGTGGTCTCTACCTTCAAGCCCAGCTCAAAGTGTGACATACAATTGCTGCAGAAGACTAGGCCTGTCCTGGCAGCATGATGTCAAATTTCTTATTCTTCCCATAGGAACCAGTGAAGAAATTTCCCTTCAAGACAACTAGCAAAGGAAAACTACACACAACCCTTGCTGCAAAAAATGAGGCCTGTCCTAGCAGTTTTCAAACTCAAATTTCTCATTCCTCCTGTGTCAAACAGCAAATAATCTCTCTAAACAAAAGCAACTCAAGAACTTTATTAACTGAGGAACCCCATTTTTTTTTCCTGCAATACTACTATTTTGCACTCTCTTTCAACCAGAAATAAAAGCTGTTGAACAGTTATTTCAAGCATTGGATTTTTGTTCATTTCACTCTCACTGCCAAGCACAAACACACACAACCAGAAAAAATTCTTACAAAATGTTTTTCTTTCTTTGGCTTTTTATTCAATGCAAAAAAGATGAGGTAGTCATTTATTTAAAAAATCCATTTTAGTTTAATTTCTAGTTTTATCATGATTCAAATTTGTTTCACCAAATCACAACTAAAACAGCTTTGTTTGTAGTGATGTTAATCTGTACTGATTTTTATGTAATTTCTCTCTACTTGCTTCATATATTTATATACAAGCAATAGTCTCATGATTTAGTAGGTGATATACAATGTTCAACAGGGTTAGACAACCATAGCAGCTGGTTTAAAATAGGATTAAGCAATTTATATCAGTTCAGTAGTTTCAAGAAGAAACTACTAAAAATAGAAATTGGCATGGCTGTGATAGAGAACAGGTTACATGATATGAAAATATATTTTTAACCAATCAAAGTTGACAAAGTAAATTAAAAAATATTTATTAGTCTTATATGTGTTATAAAAAAAACATTTTTTAATTGTTAATCAATCAACACTAATGGCAGCTAAAATCAGCTGACTCAGAAATGCCAGCCTGAATCTGCACCAAGTCTCTAGAATTCAAGAATAACTATTTGTCTATGCAACATGACTACACCTTTTACTTGTTTGAAGTGAGCTAACAGTGAAACCTTAAAAGACTCACTAACAGCAACAACTAAACTGTGATGGAGAATATCTATGGGTTATTTGTGGGTTTGATCTGTGTGTCTCATGTTGGAATCTCTTTTTTTTCTTTTAGACAAGGGTCTATTTATATTGTTAGTGAAGTTGAAAGAGGTTCTGATTAAGTTGTTGATTATTTTAGGTACCTTCATTTCTTATTGGTCAACATATATTTATTTAGGATTGCATTTACTCAAACTCAACTGGAAGTTATGTGTGGAGCCTATACTGCAAGACCCAAAATATGTCATTATATTTTAAGCTATAAAAGAAGTAACTTCCTGTTTCTGCTTTTAGTGTCACTACATATTCATATTTTGTATAAAGATTTTTTGTCAATCTTTTTGATGAATTCGTCTTTTTTTATTACAAAGTGTTGTAATGGAATGTTCCACACTCCCTATTGCCTATGTGGACTGTCTATATCAGTAGATATATATAGTGAGCTCAGGATATGCCTGGGGGGACTTGCATCGGGAATTAGTCTAGAGTTGGAGATTCAAACTCTCTGTCTCCAGGCAGACAGGAATCCCAGTTTTATACGGGGAATTTTTGGCTGAGCCTAGGGGTTTGAATACCCCACATTAAATTTGGCTTTGTGTCACATCTAACCATAGTTGGAGCAGTTGGTAGATATCATTGGTTCAGGAATTACTATCCTGCTAACCAATTCCCTGTCTTTCAGTAGCATATTCTCTTTACAATAAACCTCTCTTTCTTTTATCTACTATTACTGTTCCTTTCACTTGAGTTCCACATTTGTCTGTTTGTAACCTTCTTTAAGGATACAACACAAAGTTTTCATAAATTACACATTTAAAATATGAAGATTTTATTCAATATAAAGTATATAAGCAAATCAATACATACATAGTTGACATGCAAAAACTTTTGCAGGGATACAACATTTTATTAGAGTGATAAAAACAGACATATTAAAAAGAAATTTATAACAAAAAGGAAACATTATTCACAATATTTACATGCAGACTATTGTCCTCATCATTGTTGTTTTTGTTACAACATTTCCGCCATTATACCCTCCAGCCTTCATCAGATGTATATTGATCTGGGTAGCATTCTGGGAATTTTGAATTAAACACTTTATTTAATCTATGGGGTAGACTTTTCATTCCACAGTCCTTTTCCAGGCAGTGTGTACTTGCACTCAGTGGAAAGAAGGCAAGTTCTAAAAATAAGAATGTGATGAGAACAGTCTAGCACCCTAGATTAAATAAATGGTTCAGTTCGGACTTCCTTGTAGGTTACCCATATTGCCATATACCTGATGAAGTCCAGAGGAGACAACAGTAGAAATATTTTGGTAACAACAACAAAGATGAGGATAGTACTTCACATATAAATAGTGTAAACAATGATAACTCTTCATCCCTAGGGATAACAAAAATATATATATTACCATAAAATGGTAATATTGAAATATAACAATGATTAAAAAATGGAAAAAATCTTTTATAATATACAATTAGATTTCTACATTCTCTATTTTAAACCTATTAAAAGAGGATCACAGCTAAGTATTCTCAGTTTATGTTGAACCCATTAAAAATGGCTCCAGAGTTCAGTACGAAACAATGCTTTCTGATTGGTCCATAAATAATAATGCCTTGTTTCTGCCTATGTCTGCATGGTTGACCTTGAGATGACCTTGAGTTGATCTGTTCAATGTGCCAAAAATTGGTAAACATTCTCTTGAGCCTTCCATGTGATCAAGAAAATTCATAAATGTGAAATTTCAACATGACTTAGTCAGTGAGTCCTTAAAATAATCAACTTGTCACATGAATCCAGGAAACCCAACTTCCTTGCTAAAAGTTAATTTTTATTACCATCAACTCATTTAGTGACAAATTTAACTAAGACAAGATTCAGAAACCAACTCACTCAATATCTTAATAATATAAAGGAAATTGTAACTATATCAATCAAAGTGAGACAACTCTACAGTAAGTCAAGCAATCTATTTCATTCAATTTCACCATCAACATAAACTGCTTAATTTCTTACCAGATCTATAGTATAACACCTTTTATATTACCATTGATCACAAAGCCAAGAACTCTAAAGTGTTTTAAATAAACAACTTTATTATACCATGTGTACTTGTTGTTATATAAAAATATTTTTTTTAAAACAAATATCTGTCTATTCAATTATTTCTCTTGTTGTTGTTGTCTTTGATTTTAGTAAAAATAGTAGAGGGTCAGTTTAATTTGTACTTGTCACAAATACAGATCAGCTAACTCACTACAATAATTAATGTAAATAATTTGCCTAGTTGAATATTATAGTTAATTAGGTTGTTTCGGGTGGTATATTAACCTGCAAAGAGATATTGAATGATGAAAGACAACAACAAATAAAACAAAGACTTGAGTAAAAAAATATGTTGCCAAGTTTATTTTCGTTAAAGAAAATACATCAATAAAAATAAGGTTACAGTGCACCAGACAGAGGGTGAGAAGAGCGTTGTTCTGAGAAAGACAGTTTTTGGTAGTTGCTGAAGAGCGTTGTCCTGAAAAGGACAGTCTACTGCATATTGTTGATTCTGGCAAGGATGACTGGAGGGCTGCTGGAGATGGTTGTAACGGCAGCTGATGGTGAGCTGAAAGGGCTGGTTGGCAAGCTGGAACTGCTGCTGATGACAAAAGTCATGGGAATTAAGGCCTTTTTATATCCTGAATCAGTTTTACAATGACACTGGTTAAGCTTTTTCTTCTTGTTGCTTTTAAAAAATGTAGGAGTGATGACAGGATTCAACAAAGTAACCATGACATATTTAAGAAAGATATTAGAATAATCCAGAACTTATACTGGGGGCAAACCACCTGCATATGGATAGAAAATGAATTCAGTAAATATACAAAAACAGAAAGAGGTGTAAGACAAGGATGTGTCTTCTCACCAGACTTATTCAACCTATTCATTGAGGTGATTCTAAGAGAATTAGAAGTTTTATCAGGATTCATTATTGGCGATCCCAATCTTAGCAACATAAGATATGCAGATGACACTGTGTTGATAGCAGACATAGCAAGTACAACAAATACTGGGGAAGTGTTTGAACAGAGGATGGAGAGTATGATACAGAAATCCAAAGGTGCATTGAAATAGTGAAAGATGCTTTCCAAAAGCTAAGCAAAGTATTAAGAAACAGAAAAATTTCATTAGAAACAAAGAAAAGCATACTGAACTGTTATGTAATATTAGTCCTCCTATATGACAAAGATGAAGAAGAGACTTGAAGCAACAGAAATGTAGTTCTACAGAAGGATGCTGAGAATACCTATGGAAACAAACATGTGAGCAACCAAAATGTTTTAAAGAAAATAGAAACAAAAAGGATACATACTTAATGTTAAAAAGAGAGAATTGATATTTCTAGGGCACATAATGAGGAAAGAGTGTTTGAAAAATTTTATACTCACAGGACAGATTGAAAGCAAGAGGAAAAGAGGAAAGCAATGCATAACCTACTTAGTGAGCTTGAGTAAGTGAATGACAAAACAAGATTTAGGAGAGATAACAAAAAGACAAAATTCATTAAGAGCTACAAAGGACAAGAAATTGTGGAGAGCCATGATTGACAATGTCCTGAAAGGACACGGCACATAGAAGAAGAAAATTCAAAGTTTATTTTGTTTTATAAATTCAATTTTGATAAAAGGATTCCAAGCTTTCTCAGCTATAAAGGGTGACCTCCACAACAAGAACAACTGAAATGTCTTTCTGAAACATGGTCATCTGACCATATGAATAATGATATTGACATTTCTTAAACAAAACACATCACACTTTAAAAATTATGCAATTGATCATTATGTAACTATTTGAACTTTTATTATATTGAACAAATACTAACAAACTTAATCTTTTTGTCAGCTATGTATAAATGATAACACCCATTCATTTAGAAAAATATTAATAATTAGTTCTTTTTTTTTTAATCATTTCACCTCAAGCAAGGAAATAAAGCCACTAAGATGCAGGGGATTACGGTGAAAGAATATAAGAAAAAGGAACCCTTATAAAGGAGTGAAAACAACAAATGAACAGGAATTAAGAAGACAGAAGATAGTGAGAGACATTGCATTTAAATTTTTCAAGATCAAAGTTGACTAGAAAGCAAGAAGCTGGGAGTGAGTTCCACAAGCAAGAAGTGCAAGAAAAAAGACTATCAGCATTGAACTTACAGTTACATCAAGCCATTCAGCTGTAAAATGATGAGATCTCGCCATCAATTTAGTAGTATGATTAAAGTCTAAGTACCATAGAGGAAAGTTCATCAGAACAATTATCTTGAAAGTATTTATAGAAAAGGAACAGGGAAGCTACCTTATGGTGGTGGGAAAGGGATTGGAGCTGGAATGCCAAGTTGGGACCAATAACATTGTAGAGTCATCTTTGGATTTCATCAAGAAGCTTTAAATCTATATCAGGAGCACCAGACCATATGTGGCAGCAATATTCAAAGAATGGATGAATGGTAGACTTATAAATATGTAAGATAGATTTGGATGAGAAAGATTGTCTAGTACAACAGTGAACCAACTTTCTTAGCAGAAAAATTGATTCTATATAATCTTTATACTTCGTGTCAGCAAAGAATGTTAGCTTGAAAAGGCACAATGAGTCACTCTCCTGGAGGTTAGCATCAGCCATGCTGATGGAAGTTAAAAAGAGTTCTCTCAGATAATTAGCAGAGAACAATTTTGTTTTGGAAGTCTCAAAATTAACAAGCCATTCCTTGTCCCGGTTAACAACAGATTGTAGGTAATTTTTAGATCAACTATCCATTTGACCTATTGATTGCTATAATAAATAAATTAAATAATCAGATATGGCAAAGACAAGTAACAAGCTTATCAAAGAAACCCAGCTTACTCAAACAGTCTTCTTGAAGCCACTAGTGTATATAGGATGAAACCTTTTTGTTTGGTTTCCATAATGGAAGCTCAGTCCAACATTGTTATGACTGAAGTTCTTAGTACAATGTTTTATCATATTATAGTCTCACTTCCTTCTAGGATTATGGAAAGAGTTTCTCAATCAGTGCTACAAATGATTGACTATGATAATCTTAAAAGACAAATGGTTTACTATGATAATCTTAAAGAGGCTGTAATAACAATGTATGAAAAAACAAACCAGAGGGTCTTGACCAGTTGATGACATTGACTAAAATAACTGGTTGTCTACTGGTCTATCTTAATGAAATGATATCATTGGCTGGCTGAATTGGTGTTAATATTAAAATTGTTCAGCATGAATTCATACAAGTCTTGCTTTCTTCAATTGCAACAGTGAGAGCATCCTAGGCAGATCTGGAAGATGCATACCTTGGAAAGTATGGGGAGTTTCTCATATATAAAAAATATATCAGTTAATATCTCTTTAGGTGCACAATAAAAAAGGCACAGTGTGAAATTGAAAGAAATTGTTTATTACAATAATTTATATGAAAAGAAGAGTGTAGAGGCTTGCTTAAAGTATTATTTTAAGTGCTTAAACTTAAGCTAGGTAGAGAAAAAAGTTCATAAGAAAGTGGAGACTAACATTTGTTGCTAAAGTTAAAAAAATCCTTGATAGAGAGAGTGACAGCAAAGTTTACAAGAAGCTGTTAATTCTTTGTCTCATTTGGAGTTGATAGTTCAACGTAGTAGTGGAAACATTTGTTACTGAATGAGTTACTGAGTGAATGTTATTTGTAGTAAGTGTGTAGAATTTGGTACAGCTATGCAGAATTATGGTTGCAGTGAGCAAATTATTTTGTATCATGAGGTAAACTTCATGAGGAAAATTTTTGTATGTTGTCTGGAGCCATTTGCTGGTCACATGATATCTTGGAGTCCAGTGTACTCTTCTCCTTACTGCAGAAATGTTAATCTACTGATGCCATCTGTCCTTATTATCCATTTAGAGTTTGTTGTGAATGAGTAGTAATTAAAACAGATGGCTGCTTTCCTTATATTTGTGCCAGTAGGCTCCAATGTTACCTTTTTAAATTAGTGCTGGTTTCAATTTCCATTCTTCTGATTAGTTGAAAATAATCTAGAGAAGGAGTTCTTTTCTCAATCTTTTTTTTTTCCCCAGAGTATTATGACATTCCTTTTTATAGTCCTGAACAAGATACAGCATCACCATAAGCAAGTTCAAAAACAAGACTTATCAAAAAAGTACTGCCCAAACACCTAATTGGTTGGAAGTGTCTTTGCTCTAGGTAGCTAAAATAGGCAGAGGATCATTTATTTTCACATATTTTTTTATAAAAACTGGCAGAAAATCTTATGCGACATTTTAATTGCCACAGATCTGAATATATTCATCAAGTGTTGCATCAAACACCACAGAAGAAACCAGAGACAGGTGCTTCTCATATTGAAACAAAAATAGAAGACATATATCTATATACATATACACATGGCGGATAATTGAATGACAAGATGGAAAAAGTCTATGTA
Organism: Acanthosepion pharaonis; assembly: GCA_903632075.3. Classification (NCBI taxonomy): domain Eukaryota; kingdom Metazoa; phylum Mollusca; class Cephalopoda; order Sepiida; family Sepiidae; genus Acanthosepion; species Acanthosepion pharaonis. Next base: position 1,339,833 of record CAHIKZ030004489.1, read on the forward strand.
ACATATTTTTATTCTTCAAAAGGAATTTAACAGACTAAAATAATCCCCCTACATATATATGTTGATTTTCTCCATGTGTTTCTCTTGACTACTACCTTGTATTATACGCCAAACAAACTCTCAGTCTCCCACAACTGATATATGATACCCTGGAATGAGCAAATGATCAAACTTTGTAAATCACGGAGAATAAAAATTCTTTTACTTATCTCAACCATATCCTCATTTGTTGTTTTGTCACTTTCACCTTTATTTCTTGTTAAGGTTAAGGCCATTGTTACAAGCATTCAATTAATAAACATTTCAACCACTTTCTATTTGTTTTTGTTATACTCAAATTAAATCTCTTTTGGATTCACTCCACTTCAAAATCTGTTGGCTAGATGCAAATGCTATGAAAGCAAAATTAAAATAAAAGGTTGCTCTCTGTACAGGGGCTCCAAGCATCAAAACTGGCTCACAAAACAAATCCTGCCTTCCCAAATTAATAAAATTTAAAAATTGAAGCCAATCATGAAAGTTGTCACTAAATCAAAAACATGACATAAATGTTAAGTCAGGTATTCACCCTGACTACTTAAAAGAACCTACTTAGTAACCCTCAAGGCAGTTTACAGCAACCACTCAGTCAACTGACCTGATGCAAGGCCAGTACACAATCAACTCTCCCATCTTTGAGATCAAACTCCTTTGCATATAAGCACTGCCTCCCTGGCTTACAAGAAACATTTTATCTTGATACATTATACTAGTAAATAGTGTTTAATATTTTTTGTTGTAAATTCTCAAGAACAAAAAAATACTTTTTAAAACAACATTGCCAAGGAATGAAGGTAGTTAAAATAATAGCAATGTCAATAGAAAAACTCTCCTTTTGACACTCTGTTTCTCTGTGGGTACAAAGGCCCAAGTTTGCCAGTTTTTCTTCTCCTAGACTGGTTGCCAATCAAGATTAGTGTGTCCATTCTTCCCTATTATGGGAAAGAAAGGAGAAGAAATATTGTTACCATGGGCATTAGTTCAAAGAGAACATAACGAACCCAGCTGGAATTCAAACTCATTTTGCTTATACCATTTTCCTTGCCAATAACCATTATGCTCAAGAATAGGGTAGTTATGGAGAGCTTTAAGTCTGGGAGGGAGGGAGCTAATCAAGAATTTGCACACTAAAATTAGTTCACATCATTTTGAGGGAGGGGCAAATGATTTTCAAGGGGCAGCCCCCACATTGCCAAGCTCCCCTTTTTGGCAACATACTTTATTATGCTATCTGAATGTCCTTAGGTTCAAGTGTAGGTCAGACTAATTCTGAAGTAGATCAGCAGTAGTAGTGGGTTAATAATAACCAGGATGAAAGAGATCGTAAATAAAGGCTAACAATGACATTTGTTGAATCAGGTTGTGAAATCCTGGTTCAGTAGTAACAAACAATAGCTGACACCACAGGGACAAAAATAACACAATAATTAATAGATATCCTATATCAGCCAGTGTTTTTTGCCTCTACATTAGAGTCTTCATTATTTTTACTTGATAATCTCCTTGATCCCACATTAGGGGATATTTCAATTCTAGAATTTGTTTGCCTTCTAAGTAAACCTCAATTTTGCACCTTGTACACATTTGTATTTCTGTCTGAATTTCTGGAGCTTACAGTCATATCACATTGAAACACTGGTTCTTGCATGATCACTGAAGTTAAGCAACATCAAGCCTAGCCAATACCTAGATGGGTGACTGTTTGGGAATCCTAGGTACTGTAAGATGTGCAAGTGGTGTAATGGATAATGGCTTTGAATTGGAAATTGGAGAGCCAGGTTCCAATTCCAGTTGGGTTTGTTATATTCACTTACGCACAAATGCCTGTGGGAAAGGTATAAATCCACCTCTTCTCTCCTCCAGCTATGGGTTAATTAGTAGGACTTGTATAAGTAAATCATTATTAGCACCCCCACCAAAAAAATCTTAAAATCCCAAAATATTTTCTGGCTTTAAATAACTTGCAAAAGGTTGATAAATCATAAAAAACAAAATCAATTTCTGGGATGAGGCTATATAATTTACATTAAATGTATTAGGCTACATCTACATAATTTATGAATTCATTAGGTTATCCCACATAATAATAGCCTAGTGGATTAAAGAGTTTGCTTGTGAATTTGGTGATATAGAAATTGTTGTAACATATCTATGGACAATAATGGATGTCCCCATTCACATAAATACAGTAGTAAATACTGTATGTTGGTCTGCAATTGGAGATTCATTGTGGAATTCACTTCAATCACTTCTAGCAGTAGACTACTTCTTCTACACACCACTGGCGAATCTTATGTGTTGTTCTTGTCCTAAGTATTATCGTTCATTACCAACCTTTGTTTGATCATTCTAATCAGTAACCTTCCCTAGGTTACAACAGTAATTTTGCATTCAATCCTTTGTGCATACTTAGACTCAGTGGAAATGGTGCAAGCAATAGCAACAAAACTAGATGACATATCCCTAGACATGGTCAGCAGAACCAGAACAATTTGCCTTTGTAGATTAAATGAAGGGTTCAGTTCGAAATTCCCTGAAGGTTACCTAAATTCACAGCAGCTGATAAAGGCCGGTGGACATAACAGTTGAAACATTGTAATAATGATATCAAAGATTAAGACAATAGTCTGCATATGAATAATGCAAATAACTATCTGTTTGGTAATTTTAAGTATAGACCCATTTTAACTTCTAAAAGTTGTATTTTTTTAAAAAAGAAATAGAGATGCTGAGATTTATTTATTTATTTATTTGATTGCTTGTGAAATATTTCTGTTTCTACCATGTGCTAGCAAATGTGTCACAACCAGTCAACCGAGGATTAATGTTGAAACCCTGGGGGGAAACAGTATGAAGAAAATATCACAGTCTCCAAAATCTTATTGCTTGGGCTCTGGTAAATGAGCTAATCATATTTAACAGCAGATGGTACAATAACAACACAAACACACAAAGAGAAATTTATTTTTGCTTGCCATTGCTTAGCTGAAGCAAAGGACTGAGATGTCACATTGCAGGATTAATGACCTGTGTTCAGTAACGTGATAATTGTTACTAGCTTGATACTTTTATCCATGAGTAAGTAGTTGTATTGTTTACAGAACAGATATATAATCAAAGATATGAAATCAATAATTATCTCAGTTTGGTTTCTGTGTCATAGTAAAAGTTTTAACACATTTTTATAATAAACTAAAAGTCCTTAAAGATATCCCAGCTAATAAAATGATGTTTCTACATATCTGCAATATTACACAGAAGTTGCAAAAACATTTTGGCATTCTTTAACCTTTCTACCCAGAAAAAAATAGTCTGTCAAAATGACAATTTTTCCTTTGACACTGTTATTACTTATAACTACCTTCACTTCTTGGCAATGTTTATTGTTTTAAAAAGAAATGATCAGAATTGTAATAAAAGCTAAACATATGATGAAAATGAATTTATACATTTATTTGTTCTTGAGAATTTACAACAAAAATATTAAACACTATTTATTTATTAGATTGTTTACAAGAATAATTTTATATTTACAATGTTCTAAAAACTAATACAATTGTATTAACATTGATCCAATGTAATATTTATTATTTACCAGTTTATAAAGAAATAAATATGAAAACAATTTTTTATTAACAGATTTATAAACATTTAGTAAATTATTAAAATATGTGAACCAACTGTAAGGAAATCCTTTTTATTTACCATTTTATTAAGTTCAAATAAACAGTGTAAACAATCTGATAAATAAATAGAGTTTAATATTTTTGTTATAAATTCTCAAGAACTGGAATTTGAACTCTTCTCTCCAATTCCTCAATCCAATCCGCTATCCATTATTCCATCATGCCTTCAATATATATATATATATATATATATATATATATATATATATATATATATATATGTGTGTGTGTGTATGTATTTGAATGTATTTTTTATCCAACATTATTTCTTATTAAAATAAAAATTATTTTTCAAAAGGAACAAATATTTGAGTTGCTATCTCTGCGTTTTTTCAAGTAACAACATAACAGGCCAAAATTGAGAAAATCCATTAAAGAAAGTTTGTGTCTCCAAAAGAAATTAAAACTGTATCCCATTTTCCATCAGAGAAATAAATTCATGTATGAAACTGAAGCTAGCAGCTATAGATTTGTAGAAGTCCCACTGAGAAATGTGCTGAACTGGTAAAACCACATTTTTGGTTATAGAAGCTATTTCCCTGATGGAAATTCTTCCTTAATCTAGGCTATTTAGTTGTTATTTATTTCACTGTTTAAAAAAAAAAACAAAAAAAAACAGACATATAAACTCAAATATGTGTACCTACCAAAATAAAACTTACAGTAATGAGAAATATATAGTATATAAATATAGTCACTTAATTAATAAATTTTCAAGCAACATTTAACTAATTAATTAAGCAACATTTATTAATTAATTATCATCGTTCTAGTAGTTATCAGTTGAGCACTTTGTTAACAAAAATTCTGCTAGCATTAAAATATGTTGAATTCTAACAATTTTATGCATTTTGATAGATCTTATTGGCTTGTATAATATTGATATGTCCCGGAAAGGGATATATTTGTTCGAAGTAGCAAAGTGGTTGTTGACCACTGTAACCAAGTAGGACTATCTAGCAGGTAATCGTAATGGACTGGTCCTTGTCATTGTGGTAGGCAATAGACGAAGACAATAGGCAAAGACAGTAGGCGTCATTCATGTACCTCCACACCAGCCAATCATATTAATGTGAAGGGGAACCCAGGTGTATGCATATTCATTACATCAAATATACATATATATATATATATATATATATATATATATATATATATATATATATATATTTATGTAATACATAATAGCTAAACCACATTTTATATATACATATATATATAATACATAATAGCTAAACCACATTTTATATATATATATATATATATATATATATATATATATATATATATATATATATATATAGTTTAATTTTCTTAAGCTATTTCTCCTTTTGATCTTTATTGTCTGAAATTCACTTTAGCATGAAACTAGAAGTCATGGCTTTGGATCAGAGTTTCTGAGTGCCTTCTTGGTGTTTGTTGTTGTCGTATATGTTTGAAGTAATAAAAATAAATTCATTAATTCTTTAGAAATTACTTTATTCACATTTCTGATATGAAACTGAGCAGATATAGTATTTTGAGACGAATGTCTTAGTGAGTGAGCGTACTTTCCTTAAAAGGGAAAATACAGCCTTGCTGTACTGTGACATTCTTCCTAGTTGAATGGTAAAGTACACTGAATCAAATGGTGGTCCCTCCTATAAAGGGGGAATCAGGTTTTATTCCTATTGGAGAGTGCATTTTCTTTATTATGATTTCTCCAATATGCAAGTCACAGGCTGATATATGTAATACACGCTGTTTAATGTAAAAAAAACAAACAGATTTTTCACTTAATCTGTGTTGATAATCACAAGTTAGGTAAGATTACAGATTGAAACCACTAACCACAACTTTGCTGTATACTGAAGAGTTCCACCTCAACCGTGCGGGTTCTATTTATACTCGCGCGGACATCACGCACAACTTAATCTGTTCTCTTTTCCTAACACTCAACTCATGCAACCACCAAGAAGGGGGCACTGTAGGGTAATGGATTGTAGCTTGGATTGAGGAATTGGAGAGCCATGTTTGAATTCCAGTTGAGTTCATTGCATTCACTTAGGAAAGATATGAATCCATCTCCCCCACCCCTGCTTATGGGTAAATAGCAAGACAGAATGGGTTTTACAGCCTTGGGTCTATGAGAAGGAAAACTCTGAATTCAAAACTGTATGTAGCCTTGACAAAGTACATACTATACAGCTAAGGAAAGAATCATTTGCATTGGCTTGATGATCCTGATTACGGTTGCCTATTTTAAATATGTGTATCCATTATAATGATGTCTGAAGTAATGAAAATGTCAGATTAAAAATAAATCCATTAATTCTTTGGAAATATAGGTTTAAAGTTGTATTATATTGAAACACCAGTTCTCATACAATCACTGGTTAAGCAATATCGAGCCTAGTCAATACATAGATGTGTGACTGCTTGGGATTACCAGGTGCTGTAAGCTTGGATGTGCAAGTGGTGTAATGGATAATGTGTTAGAATTGTAAATCAGAGAGCTGAATTCTAGCCAGGTTCATTATATTCACTTACTATTTATTATTAATATAAATTACAATTTATTATTAATATGTATGTGTGTGTGTGTGTGTGTGTGTGTGTGTGTGTGTGTATATATATATATATATATATATATATATATATATATATATATATATATATATATATATATTATTTTCAAAACGTATCTGACATTTGGGCCAAAAAATTGATTTTGTACATTTCACAAATTTTATTGAATCACCTTCAAAATACTCCCCTTAGGAGTAGACACACTTCTCCCAGCAGTTCTGTCACTGCTGATAACATCTCTGGAATGCCTACTCTGGAATGCTATGGAGCTCCATAGTTGCTTTTTCCATAATTTCCTCTCATGACTCAGATCACTTCCCTTTCAGTGTTGTTTTTAGATTGGGGAAGAGCAAGAAGTCCCATGGTGCCAAGTCAGGAAAGAAGGGAACCTGTCAAACAAGTGGTGTATTATTCTTGACCAGGAAATTTTGGATTATGTGGGTGGAATGAGCATGCATATTTTGCTGACATTTTTTGCATGCACAAATCCTGTTAAAATGGAATGCACTGATCCTTTGCTTATTTCCACTTCATGGGCAATTTCCTGGATTGTTAAATGATGGTCTTCCATGACTATTTGCCAAACCTGCTCAATAAGCTCCTCATTTTGGCTAGTGGATGACCTGCCTGCTGCCTGAGCATTCCTAACTCTCCATTGAGGTGTAGCCATGTTTGAAGTGGTTGTACCACTCCTTGATTTGAGTTTTGCCTATGACATTATCACCAAAGGCCTACTGAATTTTCTGGATGATTTGAACTTGAGTATTACCAGGTTTTTGGCAAAACTTGATGCAATATCTTTTCTCAATGCATTGGGTAATCTTGCATGAAAATGAAAATACAATGAGTGTATACTACATGTCTGTAATCTAGGTACAACAGTCAGGAACTGACAAAATTTTCATGCATGTGCAGTTAGGCTAGTGTCACCTCCCACCCAAAGTATTTTACCCACACAGCATTAGTTTTGTTGGGAAAAATTAAAGTCGTACACTTTTTTAATGAACCTCATATATATATATATATATATATATATATATATATATATATATATATATATATATATTAGTGAATATACATAATATGCAACATCAATAGCACAACTTGGAGTTCCATGCAGTTTCTGCAATCTTTTTAGGTGCAAATGAAATCTGATAGTTATTTTGTGTTCTTGTGGTGATGATTCAAAATTTTGTGTTAAAACTTGTTTATTTAATTATTGCTGCCTAAAATATTAAAATTAACTAATAATAATTTATATCATTTAAATTCATAAGTTTGAAGAGCAGAGAAATAAAAAAATTAAAGAAATTAAAAAAAAACTTAAATTTAAACTTAATTTAAATTATTTGAATTTAAATTTGGGTTCAAAAGTAAATAAAATATTAAGTGGGGTAACTCTCATTTTTGCCAAAAATATCATAGTAATATCAAATAACAAAAATAATACTTGGGTTGGAAAAATAATGGTGCAAATAAAAATAAATTAATAAGTTGGCACTATCTAACTAATATGTTTGGAACCAAGCCTTGTACTTATAAGGTGAAATTATATAAACACACATTATAAATAAATTGAGTACAGTAATATTAGATTATATGTGTGTATAGATATATAAGAAATTAATTATGGGTTCAAGAATATTAAAAGTTGTCGCATATTATAATATTTGTGTAATATACTTTGTAATCTCTTTTAATCGATGTCAATGTGTTTTAGCAGGTGCTTGGATTTATGTATGCATGCAGACATTAATTCGGACCTAGTGTTCAGCAAGTTAGGGTTATTTAAGTGTTTTAATATAATAAGATTCTCCAACAAACATAAGTTACATCTGTCTCCCTTTCCATTGTAAGGCATAGCATTTGTGATTATTTCCCCATTAATGGTTGAGTTCTGGTGGTTGTTTTTTAATTACGAAACATACTTTGAAAGTGATGCGCAGTTTTTGTATTTAATATTGTGCAGAGATGAAACTAGGTGAATAAGAACTTGAGCAAATTGCTCTCCAGGTACTACTAAGATGGTAATAAGTATAAAATTTGTTACACCTATTCATAATCTTGTCTCATGAAATGGATGTCGATATACATATAAAAAGTGGTAGTAATTTATTTCGAAGAATAATATAGAAGTAACAGTTAAGAACACAGTCTACTGTAATAACGGTTAATCATGAACTTCACCTCTGTTCTGTTCAACTTCAGTATTTACCTGAAGCCTCTCCACAAAGAGGGATGTGGCACAAGGCATTCTGAGTACATATGCTCAAGCAAAAATTCCCCGTAGACCCCACATACACAGTGTCGGGTGGATGTCTAGCAACCTAGAGAAGATTCTGTCCTTCAGCATAGCCTTGTCTGGGTTCCTCTCTGTTTGGAGGCAGAGAAGTCAACAAGAAGTTCTGTTCAACTTCAGTATTTACCTGAAGCCTGAAGGAGAGATGTGGCACAAGACTGGTTTTTAACATGGGGTGTTCTGAACCCATAGGCTTGGGCAAAAATTCCATGTAGACCCTGTATACATAGGGCTGGTTTTGTCTACCCCCTCAGACATAACTCTGCCCTTTAGTGTAGCCTCATCTGGGTTCCTATCTACCTCCAGGCAGAGAGGTTGACAAGAAGTTCTGTTCCATTTCCACTCTCTCAGTAAGATAGCGTGCTATTCATCTTTTTAGATCAGTTCATCTTGTAGAGGTGCTCCAGTACTCCACAACACATATCTATTGTAAAATACTGTTACAAAAAGGCTCAACAGAATTCTCTGTCTGTTCCATTTAAAGCAACATGATTACTACCTAAAGATACTATTTAAATTAGTAATTACTAGCAGTGCCATTGAAAATTTCACAGTGTATTTGAATTTTCTGATGCATCATAATTCTTAATTTAATGATTAAGTAAACTTCATTGTTAAATATTTGAACTTAACAACTTGAACAAAATATTACAATAACAATCATAAATATGGATGCAGATTAATATTTAAAGAAAAGGGTACAAATGAAAAGAATCAGAAAATTTTTCCATTTTATTGAAGTAGATATTAAACAAACACATGAGAGCATTATCATCACCTCTATTTTTACATTCTTTCTTTCTTATTATTATGTATGTTTTCTTTTTCTCACTAAAACCAAACAATATCTCTGATATCTCTTTTTCTTTCATCTTTCTTTGCAACCAAAACAGAATGGTTCATTATTCATCTGGGGTAATGGCAAGGTGTACCACATATGATAACTAGTAGGGGAACAAGCAGAATTATAACGGTATAATGTTAAAATCTTAAAATTGATTTGTTTCATTTCTTTCATTAAGATTTTTAATTGTTTTTTTCCCTCAACAATCTCTTCTTGATGCAACCCTTTTTTCTTCTTTCATCTATATTAACTAATTCATTTTAATTTTCATCTACATTAACTAATTCATTTTAATGCTACAAGTCTTCATGCACAGATTAGAAACATACCTAGCTACATATACACACCTATGATAAAATTTGATCCATAAGTTAGGAAAAATAAGAGATTAACAATAACTAATGAGAGAATAATCATAACAATATTATAAATTAAAGATTCATTCTTACCATGGATCTTAGCAACCTTAGTATCCAATTTCTTTTTCTATATTAAGTCAAGAACTTACACCTTTTCATTTAAAGCATTTTATTGGTTTTCTTTAGTATATTTTTGTGATGTCAACGAACACTTGTTGCCACTTTTGTGATGTCAACAAATACTCCTTGTCACTTTCATAATACTCGTTGTAGACTTTGTAATTGCAGATACAACTTATAGTACGCTGTTGAACAATACCGGTGTCAGACGCCTTTGAATATCACTCATACTAACAGTACTTGCTCGATAATACTGGCTCAAATAGTAATCCGTATAGTGATCTGAATAGAGAATTAGTATAGTGAATAGAGTAAAGAATAACAGTCCATATAGTAATAGAGGATAGAATAGAAATGTGATCTGAATAGTAATAGAGGATAGACTAAAATGACGATCATTTAGATGTCATGTGACTACCTATATATGTGTTTCCTTTATGGTCACATGATCCACTTAATTAAAAAAATGAGATTGCCTGTGTTTGCTCACTGGCAATCTATGTTCAAACTTAAGTGTCGGCAGCAACACTTTATTCCTATATAAGACATATTTAAATTGCCAGCATTACTATATATTAAAACAAAGTAAGAATACTTCTTGTCAACAGGGATGCATACCTAACTTAATATCCTTTACAAACAGAAATAAAATGTCTGTTTAATTTTAACACATTTATACAAGACTAACTGTTTATGTAAACAATGATCACAAGTTCCATAAGCCATTAGAATTGGAGGAGTACCATATATACAGCAGTCAGAGCAGCAGTGTGTGTGTTCTAGAGTAAGATAGTCTGACAGAGCCTATTCCTCTTCAGGCACATTTTAAATTCAGAGTTGAGTCAAGACTGGTAGCCCTATCAAGGCTAAAGAGCTTAGTCTTCCTTCTTATTTACAGGGGTTTAAATTCAGAGTTTTCCTTCTTCTATACTGGCTACCACATAAAACATGAGAGCCCAGTCTGCCCTGCTATTTGACACATGGCTGAAAGAAGATGGATTCATGCCTTTTCCAAGGGCATTCGTGTGAATTGAAATGAATGGAATTGGTCAGAATTTAAAGTTGCCATTTAACAAAGATTGATTTATGGATTTGTTTTTTATGTCTTATCAACCTTTTGCAATTTATTTAAAGCCAGAAAATATTTTTAGATTGTAAGAATTTTTTGGAAATAATAATGATTTACATCCTACTAATTAAGCCATAGCTGTGGGGAGAAGACGTGGATTTATATCTATCCCATGAATATTTGTACATAAGTGAATGAAACAAACCCAACTGGAATTGGAACACAGCACTCTAATTTCCATTTCAGAACCATTATCCATTACATCACCTGTACATCCAAGCTTACAGCACCTGGTATTCCCAAGCAGTCACCCATCTAAGTACTGACCAGGCTCCACATTGTTTAACTTCAGTGATCACACGAGAAGCAGTGTTTCAATGTAATTTGGTTGTAAGTTCAGAATTATTATATCATGCTGCCATCATGGTATAAAAATAACTTGGAATTAAGGTAATCATTATTGACAGAATAGAGACCAGATACGTATAATTATGCATTATAAGATATTTTTATTATAAAAATGAATTGTCAGTAAGGAAGCAATTGTTATTGGTCAATGATCAAGATAAGTGTTAATGAAAACATATGTATAATTATTATTTTGTAGCAGTGTTTTATGATCTAAATGTATTACAATACATTTGTACTATAAAACAGTGTGACAAAAGAACATTTTTTTCCTTGACACCACTATTATTGTTACTACCTACACTCCTTGGAAATGTTTATTGTTTCAAAAAGCAATGATCAGAATTTTAATAAATGCTAAACATTATGAAAATGCATTTCTACATTTATTTGTTCTTAAGAAATTACAACAAAAATGTTAAACACTATTTATTAGATTGTTTATTTACAAGAATAATTTTATATTTACAACATTCTAAACATTAATACAATGCAATATTTATCATTTACCAATTTATAAAGAAATAAATATGAAAACAATTTTTTATTCATAAATTAATAAACATTTAGTAAATTATTAGAATATGTGAGCCAACCGTAAGGAAATCCTTATTATTTACCATTTTATAAAGTTCAAATAGGTAATTAGCTGATGTTTTATGAACCATTCCAATAAATAACATAATAAATAAATAGTGTTTACAGATCACGACAGCTATTAGGGAGATGTGATTAAATATACTTTAATGTTTAAAAAAAATTATTCAGTATTATTATTGTTTAGCACAAATAGCAATATACACATGTTTTATGTATTTTTTAACTTTTAATTTCTGTTAATATTCCATGGAAAAGGCCTGACATAAAAGGAATAATATCACATGATACAATATATAAAATACACTCTTTTGTTAGAGATAGAAGATTATGAAAAACAAGGACTATTGCGAAGAACGTTTTGTTTTTTCTTCTAAGTTGTGGCTATCTTAATTTTGATGAAAAGCAAACTTAAGAACTACACAAAGATTCTTACAAAAATTTGGATATAAAAGTAATTCTGACTCTTCAGATTTTATTAATTAATAAATTTAAAATTATACATTAATTACTAATTTTTTTAATTAATAACTATTTTTGCTCAGTTGTTGACATTAATAGCTATCTGCTGATGTGTTGAAATTTTGGAATAATTCAATAATAAAAATTTAAATTTCACCTCTGATAGATGTTGCGATCTGTTAATATTTTTGTTATAAATTCTCCTGAACTGGAATTTGAACTTAACAAGGTAAGTGTTAATGAAAACATAGGGCTGTTATATGTATAATTATTATTTTGTAGCAGTGTTTTATGATCTAAATGTATTACAATATATTTATACAATAAAAATGCATTATCATTAAAAAAGAAAGGGACTGTCAATGGTTAGTAATCAAAGCAAGTGCTTTTGACAGAATAGGATTATGTATACTTTTGCTTTTTAAATAAATAGTGGAGGTACACTTATTAAAAATTTGAAAATTAAGAGACACCCACCATAATTTATTTGAACTCCCCATTTATGAAAATTTCATGGCAGCAAACAATACAAGTTGTGAAAAATGAATGTTCATTGATCTTGATTGTGTATTAGTTGATCTTGCTCTTGAGTATTATTAATAGTATATTTTATATATATTTTTATTTACACCACATTCATTAAAGTTTTGCAATTTTAAAGAGTACCTTTCTTATTTGATACCCCACTCCATTATTTTAGAGGTGATGTGTCCATAAAAAATAAATAAAAATTAATTATAGTGTCAAAAAAATAATTATAATAAAAAAAATTATAATTATCATTAATTCACTCATTTTAAACCAATGAAATTCAACCCCACTTTTTCCCTCTATACACACAAACACATGACATTTTCATTATCAGACAAGCAGTTCACACAGACAGGTCATTAACATGTCTATCAACAAAAAGTTCATCTCCTTTTCTTTTTTCAGGCTATAATAACATTTATCTTTTTGCTCTCAAGAAAAATTAAAGGTAAGAAAACCCCAGACACTTCTAGTATTTTTCCAACTAAATTATCTGGACACTAATTACACACATCTATAAAAAACATGAGAAAAACTGCATACATTTTACTATTTCTTTATCTTATCCTTTTGTCAGATTTTGATGCATATTTGATCTACATTTGATTTCAAACTCACAATTTTACTCAGTATTACTGTCTCTCATTCCTGTAACACCACATAGCAAGCAGATAATAAATAATACTTGTTTTGTTGTTTCCACCTCTTGCTGTTTCTTATTTTTACAAGTATATTCTGTATATATAAATGTAAGGGGGTTTATAATTATTTACTCAGAGTTATAACTCCTCTACAAAGGCAAGTGTAACTATCATCTTGTAGCAGTGTTTTACTAACTAAATACATTGTAATTTTTTTTCTACAAAAAATGAATTGTCAATAAGGAAGAAAGGGATTCATTGGTCAGTAATCAAGGTAACTTTTACCTTGATTATATATATAATAATATATATCAGCTGAATACCTGTCCCATGAACAGAGAAAAGTAAGTTATAACAGAAGTTTTTTAACTCCCTAAAATGTCTGTAAAAGCAATATTTTCAGAAAGACATTACTTTTCTAAAGTTTCTTTTATCATTATGCTAAGTGCACTGGAATTTCCTACTATAGACATAACTACATTGAGCTGACCATGCAAAAAACATTTAAATAATCTTTTAATGTTTACATTAATAATAAAAATTAATTCAGCAAATTTACTATTTTTTCACTATTTACAAAATTTAGTATCGCTTTAAGAAAATCTAATCAAATAGATTATTTTAACTTATTTAGATAATTGGCTTTGCATGACTAATTTGTAGTAATGTGAAATGTCAGATGACAACAATGGTTATTATGAATGACATGCTAAATAAGATCAGCCTAAAATTAAAGAATTCTATAAAAATTTTAATATTTTTAAAAAATTATTTTCTTTATGTCAGTTTCTCTAAGAAGAAAGTTATTTTTAGAAGCCAGGATTACATTTATTTTACATTTTCTTTAAATGTAAAGACATTTATTTTCCTGCTAACTTATGCCTGAATTTTGACAAGGCCAATATAAATTCTTTCTATACAAACATGATGAATTAAAAAAAACTTTATTGAGAGAAACATTTTTTACTTATGTTTTAATCATTTCACCCCAAGCAAGGCAATAAAGTCACTAGGATCTAAGGGGTTATTGAATTTTAGAGAATATGAGAAAAACTACTATTAAGGTGAGAGGACAATAAAATAATAAGAATTTAGAAGACAGGAGATAACAATTGACATGGCATTTAAATTTTTGAAGATCAAAGTTGACTGGAAAGCAAGAAGCTAGGACAGAGTTCCACAAGTGAGAAGTGCAATAGAAGAAACTCTTAGTATAGAACTTATGGTTACATCAAGCCATTTCAACAATAAAATAATGAGACCTTTTCATCAATCTAATACTGCGCTTAAATTCATAAAGTCTAGAAACTATAGTGGAAAGTTTATCAGAACAATTACCATGAAAGTATTTATAGAAAAGGCACAGGGAAGCTATGTTATGGCAGTGGGAAAGGGACTGAAGCCGAGATGCCAGGTCAGAACCAATAACATTGCAGATTCTTCTTTAAATTTATCAAGAATCCCTAAATATAGCAGGAGCACCAGATAAGATGTGGTAGCAATATTCAAAAGATGAATGGTAGACTTATAAAAGTGCAACATAGATTCTGGTGAGAAAAATTGTCTAGCATGACATAGCGAACCAACTTTCTTAACTGCAGACATAGCAATGGATTCAATACACTCTTTCCACATTGTGTCAGCTGAAAACATTAGTCTGAGAAGGTGCAATGAGTCACTCTCCTGGAGGTTAGTATCAGTTAGTTAGAGTTAATTAGAGCCTCTAGTATTTTGCCAAAAAAGTAGAAAGCTAACAGGCCATTAGTTAGAAGGATCAGCTGGTTCTTAAAGACTGGAACTAAAGAAGAGGATTTCCAACAAGCAGGGAAGCAAGAAGCAGCAATGCATTTATTGTAGAATTTAGAGAGAACAGGATCCAGTTCAGAAGCATTATTTATGGCAATTTTTTAAATTTAAATTAAAAATGACACAGGTGAAGTATTTATAAAAATATATTTTTAAAATTGTTATGCAAATTAAATCTTACTGCTTATTTTGTAAACACAATTTGTTAGTAATATATATATATATATATATATATATATATATATATAAAAAAAGGGCAACAGCAATATGATTGTTTACAGGATAACAATATTGATTGTTTTGTGCTATTGATGTAAAGTAGGGACACAGACAGAATTTAGCCTTACACAAATTTATAAAAGATAATTATGTTGTAGTCAGGGGTGGGGTATGATTTTTAGGGGCCCTAGGTTAAAGAAATTAGGGGGAACCCTCAGACAGAAGAACTCTAACTTGCCTGTACTGGTATTGAATATTTTTAATTGTAATATATTTTAGCGACATTTACATAGCTTGAAGCAAACTTATTGTAACTTCTTTAAATAAACTACAACAGCTATCTTTGGTCTGTCAATAAAAATATTCTTTAAGAAATACCACTATTTTACTATTCATTGCAAATCAAATTAGCACAAATTTCACCACAGCCAGATAAAAAAGCAGATTTTTATAATCAGCAATATAACAATAAAACAATCAAAATAAATATGATTTTGTCATATTGATATCATTTCAGTTTATGAAACTATTTAGAAGTTATAACATAACTTTTATAATATGCTTTATAAAAATTACACTAAGAATTAAACATTCTGAACTAAAATTAAACGTTATCTACTTGAAACACAATAATACAAACTAAAACATTATTTTCCTTGCTTTGTTTCCTGCAAATAAATATGAGTTTGTTATATTGATTTCAGTTTATGAAACTATTTAGCAGTTATAAAACCTTGAAAATTAAAATGATTGTTTTATAAAAGCTTGAGGGGCTCTAGGCTGCAGCCTATAATAGCCTAAAGGGTAAACCAGCCTTGGTTATAGTAGTTTTATTTTGGAAGTGCATTGTTAATGATTTTACCATTGAAATGCCTTGAAAAAAAGTGGGGTGTCAAAAAAAAAAAAAAAAAAAAAAATGAATACAAGCATTATTTACAGAATAGAATAATTATCTATACTATTATTCTACTTGTACTTATAATTTGGAGTAGCATTTGAAAAGTATATATGAGTTCTCTCCCCTACATTACGATCGTTCGAGAATAAGCCTATACACTATTTATACATTAGAATCAATTACTGTATAGTTGAAAGATCAGTCTACAAAAGTGAGGGAAAGAATTAGTATAATGTATGATAAATTGATTACTCTGAATAAACAGAAAATGTCTTTCATATTTAAAATGAAATGAATGGATATCTTATAAATAATCTATTTTTTTCCAGCAACTTATATTTTTACATATTCTGCTTGATTGTGTTTTCATAGATTTTAATCAGAATTATTTTCATATTTCATTGCAAAATGTTTGCTGTTTTCTGACCATCATCTTTGTTAGTAAATTTCAAAATTAATTACAAAAATATAATCTGAGAGTTAATGTGTTGATATTTAATATTGATAGGAAGGTTTCAAATCTAACAGTCACATATTTCATGTTAATGAGTATAAAACCCCCTTACTCTTATCATGTATATTCTTATCACAGCATAGAAATATGTTTGCGCCCATGATAAAACATGTTCACATTCATCATCATCATCATCAGCAGCAAACGATGATGATGTTGATTATTATTATTATTGATTAATTATTTATTATTTCACCGCAAGCAAGGTGATAATGCCACTAAGATGCAAGAGGCTGCTGGGAATGAAAGAGAATGAGAAGACTTTAGAAGGAACCAGGAAACGTTATCCTAAATAGGAAACAAGGAATAAACCTCTATTCCTGTTCAAAATGTGGGGGAGGTGTGTGAACCGGACAATAGGAATTACTATTATTATAATCATAATCATGATGATGATGATCATCATCTTTGATTTCTGTTGTATACTTATTTTCTTTTGGGTCCCAACAAGTGACCTAAGGCCAGAAATGGCATCCTGACATTTTCACCAAATATTTTTTGTATAAAAGTTAAATTAAAAAAACAACTTCATGGCAGACATATTTTACACTGATAAAGCCCTTCATAAGGTGTGAACTGTACTTGTGAGAATTATTTTTTTGTATTTCTTTAAGACATGGGTTACCATATGTTCTTGGTAACATTAGTGAGAGAATTCTGGGGATTATAAACCTAATGTCAAAGTAAACATTTTTTACCAGAGTATGTCGCTGGGTGTTGACCTCAGTGTCCACTTTTATATATAAATACTATTAAAATATCTTTATTATAATAGATTACAATAAAAACATTTTATATCGCTACACAAAAACTTTCAGAACTATAATTGTTCCTCTTCGTTAAGAACTGTTGATTCTAACTCCATCTGTTCTTTCTGTTTCTTAAGATATATATATATATATATATATATATGTATGTATATATGCATGTATATGTATAAATGTATGTATATATATATATATATATATATATATATATATATATGTATGTATATATATATATATGTATGTATATATATATATATATATATATATATATATATATATATATATATATATATATATATATATATATATATATATATATATATATATATACATACATACATACATATATATATATATATATATATATATATATATATATATATATATATGTATGTATATATATATATATATATATATATATATATATATATATATATATATATATATATATATATATATATATATATATATATATATAATGCTGTATGTATATATGTATATATATATATATAATGCCATAAGAATTTTTGCTGTTAACAATAAAATTTTAAAAAACTCAGACGACATGCATTTAATGGAAGTCAGAATTTGTTGAAAAATACATCCCTACCCCTACCTAAACATAACCCCTTTTTCGAATGTAACTAATAACTGATACAACAAAAGTTAATGAAAATGAACACGCTACCACCCCTTGTCTGAATGATTGGATTTCTCTGTATCCTTGGAAACAGTGAATTATGAATTCTTGTTGTGCCTTTAAAACTCAGTAAATTTAAAAATAAGTTACTCCAAAATTCTTTTGAGGATGAAATGGAACTAATGTTTTTAATTTATTTACAAAATTAAATTCGAAGCTTTTAGCTTCCATTTTTGAAACATGGTTAGAACTGTGTAGCAAAAAAAACATATTTTAAATCAGTTAATTTATAATATTAATGCTCTGTAAATTTGCATTGAGCACTATTTTGTAAAAATAAAAATATCTATAAGAACACTGGATTATATATCTTACTGTTCTTTTTATATATATATATATATATATATATATATATATATGCAGTCATGTGTGGGTAGTGTAATGGATAGTGTCTTGGAATTAGAAATCATTCATTTGCATGCCATTGGGAAGGTATGAATTCATTTCTTTTCTTCCCAGTTATGGGTTAAATAGTAGGACTTGTATCTGGCAAAATCATTGTTATTATAAAAAAAATGTAAATGGAATATTCACTCACAAAAAATAATTTAATGCTATAAAAAAAGACATATCAAAATTGTGCATAAAAAACAACAAATAGGGGGAAAAAAGCAAAGATAATGAAATAAATCATTGTAAACTGGTGAATCAAAACAACAATAAACAAGAAAATAGCAAAAAACATGCCAACCAGTTTTTGATTTGCGTTCTTCAGAGCCATTCAATGGCAAATGTGTAGATTATCTGTTCAATGTTTAAATATTAGCATTAGGGTGAAACACAGAAATAATCTGACAAGAAAATGAAGCTTTCTGAGTTGGCTAGACATTGAATTGAACTATAGTAGAAAATCTATCTAAGGGTGTCCAGAAAATTGCACAAGAAATAAGCCAGTTATAGCAAGTATCAGAATTTTCTATTCACAATGTCTTGGTTAGTAACTCTCATATAATACTGATGTGAGATAAGATAAAATTGTTTGTACACAATGAAGTTAAGTGCCACTGGGAAACGATGATCCTCAAAGAGCACACTTATCTATAGGATGTGAACTGGAAAGATGAAAAGTACTTCAATCTTGACAAGACTTATTACACATTTTTTTTGCTTTATTCTATGATGAAAAACACTGAAAATGGGTATTCAAGCGAGCTACCAGGCTGGCATCTCAGTCTCATCCTTTCACTGTCAAAATAGTTAAATCTAACTGTCTCTTCTACTCAAACAGCTTCTTCTCTCATGCTTCCTGTCTGTGGAACTCCCTTCCCCTTACTTGCTTCCCCAATGACTATAATCTTCAAATATTCAAGTGCAATGTCAATCAACATCTGACACCCTGAGCTTGTTTCCCATCCTTCTCTGTATCCTTTCCTTAAACACAACTCTTTACTCTTGTTCTCAATCTTCTGTAACCCCTTGCATGCTAGTGGCACTTCTGTCTTGCTTGGGATGAATTGCTTAAAAAAAAAAGAAGAATTAATAGGTTTGGTGGTGGAAGAATTATAGTACTTTTACTGTTTTTTTTTTTTTTGTCACTGCAGCTTGATTTGTTTTTATAGCTTATCAACATTTGCATGTTATTTAAAGACAGAAAGTATTTTAGATTCAAGAAATTTTAGGGAGATAATGATTTTTATTGATACATGATTTACTAATTAACACATAGGTGGTGGAAGAAGAGTTAGAGCCATACAACGGTATTTGTGCATTTGTGAATATCACGAACCTGACTTAAATTTGAAATCAGCTCTCTGATTTCTAATTCCAAACCTTTATTCATTACACCACCTGCACATCCAAGTAACAGCACTTGGTATTCTCAAGTGGTCACCCATTTAGGTACTGACCAGTCTTAACATTGTTTAACTTTGGTGATCATACAAGAACAGGTGTTTCAATGTGATATGGCCGTAAGCCACTGTTACTAGTAGTGGAGTTTGGTGTCTTGTTATTTGTTGTAACCTAGAAAAGGTTACTGAATAAGAATAACCAAGACAATGGTTGGAAATGGAACGGTAATCTTTATAACATTAACAACATACAAGATTCACCAGCGGCGTGTAGTAAGTAATCCACTGCTAGTGGTGAACTAGTCATGAATCCCCACAGACAGTATATTCCACTGTATTTATGAGGATTGGAACATACCCATTATAGTCCATAGGTACGATGTAACATTATTGTTACATTGGAATGTTGACATTAAAAAAATAATAAGAGACACTAGAATACAGCTTGATCCCAAAGCTACCAATAAGTAGAGGTGAAAGGAAAAAGTTGATCTTTCAGCAAGACAATGCCAGTTGCCATTCTGCAAGTACAATTGTTTTATAGTTCACTTTTCATCTGTAATGAAGTAATCTACTTTGTCTGGAGACCTCAATCCCATAAAAAATGTCCTGGGAATGATGGAAAGAAACAACCAATAGCCTTTCATGGATATATGAGAGAAAATTGACCAATCAATGCTCACTATATTGGCAAAGTAGGTGACAGATTGAGCAGCCATAAAGTATCAACTTCTGGCTAAATAAAGTCATATTAACAAAACTATTGACTTTTGTACATTTTTTTTCATTACAGGACATCAGATTTTTCACATTTAAAAAATATACAGTTTCCTAAAATGAAGGATAAAAATTAAAATTTACAACCATGCTGAAAATACTTAAAAAAAAACACTATATTATAAAAGAAAGAGTTGATTCTTTGTTCATCACATACTGTTTGCTTGTGACTTTGTATATATGTATGTAATGTATATGTCTGTACCAGACATGAGTGACTTGCATGTACTTGTGCCATTTAATGTACATGTACACACACGTACACATGCACATGAACACACACACACACAATTTGACCAAGTTTAAAATAAAACATTTGTATAAACGTCCACATTCCCCAATTGATTAAAACTGAGTAGTGTAATTGATCTTCACTGGGTGTTCCATACTTTCATGTCCTTGTGCCACATCTAAACTATGCTTAATAAACTGCTATAATTCAGTCCCTTCCCTACTCAGTCTGGATAACCTCTATCCTGGGCTGAACAATAAAATCATAAGGTAGGAGACAAGATAAAAAAAACTTTTAAACCCTTAAAAAAAAATAGGAAAATTACAAAAATTTTGTTGAACTTTTTGGAAATTATTCCATAATAAATAGAATTATTTTTGACAGGTTCTATTTTTAAAATTCATGGAAATATTTTTTAAGCCTGTCATTGAATGAAAATATGCATACACAAGCATACATAGAAATAGAATCTGAATGAAATTGAAATAGACATCTGTGTCATGAAGGCTAATTTCCCTTTCTGTCTATCAACAATTCCTGGATAACAGGAAAAGAGTAAAAGCAAAATTTACACACATTTGAAGTTATTTTTTGACATCTATATTTAAACATAATATATTTTTTAATAAATATATTTTAAATAGACAATTTAGATTTGAAATTTGATCATCTTGCCATCAGTGATGCTACAAGTACCAAACTAATAATATATATATATATATATATATATATATATATATATATATATAATTTGTGTATTTGGGCAGCAACCCCTCTTTTATACAAGTTTCATTAAAAACGACTGAAAGCTACTGCAGTTCAGTTAATAGTAAAAATAAAATGGCTTGATAATGGCTAAAAGTATAGCCAAAAGCACGTTAACATGCAGAACATTTGGACAATCAATTTCTACATAATCTATATCCAGAAAAGAAGAAAATTATAAGAATATATGAAAAATTAAATAAAAAACTTAACTGTAGTACCTTATTAGTCATTTTAATGAAACTTGAATATATATATATATATATATATATATATATATATATATGGTCAAGAGGTGTTTTGTAATATCTCTTTGTGATGTGCCCAGCAGCTAAGGTGGGTGTCGAGCCTGTATTGAAATAAAAGTGTTTTAATGTTAGGATGCTACTCACAGATGAAGGATTATTTTGATTTCAAGAAACTTAAACTATGGCATATGTATTTAAGCGGTTGTTATCTTGGCCAAACAATAAACATTATCCAATGATTTATTCAGGGTTGTTTTATGATTGTTGAGAATGTGAAGCCTGTGCACGGACCCAGGGTGCATTCTTTTAATGCTGCATCAGCACTGTGAATGGGAGGCACATCTTGGTTGTTATCATATAAATTTCAGTTATTTTCATTGACGGAAGTTTGTTTGAGAGTTGAGGATATGTGTTACGCTATTTTTTTTATCTTTTGGGCCTGTTTAATGGGCAGCCCCCAGGTAGTTTTAACAGTAAAAACTGTAAACTATGCTTAGAGGAAAAACTAATAATTATTAGTTTTAGAAACCAAAATAAACACTTAAATAAGAAAACTGAAATAATGGATAAGTGTAGGCATATAACTAAGCACATATTTTGCCATCTAAGCACGAATTAAAATAATATAAATAAAATAAATATAAAATGAGCATAAAATAAAATAAATTAAGTTAAATAAATAGAATTTTAAATAAAGAAATAGAATAAACCTAAAATAAAATAAATGAATAAATATAATAAATGTACACATTTAGATGCGCATATATGTATATATATATATATATATATATATATATATATAATATATATAACAAACCTAACAAAACCTTCTGTAATTAATGCTGTAATATTTAAGACAACACCAAGGCAAAATATATTTAATATATATATTTAATTTATATATTTAATATATATATAAATATATATTTATTTATAAATACATGCACACATATATTTAATTTTATATATATATACTCTTAAGGTGTGCTATATTTCTGGGATAAAGTGCTCAATAGGCGATAAGCTGTTTCATGCTAGATGGAATTGTCAGGCCACGATGATTGGGTCTAGCATGAAACAGCCTATCACCTCTAAGTGTTGACTTCAATGTTCACTTTATATATATATATATATATATATATATATATATATATATATTGTGTGTGTGTGTGTGTGCATGTCTGTGTGTTTGTATATAATATACCTTATATACATATATTCAAGCAAAAAAAGAAAATTCATCTATAAACCTAATCACCCATAATTAATACCTTAACATTTGAACTACCACCAAGGCAGGTCAAAAAACATAGTGAAACCAAACACTTTACCATTTAAGCATTAATTAATATATTAATATAAAAGCATAGATACATGTGTGCATATGTTTGTCTGCATGCATTTGTGTGTATGTACACACACACATATATATACATATATATATATATATGTGTGTGTATGTATGTGTATGTGTGTGAATGCATGAATGTAAGCATATGCATACAAATTCAGACAACTATGAATAAAATTTAATTAGAAACATAACCTTCTATAGTTAAAACCCTAATACTTAAGATACCACCAAATCAAATGAGAAAAATGAAATAACGGGCAAGTGAAGACATATATAAATATTTATCTTAACATTAATAATAAAAAAAATTATTCAAGTAAAATAATGAAATACACCTACATTTTCCAAACTCAAGAAGGCCCTAGAATGCTCAAGAATTACTAAGAGCAGAGACTGTCTGCCAAAATGGATGCTGGATTGCTACACTTGTCTTTGCTACTCAAAGTTGAAAGAGAGACAGTATAAAACCAATAAAGAGAGCGTATAACGAGAGAAGAAAAATGATTAAAAGCAGAAATAAACACAACATTCTATATGTATGCACATACACACATGCATGTGGGTAGGTGCATGGACATATTCACACACATGCACACAGATGCATGTGCATGCATACACACACTCACACAATGAAAAATAAATCAACCTTGCACCAATGAAAATGTGCATAAATTATTTTTCAACTCAATATAAAAGTGACAAAAAACAAGAAAATAAACAGTCATTGCTGGTATTTGCTGATGAGTAGACGGAGTGATTATTGGGGAGTCCATCTATGAAACTTTAAAGTCAGGGTGCTGCAAACATCAATAAGCTAAGTGACAAATATGTATTAAATATATATATATATATATATATATATATATATATATATATGTTTTGAACAATAAAAAATATTAAAAAATTAAAATCTTCAAACAGACTGGGTTGTATATTAATATTTTTTTCGTTTTTATTATTTCAGTTAGATTCCTCGACTAGTTTCGGGCCAACATGGCCATCATCAGGAGGAAAAAAAAATTTTTTGCTTGTTAGTAGCCGTGAACTACAGAATATATATATATATATATATATATATATATATATATATATATATATATATATATATAAGAGGGAGTCATTGTGCAATATGTTGTATTTTTTGAGAGGGTATGGGTGGTAAACTCAAGGGCTACTTCCCCAAGTGGAACACACTCTAGCTATGCCATTGGATGTACTCATGAATGTTACTTTTATTTAAATTACAATAAGGATTTTTTTAAAATGTGGCATTTTCATTTATATATTATGCCCAAGAGTTACTCAAGGTAAAGGGTTACTCAAGGAAGTTATTGTATGGACATATGAGGGGGAAGTAATTGCAGATTATGAGGATATGTAGGATAGATAACAGATAACCCCAGACTTGGAGAGGTTAAGATTGAAGTGATTGGGAAAGCATCCTTTTGGGAGTATGCTGCATAAAGTAGGGGTTCTTGTGAAGAAGCTGAGTGATGCTTCCTAATTACCAATTAAATATGAAGAGAACGAGAATGATTTGACCCTGAGGATATGGCATAGCAGGTCGTAGCTGTAAAGGTCTGAACTGATGGAACTAAAGAGTATAACTTGTTTGAACATTTAGCATGAAAATAGTGGCATAGTAATGATAAAATTGAAAAAATTTTTGCTTGTGGAAAAAGAATAATTCCTAGGAATAGTATATGTGTTTGCATTGTTTGGTACATAGTATGTGTGTATTTGTGTGTGTGTTGTACATGTAGGTGGTAGGAAAAGTGTAGAAACTGAAACATGTAGCCCTTTGAAGTCATTTTTATGACACTTGTATTTAAATTGAATATCTTCTATATGATAAATGCGAATGTCACTGTGTCACACTTTTTCAACTTTACTCCTAGAGGGCATAGATCAACATATAACATTTTGGAATTAGGCTGACTCTGTGAACAAATTAAAAACATTCTGGCTTGGATCTGGAATCACAATTCTGAAATTATGGATTCCCAAGTTTTCATTACTGCAATTGTTTTTGGATTCCATCATCTTGGCTTGGATAAAAACAATTAAAATGATACAACTCTCTAACTTTCAAATGCTCACGTTACAGAAATTTTGGATTCCAAAGTTTTCATTACAGTGATTATTTTCAGCAATATTTTATGTGATTTTTTGTGATGAAATTTTTGTACAATAAATTTTTATAACTTGGACATAAATTTGAGAATAATTGAAATTAATTGTGAAATCCAGTGAAAGTCACCCATGAAATAAAAATAATTGTTTGTACAGAAAGTAAGGACTTACATACACTAAATTGCCTTTAAATTACTTGGTGGTAGAAGAATTTTCATTGCACTTTTAAAAGGTAAGCTCAAATATTAATACAATACTTAAATACAGCGATCAGTTTTTGAGTTCTTCTTTAGTTTATTGTTGCCTGTGTCATATGGCATCAGTCTGCCTCACAAAAAGAATTCTCCACTCACAGATGAGCATATTGCAATGAAAAGAGCCAAGGCTGCAGTGATGAAAAGAAAGTCCCATGCAAATGAAAAGCCAGATCAAATGGCAGCCAAGAGAGCTTCCAATGCTTAGAATATGCAAAGACTTAGGGACTTGCAAACTCCTGAACAAGCTGAAGGTCCAATCAAGATCTCAATGGGGTGGCTTTTATGCTAGTTTGTAATAAATGTAAAAAAGCAATAAGGATGATTTGACCCTGTGGATGTGGCATGGAAGACTAAAGAATCTAATTCATCTGAACATTT
This sequence comes from Acanthosepion pharaonis, assembly GCA_903632075.3. Classification (NCBI taxonomy): domain Eukaryota; kingdom Metazoa; phylum Mollusca; class Cephalopoda; order Sepiida; family Sepiidae; genus Acanthosepion; species Acanthosepion pharaonis. The sequence continues at coordinate 1,366,294 of CAHIKZ030004489.1, forward strand.
ACCATTGAGATAATGACAGAGTAATGATAAATCAGCAACATTTTGCTTGTGGAAAATTTCTAGACATAGTGTATATGTTAGCATTGTGTGATATGTAGTATAATTTGTGTATTTGTGTATTGTTCATGTAGGTAATAGTTGTGTGTGTGTGAGTGTGTGTGTGTGTGCATAATATTGTGTGAATATTTTTGTGTAGTATCATGCTTGTGAGTGTGTGAATGGGTTAGTGTGCTTTTGTGTATGGCCTAGTGTGTGGTGTGGTTTAACATATAAAATATTCAATTAAGAACATAAAAAATGGATTTGAAATGCATCTGTTCTTGCAAGGGAAACAATTTTGCTTCATATTTCAATTCTATAAATCAATATCAAATAGTTTTGTTTGTAAAGTTGTAACTTGCAAACCTATCTGAGTTTTTAAGAAAAAGTGTTATTACTATTATAGACTGATTCATTCACTGATGCTCGGCTCATGGAGGGCAACACACTGCGTCTTCTTGGCCTCACGTTTTCCACTATCTTGAAATGGAGCAACTACATTGAATCAATAGCAAGTAAAGTTAGGTTACTGTGTGATGCCAGAAAATTTTTCTCATCCATCTTGCACATATACAAATCTATCAATTGTCTGTGAATTGAATACTACTGCCATATCTGATCTGGTGCTCCTATTATTCATCTTGAGGTTTTCAACAAAATCCAAAGAAGGATCTGTAATGTAATCGATCCTGACTTGACATCTTGACTTCAGTCACTTTCTCACCAACATGCCATGGCTTCCCTCTGTCTTTTCTACAAATATTTTCATGGCAACTGATCTGGCAAGCTTTTTTCCTTGGTGCCCTGACTACATGAATTTAAGTATGCTACTAGATTGACATCTAGGTCCCACCTGTTTACTGTTGAAAAAGCTAAATGCAACCACTACTTCTACTCCAACAGTTTCTTTTCTCACACTTGCCACCTGTGGAATTCAGTTCTATTTACTTGCTTCCCTGATAACTACAATCTTCAAAAATTTAAATGTAGCATCAATCGCCATCTTCTTGAATCCTGTTCATCTTTTGTTCTTTCCTCAATCCTCCTTATACTCAGTCTTTTCATTCACTTTCACTTCCTGTAACCTCCTGTGTATCAATGTTATGGAGTGAAGTGATAAAAAAAAAGAAAATACCTGTCCACTAGGGTATCTAGTCAATCCTTGTTGTAGCTGCATTTGTGTTTGTTCAACACCCACAGAGCCCATCTGCAGTTTATACTGCAATTATGCTGAGCAGACCTTAGTTACAGTTTCTGGGAGAGAGCGCATCATTTGGCATGAACAACAATTTGAACAAGGCCAGTATGCTCAAACCCTTGGTCATAATGGTTTGTGACTTTGTGCTAGCACAACCATCAATGAACAATTCTGTCTAAACAATTTCACTCACAAAGCTTGGATCAATTTGTGGTATGGTTTACAGTCACTTTCCAATTGTGTTGCATGCTGGGATTGCCTCCACAGTCTTGACTACATCAAGAGGTCACCTTCCTGAAAAATCAACAATGTGAAATTCTTCTAACCTGAGTTTCATGGTTAGAAAGCGAATATGCTAACCACTCTGCCTCTTGTCCATGTCTGCCATATTAGTCTTTCTGAAAATAACAGAACCATTTATTTGATTCAGAGAGCTTGCTTTTTTTCTTTAGAGTTTATAACCTTCAGTTCTTCTGAATGATGCCAATATGTCTCTCCTAGGAGTTAGTATATATTCCTCTACTTCCTGACCTTTAGTAATTTAACTATCTGGGAATTGTTCTAATTTCTTCTTCCATGTTCCATATTCTTTCATGTTATAGGCAATCATGGCCCCCTACAACTTCCTCATATGGCTCTTATCAGTTTTTCCCCACTTTTCTAAGGCTCCTGCTCCTTGTTCTACCATCCATTCACACGAACTTGTCAGGTAAGTGGCTCACTGCATTCCTCTATCTCCTTTTCCCTAAATATGGTCTGTGAGCATTAAGTTTTCTAAGTCCTCCTTCTTCATTATGTGTTCAAGGAATTTCATCTGCTTTTCCTGATTCTGGATAGAAGTGTTCTTTCTGTTGGCATTTTCTTTAAGACTTCTTTGTTGCTTACTCACTCCATCCACGGAATTTTCCATATCCTTCTGTAGAACCATTGAAGGTGCATTGGAATAGCAAAGATACCTTCAAAAAGCTAAACAAATTAATAAGAAATAGGAAAATTTCATTAGAAACAAAGAAAAGTGTGTAATATCAATAGTGGACAATTTTTTTCACAGATAAAGAGGAGATGTGAGACAACAAGTTTGGAGTTCTACAGAAGGATACTGAGAATACTATGTCAGAAACAGGAGAGCAACTAGAAAGTTTTAAGGAAAATGGGATGAAAAAGGACACTTGAAATTTTTTGGACATAATAAGAAAGGAGTGTTTGAAAAATTTGACACTCAAAGGGCATATTGAAAGCAAGTAATCTGTGTAAATGGATGACAGAGCAGGGTATGAGAGTGAATAGTAAGGAGACAAACATTGCTTAAAGCTAGAAAGTATAGGAAAATGTGGAGAGCTATGATTGCCCATGGTACATAAAAAAAGAAAACCTGACTTTGGTAATGATAACAGACAGGTGTAGGAATAACATATCCCAGCAAATCAATATATTAACTTTGAGAGTAACTGTGTAATATACACCAGTAGAAAAAGGTTTATTATTAATATACACCAGTAGAAAAAGGTTACTGTGGGTAAAATGTGATAATTACAGTAAAAAAGAACCAATCAGAAGGAATCAATATTTTTTTAATCATTTTGCCCCAAGTAAGGTGATAAAGTTACTAAGGTGCATGTGTTTTAAATAAATTGTCTTTGTTATGAAAAATTAACACTTTCACTGATGCATTGTTATAGCATTGTTGCCTGGCTGTGCTGGTCTGTTTGGTGAAAAGTGAAAAATTGTTATAAACTAAAATTAAATGACTATAAAAATGGAAATTTCTTATGTAAACTGTAGTTTTGGTTTAGATTGGATTCTCTGCAATACAGTTAAATGACACTCCGAGAACATAATATCATAAAAATAAGTCACAAAACAGGTTGCATTGTACATTACTATATGTCTATGATGGTTTGAAAGTTGCAGCAATGTAAGTTTTGTAAAGACATATAGGTATGCTTGAAAACATCATATATATGTTGACAGCAAGTAAAGACATATATCTTGGAAATGTATATATACATTAACAGCAAGCAAAGTAAATTTTGTAATGACATATCTTGGAAATGTGTATACATGTTAAAAGTAAGCAATGTAAGTTTTCTAATGACATCTTGGAAATGTGTATATATGTTGACAGCAAGCAAAGTAAATATTGTAAAGACATATATATTGGAAATGTGTATATATATATATATATATAAACAGCATACAATGTACATTTTGTAAAAACACATATCTTGGATATACACATATATATGCTAACAGCAATGTAATTTTTGTAAAGATGTATATCTTGGAAGTGTATATATATATGTTAACAGCAGGTAATGTAAGTTTCGTAAAGACATATATCTTGGAATTATATATATATATATATATATATATATATATATTAACGTTAACAGCACACAATGTACATTTTGCAAAGACATTTCTTGGATATGCATATATATGTTAAAAAGCAGGCAATATAATTTTTGCAAAGATATAGGTATACTTTGAAAACATCATATATACATTAACAACAAACAAAGTAAATTTTGTAAAGAAATATTAAAGCAAGCAATGTAAATTTTGTAAAGACATATCTTAGATGTGTATATATATGCCTTGAAACCATCATATATTCATTGATAGTTTTGTATAAATATATATGCATATCCACAGCAGTTAAAGTGTTAAATATAAAATGATTTTATTTTATTTTCTACAATGTAGAACATATTTTGCTATTTTTTTACAGGCTGGTGTCTATGATTAGGAATAGATAGTATCAGATTGTCATGGAATGAATATGAAACTATGAAACATCTGAAAAATCAATAAAAACTTTCTAGGCAACAGTAGATATAGGTAAATAAATTTAAAGAAAAACAGAAGAAAAGACATAAAAACTGTAAATATTTAGTTTACAAATGGGTTAAGTAACTTTTGACAAGGTAGGAAAGGAAAGCAAGAAGATTTTTGTGAAATACATGTTTGATGCTTTGGCACATATAATCAGGTTCAATAGGGGTTTTGGGTCCTTCAAACACCATACTTCCTCTCCTTGTTAACCCAGCTGATACTGATTGGGTATCGAATTGTGTGCTGTCTATCAGCTACAATGATCTTCATTTTTAATCACACACTATGACTCCTCTTGGCAAATTATAGACCAATCATGGATAGCTTCCAGTTCACAAGCAATCTATACTCTTCGCTAAAAAAGGAAGCAAATGCAGTAACAGTTTCACTCTGGTAAAGAATATGGTGACATGCCTGGCTTGAAGTTGTAAGTAATAATCTTTGTTTTCTTCACTGATATATATATATATATATATATATATATATATATATATATGCACACACATGCAAACAAGCACATAAAACCAATTCTACTCACTCATGTCTTATTTCCATCTATGTTAATCATCCAATCAACAAAAAAAAAAAAAAAATGAAACACCCTTTCCATATGCCCATTGTGTATATAAAAAAAAACAAAAAACAGAAACAAAAACATAAACCTGTTTAAGGGGCAAACAGGTGCTAGAAAGGACTATTAACTCAAATAAAACAATGAATGCAGGTTAGAAAAAGAGACAGCCCAAGTTGAGAGTTAAAAGTAATGTCAACTGAAAATGTAATACAGAAATTCAGTGGTCCATAGGAATAGTAAAAGGTGCCTCCCAGAAACTAAGCAAAGTATTAAGATTGAAAAAAATTTCATTGGAAAAGAAAAGAATGCTTAACTGCTAGGTAATATTTAATTTACTATATGGTAGTAAATGCTTGACAATTTCATCAAAGATGAAGAAAAGACTTGAAGTCCGAGATGGAGTTCTACTGATTTAGATTTAGTTGTTTGTTTTACCAGCATATCAACCCTTTTGGGTTATTTAATGCTGAAGAATTTTTTTGGTTTTTTGTTTACTGCTTGTTGATCTTTTGTGAGTTTATTGTTTTTGAGATATAGGTAGAGTTGTTGTGATTTAGTGCATGATGATTATATGCTATATTTTTTTCCAACTATATTTTGTTATATAACATTAATATTTACATTTATTCCTCTACAGTTCCATTGAAGTATCTTATGTGTGTTTGTGATCATTGTTTTTCTGTTTGGTTCATTGGATTGCTTTGTGTTTTAAGGTTTGTTTAGGTTTTTCCTTAAGTGTCGTACTCTATGGTATTATTCTAGAAATCCATGCTTTCTGATTTTTCTGTTTCTTTTCTTGTTCTTAGTTTGTCTTTGGTTTTGATTTTAGGTTCTTGTGTTTTCCTATTAGTCTTTATTTTGATTTTAAATTTTTTGGTTTTTGCTTTCATGTTCTGTTTCCATATTTTCAAGTATTGTGGATCTATTTTCAGTGTTATTTTCTTTTTGTTTAGGGAGTGAATTGGATCTTGTGATTTTTGGGGAAATGGGGATATGCAGTTTCATTCGTGTTTGGTTCAGAATTTTCTGTGGATGATTTTTTAGTTTCTTTAGTTTTGACTTCACTTGACTTAGGTTGTTCATTTCCGCTTTTATCTTGGATATTGAAATCTGTTCCAAGTCCAAATATGAGGGATTTTAGTTCTTCAAGTATAGTTTTTAATTCTCTTATTAAGTTTGGAGTTTCTGAAGGATTACTTGGTAGGTTTTCATTGTGTATTTTATTTGTTTTTTTGGTAATTATTATGTATATGTCTTTTTTATTTGTTACCTCCTTTCGAGCTTCTTGGAAGGTTATGTTTTACCGATATACGACTTCTATTATTTCTTTTTCTTGCTTGAATATTTTGCAGTTTTTGGAGTAAGAGGGGTGATTTTCTAAGCAGTTTGGACATTTGGTTTTATTCAGGCAATCCCTTTCCTCATGGTCAGGATCTTTTAAACTGCAATTTCCACATGTTTGGTTGCTTCGACATTGGTCTTTTTGATGTCCAAACTTTTGGCATCTGTAACATTGAAGTGGGTTCAGTGTATATTGTTCTATTTTAATTCTCTCATACCCAGTTTCAATTGTTGTTGGTATCTGAGGAGAGTTGAAGGTTAATATGTATGTATTGGTTTGTATTGCTTCTCCGTTTTTTTTTATTGTAATTCTTTTTACATCTGTGACTCCTTGAACTTTTTCAGTTCTTTTTTGATTTCATCTATAGTACATAATTAGAGCTCTCGGTTTCTTACGACTCCTTTGGAGCAGTTTAAGGTTTGGTGGGGGGGGGGTAGGATCTCATGTCTGTTTCATGAAATTTCTGTAACTGTAGTAGAGTTTTAGCTTGGTTTTTGTTTTGTACTTCTATTAGTATTGTACCATTTTTGAATTTTTTGGAGTTATTTTGCTCGATATGGTTTTTTGAATTAGGAAGGGTGATAATTCAGTCAATGGTTTGTTATCTGTGGCTTCCAGTACAATAAAGTGTGGGAAGGTTTTGACATCATTTTGATTATCAGAATCTGTTTCTCTTTCTATGTGAAGTCTCTTGGTGTTTTTCTTACTCATAATAAATTTATTTTTAATTTGTCAGCTGTGCTCCCCACCTACCTTGAAGCCCCTTATGAAGGAGATGATGAGGGGGAAAATCCCATTTGCCTCATTTCTCCAGGGCTACATGGCTGATATACTCAAGCATGGGGTGGGGGGTTGAGCATTCAGGATACTAGGTCTTATCCACCCAAGTATGCACTATCTCTTAGATTTTATCAGTTCTGTCAGTCTCCTTAATCCCAGCTTGATTGGCTCTACAGCTGCCACTTACTAAATCAGTTTATTGTCAAATATGGAGAGTGTGAGTGTATTTTTGGGTCTATTTGTCTGATTAGTGCTTGACTTGACCAACCAATTGATTGGATCGGGCCTCTCCAACCTCCCGTCTAGCTCAGATAAGGGCCAAAGTGGTGTGTTGCTAAATCATGTCCTCATTATACTTAGGTTATGATTTGCTCAACCACCAGGATCTAATCTCCAAGCATCATGGGTTGCTACACACAGTCAACAGGTGGCCCTATTGAGGGACTTTTACCCTCTGCAGGGGGGCAGTCGGCATATTTTGAAGCCCCACCGACAGGGCTGGAGTTCTACTGATAAATACTGAGAATATCATGGACAGAACATGTGAACAATGATGAATTTTTAAAGAAAATAGAAACTTCAGGAAAGCTGATACTTATTCTATGTATCATGTCTCTTCAAGACGCTAGAAATCATGGTTCTCCACAATTTCCTGTCCTTTGTAGCATTTAATAACTTTTGTCTTTTTGCCATCTCTTCCAAACCCTGCTCCACCATCCATTCACTCAAGCTTGCCAGGTAGTTTATGAGTTGCTTTTCTCTGACCCTCTTACTTTCAATATGTCATGTGAGTGTCAAATTTTCCAAGCCCTCTTTCCTCATTATATGCCCCAGAAATTTTAACTGTCTCTTTCTGATTCTAGGCATAAATGTCTTTTTTGTTGCCATTGATTCTAAAACTTTGTTGTTGCTCACATATTTGGTCCATAGTATTCTTGGCATCCTTCTGTAGAACCACATTTTTGTTACTTCAAGTTTCTTCTTCATCTATGAGAAGATTGTTCATCATTCACTACCATAAAGGATGACTGATACTACAGTTCAGTACTCTTTTCTTTGATTCTAACAATGTTTTGGTTTTTTAATACTTTTCTCAGCTTTTGGAAGGCATCTTTTGCTATCCCAATGCACCTTTGGATTTCTGTGTTGCCCTTTCCATCCTCTGTTTATACACTTCACAAATATCTAAATTGTTGCACCTGTTTGATTTTGACATCTCCAATCTGTAATTTGCATGTTGGGCTGTACCTTTTGCTAGCAACCATGCATTCAGTCTTCTTACAATTGATGTTTAGTCATTCCTTCTAGCTTTCCTTCATTACCTTCTGTGTAACACTTCAGGGTTGATCCTGGTTCACAACAAATGGCAACAGATGTAACCTTTTGTTGTGGTCAGCCTGGGGTGGATTCTGGTTTGATCAATGGAGTGATCTCTTCAGTCTTAACCTGCCTTACCCCACGTTGTGATTGATTTGATTATAAGGAGGCCAAGATCGATTCATTGCAGGTATCTTCATGGTGAATTGGTCCAAGTCGAGTGAAGTCATAAAATAAAACTAGAGAAAAAACAGCACTCAAAATATATATAAAAAATAATTACTATTTTTATATCAATACTTATCATTCGTTAGTAGTTGCGTTCACATGCAGGTGTTTGTCAACACAACCCATTCCTGAAAGGGACACAACACTTGGGTAACCTGGTAAGTTTTGGCTTGCGGAGTTAGTGAAATTTGTTTTACTGATTTGGTAAGTTTGGCTCAAGGCTGAAGTTGGAGGTTCTCATGTTTGGCAGGAGTTGTAGAATCTCTCAGCAGCCTCCACTGCTTCCCTTCTCAGCTCTCACTTGTCAACTCACAACTCTGAACTGTCTGAATGGCTTTCGTGCATTCATTTTTATAGAATCCAACTAGAAACTGGTGTGGGGCAAGATGTAGGCTTGGTTTCAGTGAATCTCCCTGATTTCCTACAAAATTCTATTGTTGTTGGTCTTGAGAAATTAAATCAATTCATAATTTTGGGGAATTTTTCCTCTCTCATAGGAGATGGTTGCAGGCATTGCTCTGCCTGGCTGCTTCTACTCTTTCTTATCACCATCTTTCACCATTCCCTTCCAGTGGGTGTGAGAAGCTCCTGCAACCACCTTAATGTCTCTTCTGTGCCTGCTACCCTTTAGTGGGTGCAGTCAGTCCCTTATCCTTCCTTGATTGCTCTTTTGTGCCTGTCACCTCTAGCATTTGTTCAGAGATTAATTAAAAAAAATATGTTTTCAAATGCTCTTATCTCATAAGTGAATTGACACCACAATTGGCTTTCTCACCTTTGACCCAAGAGACATTTTCCCAGGGAAATGTTTGCAACTCCCATTATGGTGACAATTTGTTCAGCCAAAGTTCACCATTTCACAGGTGTTCAATTTATTGTTTTTCATTCCGACATCCCGCAAAATGAATTCATTTAGTTTTAACCCAATTCTTCTCATGTCAGATCCAGGCATTGTTTGCCGAAGGCTGTCAACTCTTGACTTGTTCGCACAAACTGAGAATTGTTTTTAGATGGTTATCTGGTCTATTGTGCATATCTCAATTGTCTGGGAACAATTTTATTATCAGTCTATCTTTCCTTATATTGATTAACCCTTTTTATACTAAGTTATTCATCATTATCTCATTTTTATTGATATTCCAAGTCGCCATTATTATTATTAATTACCAGCAACCCAAATAGTGTTATATCTGTAGGAGTTTTTTCTTGATCTACTATCAACACTGTGTCATCTGCATATATTATATTGTTAAGACTGTGTCCACCAATAATGAATCCTGGTAGGACTTCTAATTTTCTCAGAATGGCCTCACTGTGTCATACCAGACAATCTTTCTTGCTAGAATCCATCCTGCACATTTCTAAATCTATTATTCATCCATGCATTGAGTATTGCTACCATATCTGGTCTGGTGCTTCTGTTATATATCTTGAAATTCTTGACAAAATACAAAGAAGGGTCTGTAATTTTATCAACCCTGATCTGGCATTTCAATATCAGTTACTCTCCCAGCACCATAAAGTTGCTTCCCTGTACCTTTCCTATAAATATATTCATGGTATTTGTACTAATGGTCTTTCTTATTTGGTACCTTGACTGCATAAATTTAAGCATACTACTAGATTGGCAATTAGGTCTCATCATTTTTCTGTTGAATTACCTAGATCTAGTGATAAGTTCTATTTTAATAGTTTCTTTTCTTTTATTTCTCACTTGTGAAAAACTCTTTCAGTTTCTTCTTTCCTTGCCACCTACAATCTTCAAAAATTTGAATGCAATATCAGTTGCCATCTTCTGTCTTCCTGAAACTGTTCTTTTATTGTCCATTCTCCTCACCAATGTCTTCTCCTTTTCTTTCACTCTCACTAACACCTTGCATCTTAGTGTCATTATTGCTTTGCTTGGGGTGAAATGATTAAAAAATAAATAAAAAAAAAACAATTTTCAGTTCCCTTCACTATTTTTCTACAGAAAAACGGGTAAACTTCTTTAAAATAATCATGCAATGCCACAAATATCTATTTGAAGTAGATTTTTAGCCTTGAATATCAACAATGTTTTAAAATATGAAAAGTCATTTAAAATGTACAAAGCATTGAATTTTCAGGCTATATTACAAAGGTAGAAAAACACATATGGTTAGCAGCAGGTGAGCAAATAGAAAAAGTGAACAAAATAAAAAATGTCTTGAGTTTATATCCTTTTACAAAAGGCATAGATAGCATTAACTGTTTTTCTTTTCTTTTTTTTTCTTTTCACTAATATTCACCCAATACAAAGCCGAAGAATCCCTCAAAGTAGAGGGCTACTGAATGAGGGGAGTAGTATGAATATAAGAAGAGGAAATAGAAAGTGAAGATTATGAGGATATGGAGGATAGATACCAATTGACATTGGACTGGTTAAGATTGTAGTGTTTTGGGAAGCATCCATGTGAGAGTCTATTCCACAAAGTAGCAGTTCTTGGGAAGAAGCTGAGTGGAACTTCCTTCTCATAAATGGAATACAAAGAGAATGAAGGTGATTCAACCCTATATCCTATCAGTTCTAATTACTATGATTTTTTCTCTAGCATAATAACATAAAGAGAAAGTGAAAGCAATACTGTGCCTTTCTCACTAAAATCCAATTCTCAAAAAATAATTGATGTCTGTTTACAATAAAGTCCTGACAATATCAGAAAGTGCATCTTGCCTCAAAATGTCTGAATTCTGTATCAAGTGTTGTGATGACCTTCCAACTTCCTTTGATGATTTTTTTTACTTTAATATTCAGTTGTCCTTGCAGTTTCTAGGTCATTATTAACTGGATATGTAGAGATCATATATGTTATATAAAGTGTCATAAGTTTGCATATAAAATTGTCTTCAATTTCCTTCAACAAGGTCTGATATTTATGAAATTAGGAGAAAAAATATTGATGTTTTAGATTCAGAATGATTCAAGATCAGGCACACCTTTTGCTGGTTACAAAGCATAGACATGGCTTTTAATTGAATGCTCAGTAAAAATGCAAACGATGTCAGACCACTCAAGACGAGAAATGTGTTTTCTATGACTAAAGCATTGATCCAATTCTCTTGCTGTCTGAAACAGCTGTTGGCTACTTATGACCAGGACTCCTACCAGTAAATAGTTTTCCTACAGCCACACAGGCAGAAAAGAATATGGCTTTTAAAAGAAAAATAAAAATAAAACAACTGCAAAATACTCTAATTTAGAAAGCAAGGATTCTGGCAATGTTCTTGGAAATATGTGAGTACAATTTAATGGTTAATTATAAAAGGTGCATATCTCGTTGTATGATTAGTAACATATATGGTAAAGAGCTAAATTAATCTCTCATTTATAGTACACTAAGAATAGTGATTATGTAAAAGTATCGACAGTCCTTTGTTTTGCTATGGCTCATATTGCAGATATATTTACACTTAGCATTATGAATTTCTATTGTAATATCAATAAAATCACTGGACAACACTAACAATTCTGTTAGATGCTATATATGGAACAGTGTAAAAGTCTCATGCTATTTTTACCCTGGTTCATATTGTAAATATACTTACACTTTCTAGCATTAGGAATTGCTATGGTAAGAGCAATAAATTTACTATACAACACTAACAACTCTATTATACAAAAATGCTATAATTAGAATACTGTAAAAGTTTCAGAGCTATTTTACCCTGATTCATATTGCAAATATATTTACACTTTATAGCATTAGGAAGTTTTATGATAATAGCAATAAAATCACTATACAACACTAACAACTCTATCATACAAAAATGTAATATATTGTTATACTGTAAATGTATCAGGGTTATTTATTTGTGCTGATTTCTATTACAGATATATTTAAACCTTCTAGCATTAGGAATTTCTTTGCTATAAATGCACTTTACCGCACTAACAGAAAAATTAATATACTAGTTTTCAAAGTGTTTTATTTAAGATCACTGACAACAAACCATTTTCTTGTGAATATAGGAGACAAAGACTCATATAGACCCATTTTTATAATAATATGTTATATTAAAGCAAAGAAACAGCTTATTTAAAATTTTTGACAGCATTAGCAACCTGGCATTAAAAAAATGATAAATACATCTACATATATTGATTGTCCTACTAACAACAGTACTGTTTATATTATTCAAGAGAAATGACTTAGAACTTTTGACAGCACCAGTAACCTAACTCTATAAATCAATTGCAAATACATCTATATAGATGAATTTTCAGAATACTAATTTTTATATACACATAAATATATGTGTATATAAGTGTACATGTATGTTCCGGTGGCATAATATCTACTGGTGGGGAAAATGAAATCAGCAGGCTGGGTTCATGTTCTGGCTAAGGTTGTTGGATTCACTTTGTTCTGATGTCCCTAGGAAAGGCATGAATCTACCCTTTCTTCCTTAATTAATAGTTAAAATACTGCAGAAAATTGGGCTTTTAGCCTTTGTTGGGAAACCAATTTCAAATTTAAACTCCATGGCGATATTTTATGTGCCAGCATAACAGTCGATTATGCATATTGTAAAATGTAAGAAGGACAACCTTTGTATCAAAATTTGGTTTGTCTATTTATATATACTAGTAGTGCCTGTGAAAATTTCATGGCTTTCCTGTTTGAATTTTGTTTGTTTTCTATCTTTCTTTTTCTCACTGAAATCAAACAGAATCTCTGATATGTCTTTTCCATCTTTCATTGCAATCAAAATGGAGCAGTCTATTATTTATGAGGTATTGGCTGGGCATTTCTTTCTCTATTTCCTTTTTTTCACTGAAACCAAACTAACATCTCTGATATGTCTTTTCCATTTTTCTACATGATCAAAATGGAATAGTCCATTATTTAAGCAGTATTGGCAGGACATAATGTAACATATATATTAACTAAGGGACAAACAGAATTAGATGCTTACATATATAAAGGTCTCATCAATTTACAATTGAAATGGTCATGTAACCATAAGTTCTATGCTAACAGTTTCGTCTCTTACACTTCTCACTTGTGGAACTTTCTTCTGGTTTCTTTCTTCCCAGTCAACTTTGATCTTGAAAAATTTAAATGCCATGTCAATTGTTATCTTAATTCTTTTATTTTCCTCTTTTCTTAATTGCAGTTTTTCTCATATTCTCTAACACTCTTGCATCCTAGTGGCTTTATTGCCTTGCTTGGGATGAAATGATTAAAAACAAATGTAGGTATCTCCAAAACCTACTAGTACGTAATCAATATTTCAGTTATACTCACAACTCTTCCTTGTTAATCTATTATTGATTACCTATAAGTATATATTTAAACATTTTAAATTATATTCATTTATAGGTTTATCCTTGGCATTAAAAAGTGATGGCATATTTAAATAATTTTGCAACTATATTATGCTGCTTATACTTTACTTTGTATTTTATTCTATTTTCTTCCCTGTATTAATGTTATAAGTGAAAACAATTAGAATAAACAAAACTTTTATTATATTCATATATTTAAATATATCTTAGTTTAAATGTTTATTTATATTCAGTGACTGATTACAATTAAAAAATTCCTTTAAGTCAATATTGTTAATATAAAGATATTGTGTAATTTCAACAACAACACCAGAAGATTTGATAACAGACAGATGAGCAATTTAACCACTGGACTATTCTGTTCTAACCCACTTGCACGGTCTTGGTGTCTACGTCAAGGAACATCTCCCTCTGGCCAGAGAGTCCTCTCTCGAATTGCCTGACCAGTCATACATGTGTCTCCGACTCTCTCTCCTCAATGCGGTAAGCTATCTCTTCTTCCTTTACCGCTCTCCATCCTCTCAAGACTGTGAGATACTTGATAGCATTTCTGACAACATAGACAAGGCTCTCTCCCTCCACCCGTTTGCTCACATTTTTGTGTTTGGAGACTTTAACGCCCATCACAGTCTGTGGCTTAAGAATGCTACTACTGACCATGCAGGCATTCAAACGCTTTAATTTATATATATATATATATATATATATATATATATATTACTAATGTTCACCCAATACAAGGCACAATTAATATATATATATATATATATATATATATATATATATTTGGGTTTTGTATTGGGTGAACATTAGGGGATGAGTGAGACACCATCATGTCCACTCTGTGCCAGGAAAGGTATGCTGAAACACATTCTAAGCACCTGTCCAAGGGCACTTGAAGAAGGGAGTTACCAGTGGAGACATGATCAGGTACTTAAGAAATTAGCCAAAGTAGTAGCTGTAGCAATCAGCAGTTGTAATTGCAAGCCTGAAACAAAGGTGGTGTATTTCATCAAGGGTGGCAAAAATTCCACCTCAGTGTGTAAATTATCAACCTGCATGCTCTCTTTTGCCTAAGATTTTTTTTACCCAGATTTATTTTATTAATCTTGTCAATTGTCTCCAGGTTATAATGCTCAAACTTATGGTACCCTGGAAGGAGTTTTTGGAAGAGGCCTTTGAAAGAAAACTGGAAAAATACCAGTAGCTGGTTGGGAAATGCAGGTCTAACAAATGGCAGACTACCTGTCTTCCAATAGAAGTTGGATGCTTTGGTTTTGCAGGAAGATCTATATGCAGAACTCTAAGTCGGCTTGGAGTCAAGGGAGTAAAAAGAGAAAGGCCATCAGGACTATTTTGAAATCTGCAGAAAAAGCCTCAAAATGGCTATGGATTAAAAGATCAGATCCATGGAACTCTACAACAGAGATTGGCAGGCATTGAGATACTGTTGGAAGGGATGAAGAAAAGGAGTGGAAAAGAAAAGGAAAGAAGGGAGAGGGAAAGAGGTAGGGAAAAGAGAAGAAAAGAAGAAAAAGAAGAAAAGGAGGAAAATAGAAATATACAGAAGGATGAGAAAGATTGCTGTTTGAAGGGGGGGTCTTTTCTTTTTGGATTTTATTTTTTTTTTTTTTTACCTGTTCCCCCGATGACATCTTCATGTTTCTAGTATGTTTTTTTTCTTTCCAGTCCTGGAAGGGGAGAGGAGTGAATGGAAAAGAATGGGGAGGAAGGAAAAAAAAAGCAAGAAAGGTTTCTGATCATAATTCCTATAACCAATGGATGTGTATGAATTTTTTTTTTAGTGAAGTATCATTTTATAGGAGATAAAACCTTTCCTGGCAACAAGAAGAAATTACTTACCTGTTATGTCAAGCAGTGTTCATTGAGAGAATGGATCTTTTTGCATGTTGGACCTAAGAGGGAAAAGACAAGCATTCAGTTTGTTCTCTTTTTGTTTTGTCTGAGGAGGAAGTGATGTAGGGCGTGTCTGATTCAAGATTTCAAGATCAGCAGTGGCAGTTCTTTATATGTCCATTGTCATGTGCTTGGTTGAAAAATGAACTGTTCCACTTAGTGTTAACCTCAGTATCCATTTTTTTATATATATATTTATATTAATCATTTCATCCTGCAATAATAATTTTACTTGTTCAAAGTCACTAATATTAAACCAAATGTTAAGTCATTGCATTGCATGTGCATTTGTAGTGAACAAAACAAGATCTAGATTTAAAATTCAAATGCTAAGCACTGACATTGATTTTGTTAGAAATTAAAAAGACTTGAATTTACAAACTTTGCTTAACACACACGCAAAAGCGAATACAAAACAAAACTTGTGAAATTTCACACCTTGATGCAAAATGTTTTTCAGCCAATAGAAAACTGGGAAACATTTAAAAAACAAAATTCAAATAATCTTCAATTCTCAGAAACAAATTTTTTTACAGACCTTTTCACGAGCTGACACAAAGTTTGTTCGTTGTCCAATGGAAAGGCCCAAATCATATCCAGGAGTGAATTTTCAAATAACCTTTTCAAGCCCCACAAACAAAAATAAAAGACAGGCAAGTTCATCTGTCACCAGAGAGGAGACAAGCATATTAACACGTCCCTTGACAAACATCAAGTGATCATTATTATTATCTCTACCTTTTTCCCTCGCCTCTTTTATACTTGATAAATGAATGGAGCATTTTAAGACTGAATGATTACTTCAAAGATATTCCTACCCTTCAATAATGCTTATACATACATACATACATCCACACATACATTCCTGCCTATGTACACATAAACTCATTCTTGCAAGGACTACTATGAACATTTTGATGACCTTGTATCAACCAAAATACACTAATTTTATTTGTAAAGACCTTAATTGATTTATATGTATATAAATTTGTTGTTTCACTTTACAATTTGATTTTCTTGTTTTATACCCCTCTTATGGTGGGTTATCTAACTAACAAGGCCAAATCAAACTAATCTGTTTTCACACTCATACAATTCACTATAACTGATAACCCACTATACATTTAATACCTTGAAATAAGTGTCCAAAGAACTACGTCAATTCTAATTACAAAGGGAAGCAACTAAGTTTGGTGACTTCCCAAATAAGTCTTGTACACAAAATCAGCCATCTGAACCGTAACCTTCATTTTACCATACTTTTCTACTTCCATACTACAGTCTAGCACATCATCTAACAAGAAGTTGTGCCTACCCACATGTCAGGAATGTATCTTCTCTTAGAAGAGTATACTTGAAGACTGTCCTCTCTGTAAAGAGGGTGCTCTGTTGATTGGCTGTTGGGGGTCACATAAATGGCCAAATGTAGTGCATTAAAAAAGGGGAAGAAAAATTAACCCAACAAGCCTTACATATCTTAGATGCTTTATTGACATATCCATCATTAGGAGAGTCAAGTTGGTAACCAAGTTAGTTTAATCATATTGTGATGATATAAATAACTTTTTAAAACTATGAACATATACTAGCATGTATTGTTATCATTTAAGTATTGTAGAATAGTGAAACTATAATTCAAATTATAGTGATCAGATTTTGGACATTATTTATGAGATGATCTGATATTTTAAGAATAATATCAAATACTTTAAGCTGACACACTTCAAACATCTCTTCATGGATGAAACAATAGGGCTAGAAAGTTTAGCTCGGATAAGATGGTTGTTATATCTAAAGTGACAGTTTGAAAGCATAAGAAAGATAGATATTACAAAGTTGACATTGATTTTAAGTTATTTAGCTTAAAGGTTGTTCAGCTGGCACAAATGTTTCTTTTTAACTCTTCTTTCACCTGGCAGTGTGTGTGTGTGTGTCTGTGTGTGCACGTGTTTTAGTTGAAGTCAATATCTAATATTTACAGATAAAAACATGATGGCAAATACATCACCATATATCTTATAGATATGTTTACAATCAAAGAATTTTGATCTTATTGTGTACACTAGTACTTGTCTCTCTCCATGCTCCCCAACAATACAATGTAGTATTCCTATCTATGACTGTTTGTTTGTTTGTTTCTTTCTTTCTCATTTTGTTTATTTCTATTTCACTCTGTTAATATCTATCTATCTATCTATCTATCTATCTATCTATCTATCTATCTATCTATCTATCTATCTATCTATCACATCAAATCAAAGAAGCCACATACAGAGAGAAGTCATTCACTACACATACAGCATATTTTTACTTGCAGTGAGTGCGGAAAAGAATGTGACTTAGTTGGAGGACTAAAACATCATTTGCAAGTTCAGCAAAATATTACTCTAACACCATTGTTACCACATCTGTGCAAGAGAATGTAAGTCTCTAGCAGGACTAAGAAACATATCTGCATTGCCCATTGAGGGTAAATCAAGCGATGATATTATTTAAAATTGAGTTGCCATCATTATCTATCACCATAGTTGTCTGTCTCAGTCTGTTATTTGTATCTTAGTTCATATCTATCTATCTATCTCAGTCTCTTCTCATCTATCTTTATCTATTCATATTTATATATTAGGCTTGCTTTGTGATGTAATCAGTATTTTTCTCTGACATTAGTAACCAATGTTCCTGTAGTGATAGAGAAATAAATAAATAAAAATAAATAATAGCATGAACACCAAAATTTCACCATTTCTAAAAATAGATGGTTAACCAGAATAACCAGGCTACAAGGCCATATTTTGATAAACCTATCATAAAGTTTCACCACCAAAATTTCACCATCTCTAAAAATGAATGTATATTTAAAATCTCCAGGCTATAAATCCTTTGTCCATTCTCTGATGATATGGTCATTATAATATACCCAGAGATGAAACAATTTTTGCACCACCACTTTAGACAGCAAAACATCTACATTTAAAAAACATACAGCCTTTCTTTCTCCACCCTCTTAAGCAGCTTGCTAATACATTTGAAAAGCAACATGACTTTCTTCATCCACATTGTCAAGCATACAGCTACTACATTTGGATACATGCATATGTACACATACAACTATAATTACTTACTCACAGACTCTTTTTCTCTCCTTCATAATCTCCTGTATGCATCCACAAAACAAAAAGAGAAAAATTAATTTTCATGACAGGCTCTCTACATTATTATACAGTGATTTATTTATACTTATCCTTATTTATACTTATTTGTTATATTATTATGTTATTTTAGTTATTGTACACTATGGCCTTCTTCAGTTGTATTTGGTAACATTCTTGAAATTTCAAACTGAATCTTTTACTGAATTCTCATTTTGCTGTCCATGTTAGGGAGATAAGTGTATCCACTAAATATAACATTTTAAGTAATAATATATATATATATATATATATATATATATATATATATATATATATATATATATATATATATATATATATATATATATATATATATATATATATATATATATATATATATATATATATATATATATATGTTCCTTATATATATATATATGTTTATATATATATATATATATATATATATATATATATATATGTTATATATATATATATATATATATATATATATATATATTCCTTTTATATATATATATTAAAAAGAATCCAAAATAACACCTATAGTAAAATAAAATTAATATGAAATACCATAACATGTAAGCTTTTGAATGACCCATGTCCTCAGTACTTACATGTGAAATATTATAATAATAGGTTTATATATAAAAGAAAAGTTTACTGAATCAGTGAAATTAAGTAACCATTTCTGCTGTCATAGTCATATACAAAAAAAAAAAAATGTAACCTCATATACATACTTAAACTTAATGTTAAAATAATCCTACATAATATAATGGATTCTAATACATTTAACTGTTCTTAAAAAGAATATAGTAAAATAAAAATTAAAAAGGAAAATATTTCAAATCGTAGTTAAATAAAAAGTATTGTAAAAAAAAATCTTTAATTTTAAAAGATGACGTTGAAAATTTTTTACCGTTAACAATTTTTTTTTTTTTTTTTTTTTTTTTAAAATTCAGACGACATCCATTCAACCGACGTCAGGTTTCAGTGTAAAATACATCCTCACCCCTTACCAAAATGTAGCTAATAACTGATACAATGATACTGTCATAAGGAAAATCTAGACACCCCGTGTTCAATTTGAGTAGAATATTCTGTAACCATGGAAACGTGATTTTAGCTGTGTATTTAAAACCCGGTAAATTTTAAAAGTTACTCCAAAATTCGCTTGAAGATGAAATGGAACTAATGCTTTTAATTTATTTGCAAAAAATAAAATTAGGGGTTTTAGCTTCTATTTTTGAAACATGGTTGGAACTGTGTAGCGAAAATAACCATATTTTTAAATCAATTAATTTATAATATATATATATATATATATATATATATATATATGTGTGTGTGTGTGTGTGTGTGTGTGTGTGTGTGTGTGTGTGTGTGTGTGTGTGTCTGTGTGAAAATATATAGAAAATAGGAAAGAACTTGTTAGGTAAATAATCCAAAATTCTTTAGTATTTTTTATTATTTTTTTAAAAACTTAATTCAAATAATTATATTGAAGTTTTCGATCTTGTTTTGAAACATGAGAACTCTTATGTAGCGATAGAATCATATTTTAAATAAATAATTATATATATATGTCCTTTATATATATATATATATATATATATATCCTTTATATATATATATATATATATATATATATATATATATATATATCCTTTATATATATATATATATATATATATATATATATATATATGATAGAATAAGGAACAGATAGGTAATGTTTACAAATTTAACATGTTTCACTTTTATTTAAAATTCATCAAAAAATGAAATATGGAAGAGAAAGTTTTCGTATTTTTAACTTTTGTGTTTGTTTTTCATTGCTTAAGTAGATCTCATATGTATTTGTCTTGTCTAGTTGTGTTTGTGTGTATAATTCTTGCGTGTTTGTGTATCATAATTCTAGTTGGTCTATACAGGATTTGATTGATAATGTGTATACATGGAGATTTTATTTCTGTCTGATAGTGTCTGTATGTTGAGTGAGGGATATTTTGTGTGGGAATGAAAGAATTTAGATTACACCGGTTGTGGGTGTGGGTAATCTTAGATTCTTTAAGTATAGACTTTATGAAAGTTGGCAATATAATAAAATGTGTTTAGAATGTGTTTATCACTGGGATTTTCAGGATTTCTTGTAAGTATTTTCTATGCAATAAATTATGTTCTTTTTTTTATTATGGTGGCATTTATTAAATCAAAGTTATTGCCACCCTTATAAAAAGAGAACATAATTATATGGCAATGAATGCTGAACACTCTCCTTACAGATAAAGAACAGACTTGAAGCAACAGAAATGTGGTTCTACAGAATGATGCTGAGAATGCTATGGACTGATCATGTGAACAATGATAAAGTTTTAAAAATGGAAATAAAAAAGGACACTTATACTTAACATCAGAAAGAGATAGTTGAAATTCCTAGAGCACATAATGAGGAAAGAGGGTTTGGAAAATTTGATACTCACAGAACATACTGAGGGCAAGATAGGCAGGGAAGCAGCAAGTAATCTACCTAACAAATTTATGTGAATGGATGGCAGAGTTGGGTAGAAAGATGGATGGTAAAGAGTCAAAAGTTGCTTTGAGCTACAGAGGACAGGAAGTTGTGGAGAGCCATGACCACCTACATCCTGAAGGGACATGGCACATAAAAGAAGAATGCTTTTGAATAATTAGGTTAAGAACTAACAATAGAAGAAATAAACATGGGTCTTCTTGTGTACATATTGTCATGATTTCTTGTGTTAAATTTACAGAAGTAACAATTTATCCAATAATGCGGCCATCTGCTTCCTTTTATACTGATGCTATTGACTCCCACATAAACATTCCAAGATTTGGTCTTTCTTTCATTGAAGTCTACATATCCTGTGAGCCGAACTGCTTATCCTTGCATTCTACAGGTTTGTGATTGCTGGAGTTCTCACACCATCCTGGGAGAAGGACTTTAAACCAGGGGAAATACCAAATACTAATACTACTACTACTAATAATAATGATAATGAAAAGAGTTCTTTTTGTTTGCTTTTCAAGATCACAAAATTTTATTTTATTTTTGCTTCACATCCATATACAAACAATTATTTTATTCTTTCTGTTTGTACAGCAAAGAACACAAGTTCAATGGTACAGCACAAAAGCCATTGAAATGATGTTAACTGAGAAATAATATAAGCAAATTAAGTTTGTACATGTATATGACGTTTGTCCAGGAAGAAAGTAAATGAAAAATTAAATGTAAAATACTAGTCAAACATTAGTAACAATGATTGACTACTTAAGTCAACCATTATACAGTGTAAATTTTAGATGAAAATTCTGCTGTTGACAATGTCAATTTATAGACTAATCAATATAACCATATATATATATATATATATATATATACATATATATATATATATATATATATATATATATATATATATATATACATACATACATACATATATATATATATATATATATATACATACATATATATATATATATATATATATATATATATATGTATATATATATATATATATATAATGATGATATATATATATATAAGTGATGATATATAAGTTCCCAAGTACTTTCAGTCTCATCCAAGATGATAATCAGGGGTGATATATGTGATAGGATAAAGAACAAATAGGAAACATTTATAAATCTATAATTTTATTACAGCTTTCTTTCTCCATATTTCATTCTCTGATGAAACTTTAATTTTAATAAATTGAAAAAATGCTAGATTTATAAACATTTCCTACTTGCTCTTTATCCTATCATTCTGTCAGATTTTGATCCATATTTGATCTATGTTTGATCCCAACTCATGGATGAGTTTAGACCACAGCATCATGGCAAAATGCTGTGATGTCCATATTTAAGGCCACGGTGCCCTTAAAAACAAGCCACGTCCACAGTGATTTTTGCCTTCAACTTAAAAAAAAGAAACTTTTAAATGTAGAATGAAAAAAAAATATTACATTTTCCTTAATAAGATGGTCATGGGGACTTTCTAAGAGAAAAAATTGACTAGATCCCTTTGCAAATATATTTTCAAAGAAAAGTGGAAGGTGAAAAAAGGCATTTCAACAAAAATGTTTACAAGTTTATTTCAGTCTTGTAATATTTATGTCTACTGGAAATGAAATGAACATCATATTACACAGTAATAATACATTTAATATTAAAACAGCAATACTTAAATAGATCGGTCCCCTCAAAATGGAAAGCAAACTACATGCATATCAAAAAGTCAGGGATCAGTTTGATATTGTATTTATATTGCAAACAGAATCTCCTATATAAAATAATAGAAAATTAATGTTTTTTGATTATGACAAATTGCCTGAGTAGAGGAAGTTCTTTTCAATGCTAGGCAACAAAAATTAGTTGTGTATATATTTTTAAATTACTAATTAATATTCATGTCAGAAAGTATAGGATTGTTTTGACATTTTTACTGTACATATTTTTTGTTTCCAAAGTTATTTTGAGCTTCTGCTGAAAAAGCTTTTTGTCATATATTTATACTACTGTAATACAACAATCTCGTTCTTTCTACAACATATTCTAAGCTAATAATGTTGTAATGTTTGATTTCTTTTTTGAAAATGTTCCACTGTAATGTATCATTACTAATAGTTCTAGTTATCTATGTTATTTGTCAATAAAAAAAATTGATTTTAAAGCTTTTTGTTTATTTTATTAATTTTTTCCACCAAGGCAGTAGCTGTCCCTATCTTAGGCTAAACTCATCCCTATAATATTTTCAATAATATGATGTTATACAAGTGTAAGTTTTATATATATTAGATGTGTGATTGTCAGGTTGTCTGTGACAATTTCTGAGATGATGAGCATTTATTAATCTTCATCTCACCAAGAGTGGTCAGCATTTACATAAAGTGCACACATCAACCAAAATTAGTTAGTGGTGGGGAAAGATGGCACAGCCAATATTTCAAGCTAGCAAAGCTGTTACTGCTCACTCTGAGTAGAAATTATATATGTGTGTGTGTGTGTGTGTGTGTGTGTGTGTGTGTGTGTGTGTGTGTGTGTGTGTGCGTGTGCTTAGGATGTATAATAGCATTTGAAAGAAAAGTGTGGATGATGAGACAAAATGGAAAAGCTTATAAACAATGCAATGCATTTTGCTGATATCTGTTGGTCTCAGCTTCTTCAGGTCAGAATGAAAATCACAAACTGTGAGGAATCAACATTTCATGGTGGTTGTCAGATTTATGCTTCAATGCAATCTTCTAAAGATCACACCAAAGTGTGAAACTAACAATCACTATACTGTGTTGATTCCTATGTCCACACTGTCTATATCTATTTCTATATATAATCTGTTTGTAAAGAGCAAAATTAGAGGCATTGCAGCCTTTCTGACACAATCTTAAGTGCGATGACCTGTTCATATCTTCAGAATAAATAACAATTCAATATCAATAAAGTCCTCATGTACAACCAGCTACACAATGGCAAAAGAAACGTAGGTAGAATCTATCTTACATATTTATAAGACTACCATTTGTCCATGCATTGAATATTGCTGCCATATATGGTCTGGTGTTTTTTCTACATATTTAGAGATTCTTGATAAAATACAAAGAAGAATCTGCAGTGTTATTAGTTCCAAAATGGCACCCTGGATTTGGTCATTTTCCCACCACTTTGACATAGCTTCTCTGTACCTTTTCTATAAATATTTCCATGGTAATTATTCCGATGAGTTTTCCTCTTTGGTATTTGGACTTTATGAATATAAGCACAGTTGGTTGCAAGGTCTCATTATTTTACAGTTGAAATAGAGGTTATCATAAGTTTTATGCTGATAGTTTCTTCTTTTGCACTTGTGGAACTCTTTCTTGCTTTCTAGTCAAGTTTGATCTTCAAAAATTTAAATGCAATGTCAATGTTTATCTTCTGTCTTCTTAATTCCTGTTCTTTTATTGTTCTCTCTCCTTAATGTTTTCTTTCCTCATATTATCCCACAATCAGTAACCCCTTGCATCTTAGTGGCTCCATTGCCTTGTTTGGGTGAAAGTATTTTAAAAAAAGAAAGGCTGACCATAGCTCAGGTACAAACACAAGATAAAGAGCAATCTTGAAGCTCTTGGGGTATCACATAAAACCTTTGGGCAAAGGCTTTGGACCAAAAAGTATGGAGAATATGCTATCATTAATGCATTTGAATTTAGATGCTTCGAACATCTAAGTGAGGAAAGAGCAAAGACTAAACAATCTGTATTAAGACCAACAGCCTTCTCTTGTAATCCAAAATCTATTACCTAATGTAGTCTTGTCTGTAAGTGTCATATTCAGCATAATATAACATTTATCAAACATTGATTGCTAATAAATATATCTGGTTAATGTAATGTTGGTGCAGTCCATATATTATATGGGGATTACTGTTTTTTTTTAATTTTGTATATAAAATAAACTTACCTCTAAAAAAATATCAAGACATGTACAAATAAGTAGAAAAAACTAATCAGAGCTAATGGAAAGACATTCATATAAAAATATATATATTTGCTTGACAGAAGATAAATAAACAAAAGAAAATTAAAAAAAAGGAAAGGTTATAATCTGCAACAGAAATTAATCTGGATCAATTTATTTCAACAGGTATTTTACTTTTATTCTTCATGTGACCATCGATTCATTTCTCTTGTTTAATAAGTTAGGGTTATTTAAGTGTTTTAAGAAAGCTAATTTTTCTACGACGCATAAATTACATCTATTGCCTTTCCCATTGTAAGACTTGGTTTTAGCTATTATATCCCACATAATTATGGGTGTATTACCACCATTCTTTAATTGCCAGAAATGTTTGGAGAGAGCTGTATTATTTATGTAGCTTACATTGCTTTAAGTCATTTGATCATATCTTTTCAGCAGTTGCAAATGAATGTAAGACATCTTGATAATGTTGTATATCAGTTTAAATGATCTTACACTTCATTTGTCGGATACAAGTTCTATTGCACAGCATCTAAAAACACATTCCTGTTCACCTTCACAATACAAAAAAATACTTGTTGACAATACCAATATACTACATCATGCAAATAATAAACAAAAACTTTAAATTCTTGAGGCTCTCTATATCAAAATCAACCAACCAACACACAACAAAATTTCTTACGAATATAGCAACAACATATTAAAATGCATATAACATTTATATACTAAAGCCATTTTACATTTCCATCAATTCCTGGTCAGGTCCTTTATATTGAAATGCTTGTTTTGTAATATATATATATATATATATATATATATATATATATATATATATATATATATATATATATATATAGTTGTCCCACTGTTGAGAAAAAAACGTATATTATTATTGTAAACTAGCCAAAAAATTACCCATGCCTTGCTGAGTGTCACACATCTTTTTCGTAAGAAAATAATGATTGATTTTAAATCATTGTTATAATTTGTGAAGAAAAATGATGCATTTCAATGTTACTCAATGATCTTGTTAATGTGACCTCCATCTTCTGGTTTTCTCCTTCTATATTTTGGATAGGAGACATTCCTTGTTCAAATTTAAATTTAATTTAAATCTAAGGGAAAAAAATTTTCATTGCAGGGTTTATGCAAAAACAGCTTGATCTGACCACTTTGATATGTATTTGGTGCAATACTTGATTGAATGAATTGATGAGCAGATTTCAACATTGATATGGCAGTTGAATTGTCACAACAATATGTATTTTAAGGCATTACCCACTGATTGGTGATTTCTTGTTAAACTTGACATCCATATTGTCTCATTTTGATCTTGCTGATGTGATATCAATCTCCTGGCTTTCTCCTATATTTTGGATAGGAGTCATTCCCTTGATCAAATTTAAATTTAATTTAAATCAAAGGGAAAAAAATTTTCAGGCGAGGTTGTGCCCCCCAGGGGCCCCCTTTGACCAAAATGAAATATACTTATACAAGTACCCTAGGACTCATTCTCTTGTTTAAATTTAAATTTAATTTAAATGAAAGGGAAAAAAAATTTCAGTGATGGCTTTGTGTGCTCTGGTGACCTCCTTTGATCAAAATGAAATATACTTATCCAAGTACCCTGGGTAATGTAGTTTCTGAATATATATGGTTATGGGGCTCTATCTCCAAAACCCTAGGAAGAGTTTGATAACAAAAAAACTGAGATCACAACTTTATATATATAGATTTTAGGTCTGTTATTATATATCGAGTATTCTTTTATTAGCACCAGCACCAAATGTCTGATACTTTATATATATATATATATATATATATATATATATATATATATATAAGGGAGTGCTGAAAATTTTTTTAAAGTTTTCTGTGCAACAAAGAATAATAACAGGAGCCATAAAATGTACCCCCTGTTCTACATAATCACCCTATCATTCAAAATATTTGGCATCTACATTAAACACTGAAATAATATGCTTAACTCTGAAAATGCCTATAGTCATAGGATCAAAGCAGTAAACTGCAGTTAATCAAAAACAGCTCACTAATATATTTACTCCTCATATTTTTACTAGTTTTCTTGTTTATACCTGCAAACTCCTTGCACTGATACTGCTGCAGTTTCTGTAGCAAGTAGATATTTTATAGGGTATCTCAACTCAAATCATATCAGAATAGACTTTGCACTCAATATCACCCTAAAGGTTGGTAACTAAATTACAAGATGGAAAAAATGTCCTATGTAATGTGTTTTATCTTTCAAAAAGAACTTTTTCAGACTAAATAATGTTTTTGTTGATGGAATCATAGATATGTAGGAGATGGAATTAAATATAAACATATGTTGGTTCCGATTAAACATTGAGAGAAATGCAGAAGATGCAGGGATGCTTAACTTTAAACTTTATATTTCTAGCATCTAATGTACAACTTAGACAATTTCATTCAGTTTCTTACTGTTTTTATTACTGTTATTTTTAAATATCCTACATTGTAATAGCAGTGGTTTTGTTGATAGAGGTGTAATGTTGTATGAACCCGGATGTAAATTTACTATAGAAGACTCAGAAATTAGTGCACTTTTTATACATTTTTGCCTTAATAAATTGATTTCTCTTTTAATTAAAACTGCATTCTTTAAGTTAAAATTATGGTCAGACTCATTATGATATAAATGTGTAATGCTTTGAGTGTGTTGTGTAAATGATTCCTTTTGTATTTATAAATGGTTTTGTTTAAATTTTTAAAATTTTATTTTTGTTTCACCTATGTATTTCTTGTGAGTTTTATTACAGCCTGCTGCAGGTTATTATTTAGTTTTGTCTTTTAATTAAATTGCTTATTGTTTTACAAGTAGTTGTAATGAATATAAACAAATATATTATAATTATATATCATATACATCCAATTGAGAAATAGGCTCAGGGTTGACTTAAGATATTCTCCATGCTACTGAGTGTATATTACCATAACTAGAGAAGCTGCATATGGGTTGCAAGAATGGGAAAGAGCTGCATGATAGAAATAGATATCTAAACACTAATCTCAGTGGTTGGTGAGCAGTCTCTCAAACATTGCAAATGAGAATGTAATGTCCATGTTTCAGATAAGACCCCCCACCCCAAGATGACAGTAATTGATGAAGAGATGGATTGAAATCAAAAGTAAGTTTAAATACAGGAGATTAAGTCATCTTTTAGCTGGCACTACAACTTCATCACAGAGTAAAATTGCTAGTACTCTATTCTTTCTAGTTTTCAGTTGAGCCTTGCTTTGCTGTGATGGCTTCCTATTGCTTAATGGTAAGGCATACTTAGCTTAAAAGTGATTTCCCTGATTGAAAAAGTTGTCTTTTTCTCCTAGACTTTGCCAACCAAGGCTAGTGAGCCAAGTCTACTCTGTTATTTCATCCCTGTCTATAGGGAGGTGAGTAAAGATATGTTTATGCCTTTCTCAAAAGCATTAGTGTAAAGTAAACACAAAGTATCTCAGCTGGAATTTTAACTTGGCTCACTGTTTCCATTCTCCAGACTGTTAACTGTTAGGCCACTTGCACTTCACACTCTTATTATTAAAAAAATATATTCATTTAATGATTTCATCAGTATAAGTAAAAAATGACAAATATCTAAAAGAACAGATGTTACACTTTGAGTATAGGAGAGAATGAGAGATAAATTAGAAAAAAAGAGTTTTACATTTTTGTAAAATGTTTTTTTTTTAAATTCAAATACATCAAAGTTTTCAAATAGAATATAAAATGATAATTTTGAACAAAAAAGGGTTTTCAAAAAATCTCAAAATCATATGTTATACCATAGGAGCTTTCTATGTTATGCAGCTATACCAGGAGGTTATAGAAACTGCAGGTATTCAAACAGAATTTTTATTCTTACTTCTGCATTCATTCATGTGTACTTGAAACAATTTTTGCTATTGATAGCTGAATATTTAATTTTAGATATTTTATAAGTACAATGTAATTACAAAATTTCTATCCTTTTTTTCTCTAAGCTAATATAATCTGTGAGTTAAAATAATTTAATAAATAAATAAATTAAAATTCTGGAAGTTTTGATGTGAAAAAACTTTTGATAAACTTTTGAATATGGTTTTCATTAGAGAAGGGTTTTCATTAGAGAAGGGTTTTCATTAGAGAAGGGTTTTCTGCCATCAAAGCATTTTGTAGTGTTCAAAAAAGCTAATAATCAGTTGGTGCAATGTCAGATGAATATGGTTGGTAGAGTAGAACAGACCAATTGAGTTCCAAAATTTCTTCCTGTATTATTCCTGCTGTATGTGGCCTGACATTGTAATGGAGGACAACCTTTTTCCTATTGATGACCCTAATGTTTATTGCAGCTGCTGGATGTAAAAATATGCATTAAGTGTTTCATTGCATTTTAAGAACTCTAAATAAATCCCACTACATGCAACTATAACCCCATATGTTATAAACAAGTGGCAAAAGTTATGGAACTACCACCCAAAAACCAAAATTTACAGAATTAAACTCATTCTAGGAGAATGGCATCAAGGTCTCAGACTTTTTCAGAAGGAAGAAATCACTCTGTCAAGAATCAGAATAGAACACACCTACATGACTCACTCATTCCTCTTATAAAATGAACGTCCTCCTGAGTCCACAGCATGTCAGGAGGCAGATACTGAAAAATATATTGTAACCAATTTTAGTGACCTTGCCTTTATAATTCAACTGTTTTATGACGAGATTAGTCTAGAAGATCTATTCAAGAAGATGAAAATACTGACTACCTTAGACTAATTGAAGGGGGTTGGTCTATACCACAAGTTACAGCACTAAATAACTCCATTGTAGAGTCACAACTCGAGAGTGATGGAACCAACAACGCAAAAGATTGTTTACAAGCCATATATTAAAAAAAAATTTCTTTTCAGTATTAAATAACCAACAGAGTTGACATGTTAGAACATGACAATCAATCAACCACATTACCTTTGCATTGCAAGGTTCTTGTGGATCCCCACTGAATCTATGATATGAGGCCCCCTGAATCTATGATACGGGGCCCCCTGAATCTATGATATGGGGCCCCCACTCTACTACATCTCAATTTTAATAAGATAATATTCATACAAAATACAAATTTTATTGAAACTAATTATGTACAATAATAGACCATAGGCAATATCGATGAACAACTCAACTAGAAAAATTGGAAATAAATACAATGTATCTAAATACAAATTAGAGACATGTAATAATAGATCATTCCATTTTAAATAACCAATGTTTCATGGCAATTTTTAACATCAACTTGAGATTTTTTTGTTGAATAATTTAACACATTCAACATTATAGATAAAAGATAGTGAATTTTATATAGTGTTTTTTTCGAGACTTAGCATGAACAAAGCAAATTAACAGATTTGGATGGAAAAGAAAAGAACCAAGAATGATATCAAAATCTGCAAAAATTCTTCATCATTTAATAGTCAGTTGTTTAATTTGTAATGTATATAAATGTAAGTACAAAAATGCAAATGTTGATAAGATAGTGATGTTTGCAAAGCACTGTCTGAAGCCATCAGTCAGGCTTGGGACCTCATCCTGGATCAGGGAGTTCAGTGGTAGTATGCACCAGCCCTGACCACATGCACAATATTACCTTTCTTCAATGGACTTCAGGTTTTGGTAATTTACCCTTGTTAATCCATTGACTTTTTCATTGAACATTGTTTTATATTGGTATACATCAGATTTATTCTTACTTACCATGCATAATTAGAAGTTAGGATGATACATTCACCATGACAATTGGTACCCAAAAATGAAAATTACTTATGATTAACCAAATATTTTTTTTTATTTCTAATTCTATTCCAGTTGCCTTTATTCATACTTCAAGGTATTTTTGTCGACTACTTAGGGCAGTTGTTCCCAAACTTTTTTTCTTTGGGCTGCATTTTCAGAATTAAAATTTGCTCATGCCTCACCAAATTTTATATGATAAAATGTACATTTAAAAATAAAAAACAGACAGAGAGTTAAAGGGAAATAAGCACAAAGAACATTATCATTGACAACTCTCTCTTCCAATTTGCAGACCCTAGTTAATTTATTCTTAATACTTGATATAATGCAAAAACATCACAATGATAAAATCAGTCAATAATTATTTATAACTATTTATACTGGGACTCATGCATGCAATTACAAGTAATCTATAATAATATTTTAAATTTTGAAATCATATTTATTTTTGGCATATGAATTTTTTGAAACTGTTTCTAAATCTTTCATTGTTTTTCAATCATTCACTCTCACCTGCTATCCTCTTCCATCACACTTATGAGGCATGCCACACAATTTGGGAACCACTGACTTAATACTTGCTTGACATCACCTAATGTTATCAAATGATATATTTCTCTATTATTTTATTTATTTGTTGAGTTGTATCATTTTCTTGCTATTTCTTCTTTTATGTGCCATGTCCTTTCAGAATATGAATGATTATGCCTCTCCACAACTTACTGTCTTTTGTTGCTCTAAATAAGTGTTTACATGCTTTTTTCAGTTTGCTTCCCTTATCTTCAGTATGTCTTTGAGTATTAAATTCTCCAAACCTCTTTCTTCATTATGTTTTCTAGAAACTTCAGCTAACTCACCATCCATCTTTGTCTTTTTGATCTTCATTAAGTCAAAGATGAAGATATTAGTAAAAAAATACAAATAAAATAATACATTTATTAGTGTGAAAAAGTATACAAAATGTATCACATTAAATATAAAAAGTATACAAAATGTGAATGCATTCATAGCATAGTGGTTATCAACACAGAAGTTGGGTTTGGTGTGCTAGGAGTAATAATAGTAAGGCAGACTGAACTCTCTACCCTTGAGTGTCAAACATTCTATGGAAGGACAACTCTGAATTCAAAACTAATTAAATTCAAAACTAGTAACTCCACCTCATAAAAACTTACTACAGAAACCAAAGTAGCAGTGCCTAGAATGGTGAGGCTGTGACTCTACAGGATTTACTACTACTGCTACTATTCAAAATGTATCACATCAAATACAAAATGTATACAAAAGGCACATGTCAAATACAGATCTTCCCCAGACCTATAATTAAAGAAACATTTCCTGATATTTAATCTCTATCTGTTTATTCCAATACAAGCTTTGTAACCGCTTAGTTTGTGGTACCATTTTAGTCTCTTGTATGTCAAATACATATCTAGTAGAATTAAATCTTTCTTGGTGTTGTGAAAATTATTATAATTCTCTTTAAAATTATTGGAATCACAAAAATGCCTTCCAAAAGCTAAACAAAGTATTAAGAAGCAAGAAAAGTTTGTTAGAAACAAAGAAAAGAGTACTAAACTGCTATGTATTATCAATCCTCCTATGAATGCAGAACAATTTCCTCTCTGATGAAGAGAAGATTTGAGGTGAGAGATATGGTTCTTCAGAAGGATGCTGAGAATTCGATGGATGGAACATGTCAACAATGAAGAAGTTTTAAGGAAAAGGAAACAAAAGGGACATATATACTTAGATTCAGAAAGAGGCAGTTAAAGTTTCTTGGTTACATGAGGAAAGAGGGCATGGAGAATATGATACTCACAGGACACACTGAAGACAAGAGTGACTAACAAGCTTGTGCAAATGCATGGCAGAACAGGGAGTGGGAAAGATAGCAAAAAGGCATATTACTAACAGCTAAAAAGGATAGAAAGTTGTGGAGAGCCATGATCACACAGGCCTTGAAAGGGCATGGCATTTAAAAGAAGAGTAAGTCTATTATGCCTTTTTTTAGGAAAATGATACATTACAGTTGAGTTGACTGATTTAAAATAATGCATAATTTTAAACTCAAATCTAACTAACTTGAATTGAAAATCATTGTTTCTGTTGTCATAATAATTATCATAATTAACATTATTCACATTCAATGAAAGAACCACATATTCTGGCAAATTATTTCATGAACCAACAATTAAAGAAACATTTCCCAATATTTAATCTCTATTTGTTTATTTCAATTCTGCCTTTATGACCTGTTAGTCGGCTGCACTCTTTTTAGTCTCTTGTATTTCAATCAAATACAAATCCAGTTGAATTAAAAGTCATTAATTATTTGTAGTGTTGTGATAATTACTATAATTCTCTTTAAAATTATTGGAATTGTAAAATAAGCCTTTCAAAAGCTAAACAAAGTATTAAGAAGCAAGAAAATTTTGTTAGAAAGAAAAAAATGCTGAATCTTTATGTAGTA
Organism: Acanthosepion pharaonis; assembly: GCA_903632075.3. Taxonomy (NCBI): domain Eukaryota; kingdom Metazoa; phylum Mollusca; class Cephalopoda; order Sepiida; family Sepiidae; genus Acanthosepion; species Acanthosepion pharaonis. The sequence goes on from CAHIKZ030004489.1 coordinate 1,399,752, forward strand.
TCAATCTTTCTGAATGATGGCGAATGTTAGGCATTTTCTTCCCAGATTGGTGGACTGGCACCATACAATCTTTTTACCCTCACTTCCACAAATTGGGCCTTGTGCCATACTAAGATTATATTGATAGCAGTTGCCACTGAAATAAAACTTTATGCAAATGAATAACCAATTCCATAAAGTAAAACACAATATAACTTTATATATTTATTGGTCATACAGCCTGGTCACCCCTACCTACTAATTAGATATGCTGTTGTTATGCTAACATGATATACTACTTGATACCAGTAAGTGAATACATCTTGTGATACCATAACAATGGAATGTCTCATTAGTAAGTTGGGGATATCCGACTGCTTTTGCATTGCTTTTTATTTTTTTTCTTTCATATTAGATTTTCTTTGCATCCTTTTTTTTATTTTAAATGACTCAAAATGTCGAATTCTTTCATTTACCAGAAGCCTAAGAAAAATTATCTGTGAGGGAATGCTGAAAAGTTTGAAGAGAATGTCTTATGTGTGGATATTTGGTTAAAGTCAGTTTGGAACAAGAAGGTTTTACTGCTGCTTTGTAAAAGCACACATCAGATACAGATTTTGTTAACTTAAATTGAAAGTCATTAATCATTTGTGGTGTTGTAATAATTACTGTAAATTGCAACATGTGAGTCGACCACAAGATTTTTAGCTCAAAATTCTGAGTTAGGCCTATATATGCCAGAAAGGTCAACCCTCAAGTATAGGGTAGGTTACCAGTGGCCCAAAACTTAGGCTTCTGGCAAATGAAGTTAGACTGCAATATACAATAACCTATGCCAAAACTACATAAGGTCACACTTCTTACCTGTATATTGAGACACTAACTGTAATATCTCTATCTATAAAAGGCAGGATGTGTGTGTGCGTGTAACAAATGCACAGCTGCAATTTTTGACGGATTTGCACCAAAATTTACATGCACATGCTCCAAGTTAGCGGTAAGGCCAAGACTGACTTTGCATTTCCCAACTTCCATCAATAGTGGAAATAATCGATTTTATCATGCTTCTATGGCAATTTTCATGTAGTTTGCGGCCATTTTCTACTGGCCAGAATGAGAGCCTATAGCTGGCTGCCACGAATAGGCAGGAAGATTCTATTGGCCAGCGTGAGAGCCAACAGCTGACTGACATGAATGTTAAGTAGCATGTAAAAAAATCAATAGCTGCATTTGTCACAAGTGGGAAAAATTTAAATCTGCATGGCACTTTACTCCAATTGGCTCATTCGCTTGCTTAAACTCAATGTTGATTCTGATTCCGCAGAACTGGGTTGGGTGTGAAAAAGTATTTGTTGTTAACATTCTTTTTTCATTCAGTTTTTCCAGTTACGAGTCCTTTTTTAAAGCTGATTGTTTTGTGTTCATTTTGCTTAGTTCTTTTTTCATAACAGATTTAATGTTTAGTATAGAACTTAGAAAAAATTTGCAGTGTGAAATAGGCAAGAAGTAAGGCATGTAGCAACATCAGCATGGCAAAGGGCACTCCTTTAAAGGCAAGGAAGGGTAAAAATATTTTAAGTCAAGTGATAGCGATTGCTGTATGAGTCGTACAATTTTTGAATCAAGCATGGGCAACGCCGGGCCATGCTGCTAGTCTTTATATATGTGTTATATAGCAGACAATCTGTATATAATCTATTTCTTTCTCTCAATCACTCTCCACACACACACACACATGCACGCTGGAGGTGCAGTAATTGGTGTACAGTAATTATTAGGTGTGCTGTACCATTTGTTTACAACTCAGTGGTAATGGTTTGCATTTTATATCCACCATATAAGTCAATCCCTAATTTTGTGAAGATTTTTTTAGGCTTGAAAATTTAACTTCTACTCTGCAGTCAGTCAGTCAGTTATGTGCCATGTGTGATACACGCTGAGGTGATCATGTATCTTTTGATACATGACTGACGAGGCAGATTTTTTCCTGCAGTAGGTTGCCATTTCTTTCTGTGGTAGACCAGTTGCGACCCAAGACTATAGAACCTTGTCTGTCCTGCTATTTACCCATAGCTTGGGGGAGAAGAAAAGGAATCATACCTTTCCTAAGAGTATTAGCATGTAAGTGAATGTAATGGATTTGACTGGAATTTGAACTTGGCTCTCCGATTTCACAATCTGAGCTGCTATCCATTACTCCACCATGCCTCCTCTACTCTGCATTTTATGGTATTAAGGTTCTTTTTAAAATTTATCCACACCAGCTGAGAGAAACATATTCTGGCAAAACCCATGACTAAAGAAACGTTTTCTGATATTTAATTTATATCTGTTTATTTCAACACTATCTTCATGACCATTTAGTCTATTGTAGATTCGCTTACTAAAGAAAGTATTACAGTTGGATGATTTTAAGCCATGTATGATTTGAAACATTTTAAACAGACTCTCCTATTTTCTAATATTGTTAAACCTGATTATTTAAACTCATTCTCATAACTCATATTCTGTAATTCAGGTACTAACTTGTTTGCATGCCTCTGAAGTTTTTGCTAGTAAATACAGTCTGCATATTTATTTTTAGCAACATCTCTCTTAGTTTAAATCTATATTTATATCTTTGTCTGCAATCTTGTATATGTGAATAAATGAAAAAGAAAGCATGATGTTATTCTTGGTCAGGATGAACAACATGTATTTATGGATGGAGTGTTATATAAACAACATAAGTAATCTTCAAAGTAAAAAATATTGACAAATTAAAGGAAACAGGTTTTTATCTTATTGGGAATCTATCAAATTCAAGCAGGTATGCTGTTTCAATATTTCTGTAATTTATTTGTCTTTAAAATTATATAAGTTGACACAAAACTAATAAAAAATGTCAGCAAATTTAAAACCTTTTTTGCTAATAATCTCATATATCTCTCATGATATAACATACGCCTATGAAATTTAACATATTGCCCTATAAAATCTAAATGTTTTCCACCATACCTAAGATATGTTCCACCCTATAACATACACCTATGGAATCTAATATACGTTCCACTATATAACATACACCTATGAAATCTATCATATCTCCTACCATATAGCATACAGCCATGATAGCACTATATAATAAACACCTGTGAAATCCCACCATACAGCATACAACAAGGCTCAACTTAGGTGGGTTGGGCATACTGGAGCACCACACCTCAAGATGCCTTCTATGTGGAAAGTTAGTATCCAGCAAATGATACAGAGGTTGACCAAAAAAAAAATGATACAAAGATTTCCTCAAAACTAAACTACATCTAAATGAGCTGGGGAAGTGTATGTAAATCACTTAATTGGTGAGCCTTAGTCACTCAAAACCTTGCAGATCATGAGTTGGTCTGCTATCAAAGACTCGTTACTATATGAAAATAGCACTAAGGAGCAACACAGGCAGTAGTTAAAATAACTAGCTTTTAGCACCTGAAATATTCCTGACTCTGTGTTCCTTGAATTAGGTTACAGGGTCATCCAAGAATTAACAGATAAATGTATAACAAAACTCTTTGGATTTGAACTGATGATTCATCCATACTTATATATAATTTATTTAAACATTATTTCAATTTATAATCATATATATTTTATTTTAGGATCATCAAAGGATAAGTGTATCAAAGAACAGTGTTTAATTTTTAATCTAACCATCAAATTATAACGCAGTGATTTTTAGAGGAAGATTTTAGGAAGGAAACGTGCACTTTATAAAGCAGAAAATACTATATACAGTGTAACCCGGATATAAGAGACCCGGATATAAGAGAAACCCGAATATAAGAGAGATTTTCTCTGGTCCCAAATTAGAGCCTGTGTTAATGTAAACAAAATAGACCAAACCCGGATATAAGAGAAACCCGGATATAAGAGACTTCTTCTCCGGTCCTGACAACTCTCTTATATCCCGGTTACACTGTATATAAGAAGAATTCAACTCTCAATAATATCAACTATAAACATGGCCACAACATACTGACTGTGTTTGGAAATTAATATAAAAAAAACAAAAACATTCCCATCCCTATAAATACAGATATATAAAAATCTACATATTCAGTTAAAAAAACAAAACATCCTTGATAATGGCTAATGGATTAGTTGAAAGAGCATGGACCAATTGAACATTTGAACAATTTTTACACACTTTATGTCCAGAAAAGAAAATACTTGTATGAATGCAAGAAAAATTTAGTAAAAACCTTAATCTCAGTGCCTTGTCAGTTTTCTTCAATGAAAATTGTATAAAAGAGGGATTGCTGCAAAATACATAATATATATATATATATATATATATATATATATATATATATATATATATATATATATGTGTGTGTGTGTGTGTGTTTTATTACTATAAACATTATTCTAGTGATAACACATGTTTGAAAAGATATCTCCATTTTTTTTATAAACAGTGAAATTAACTTCTGTCAGTTTAAGTTAATGAAAGTTTTATTAAAGAAAATGTTTGACTCAGCAGAGATCAGATCTGTATACCCCTTTTCCTGGGAAACTACCTTTTACTCAGGTGTCCCTATACCATTTGGTCACAGAAGTCTTTAAAGCAAAGCAAGGCTTAATTACATCTTTCATTGGGACTTCTCAGTGGCTACATCTGCTTACATATTTTCATCTCTGAAATATAAATAGACTAATAAGAAATAATGTTGGATCTAAAAATTCAATTAACTACTTCAGATATTTACATATATTTTAATATTATCTTGATTTGTAATTATAGTTTGTGTCAGCAGAAAACATTAGTCCAAGAAGGTGCAATGAGTTATTCTCCTGGAGGTTAGCAACAGCCATGCTGATGGAAGGCAAAAAGTATTCTTTCTGACAACTAAAAGAGAGAAATTTCATTTTGGAGGTGTTAAAATTAACAAGTCATTCCTTGCCCCAGTTAACAATAGATAATAGGTTATTTTTGAGATCAGCTACCAATTTGGCCTTATCGAACTGATCAGACTTACTATTAAGACAGGAGTAAATAGTTGTGTCATTAGCATAGATATCAAGTTGTGAAGTAATGATATCAGGAAGGTTGGTGACAAAAATTAGGAACAATGTAAGTCTATGGATAGAGCCCTGGGAAACATCTGCATTAATGTAAAAAGATTTAGAAGATGGTTTATATCTAAATAAATGAAATCTGTTATATATATAATGTGAAAATATTACTGATAAATTTATGATAAAAAGCATTGCAAATAATTTTACTATAGAAATGTATTGCAAATTATTTTATTAAAGCAATTTGTGACACTATTTAGCTATGGTAATTGATTAACTAATTAATCATAAAAATTAAATAAGAAAATACTGAGAATGGAAAAGAAGATACCTCAAGATTTTATTTTTACTTAAAAAAAAAAGAAGTTACTTTTCTCGGGAACCTAAGCATTTGCGTAAACAGTGGATTCACAAAAACACCATATGATGGTGAGCTTTTGACAATTGATTGATGATAACTGGTTAAGAAAAACACAAGGATCAGAGAGTGTCTAAAGATATCATTTGAAATTGACCAAGCAACAATGCCATGTGTTAATAGTAAGAATGTTTGGCATACAAAGATGTTCCGAGAGATGCGTTCAATATGGAAAGATTTTATTTTTTTACTTTTCCCAAGAAACCGAGGATTGGCATAATGATAAATTCACAAAAAGCCATGTGACAAGCTTTGACAATTGATTAATGATGGCCATTAAAAGTACTGATTAAGAAAATACAAATGTCATTTAAAGTTGCAAGATTTTAGGAAGTTGGCCAAGCATGGGGCCATGTGTTGTGTGTAAGATGGCAAAGGGAATTTCATAAACCAGTTGATAATTTTGAAACTCAGAAATCCTGAATAAACAGGGATGTCAAGAGTTAATTAATGTAGCAAGCTTAGCCACGTCCATATGACTGAGACGCCATTGGTCGGGTGGTAGCAATGGTGATAGCCGGAGATACCTTGGTAAGAGAGATGGGGAAATTACTAACGCCCACTGAAAAGATTTGGCATGAGGTACCAATTTAAGAAGGAGGGAGTTTAGGAGGATAGCTATCCTGCAACCTCTCCTCTCAGATGAAGGGATCCCCCCAAAAATGGAAAGTAATTTTCCACAATGGGAAGTAATCAATTTCCCTAGCTGGGCAACAAAGGGGTTTCTTGTTAGAAATCAGGGAATTATCAAAAACCCCAGGCTGTGTCTAACACTGCACTGGTTTTTGGTTGATGTCAATATAAATGAGTGGCCTCAGTTCACCAGTCAGTTGGAGTGGGAGTTGAAGCTAAGATTGAGCTAAGTTAAGTTTGAGTTGCCTTGCAGAAGCTGACCGGGGGATTCCACAATTCCTATCTTTGACTTCACCTTTCACAAAACAGCAAGTTATACTGACGAACAAAGCTAAGCCAGCACCTAAAACTAAACCAGTTGACTTAGAAAACCAGAACTTGCCTAGAAGTATAAAAGTGCCACTCCATGAAGAAATGGGCTGGGAAAAACACATACTCCTGTATAAAACAGACTGATAAGAGTTGATTTGCTTTCTTTGAACATATCAAAATGTTTTTGGTTTTTATTTAATTCTTTTTTTACACTTGTGCGACATCACTTCCAGTTTAGACTCATCTTACACTACGGCCTGATGTCTGATTGATCTTGTCTACCTAAGCTCAAATCTCAATGTGGGTAGGTTAGGCTTGAGATCAAAGTAGTTGCATTGGAAGTGAGCTGAGAATGACGGAGCTGGTGTCGGACTGGTTGCATCTGGTGTGAAGTCGTTAGAATCAACTGAACATCCCATTTGGTACACTGACCAAAGGATCCTGCCAGGTAGTGATGACCACTGATCAACCGGGTCACATATTGATAGTCAACCCCAAAATGCTGGTAGGAGAAGTATCACAGCTTCACGCTGCGACTAGGATTTGACCCTGGGCTGACAATATCGTGTCACAAATTGTAAATTAGGAAAGAAGGGATTGCTGGTAATTATGAAATTTGTGGAAGTGTTATTGAAAGTAAGGCTATTATATGTATAAAGTAAATGCATTACTAATAGTTTTTAATACGGAAATACATTGTAAATGAAAAAAAAGGATTGTGTGTTAGGAATTAATGCAAGCATGAGTGAATAGGGTTATAATATGGTTTTTGTTCAGTTGTGCCAACTAATGTCAATGTGAACCACTTTGCACCATCTCAATAAATATTTTAAAAATTGATATAGGCAAATTTTGAAAGTTAAAATACTCAAAATGATGCTAATTTAAACTATGATATTTTTGCATTCAAAATTTTAACTCAACTCCTATATTTTTAACTAAATGAAAATGAGTGGCAGGATAAATTTTTAAACACCAAAACCCTTATTTTTTATGAAAATGGGAGGTGGTTTAAATTTTTAAACATCAAAACCCTTATTTTAATATGAAAATGGGAGGTGAGTAAATTTGTAAAACATCAAAACTTTATTTTAACATGAAAATTGGTGATGGGTTAATTTTTTTAAACACCAAAGCCTTAGTTTTGTATGAAAAAGGGATGTGGATTAAATTTTTAAACATCAAAACCCTTATTTTAATATGAAAATAGGAGATGGGTTAATTTTTTAAACATCAAAATCTTTATTTTAACATGAAAATTGGTGATGGGTTAATTTTTTTAAACACCAAAGCCTTAGTTTTGTATGAAAAAGGGATGTGGATTAAATTTTTAAACATCAAAACCCTTCTTTTAATATGAAAATAGGAGATGGGTTAATTTTTTAAACATCAAAATCTTTATTTTAACATGAAAATTGGTGATGGGTTAATTTTTTAAACACCAAAAGCCTTAGTTTTGTAGGAAAATGGGAGGTGGCATAAACTTTGAAACATCAAAACCTTTATTTTACTATGAAAACAAACAGGAGGTGGTGTAAATTTTTAAAATATCAAAACCCTTATTTTAGCATGAAAAGGGAAGGTGGGGTAAAATTTTTTAAGCACCAAAGACCCTGGTTTATTTTCAAAATGTGAGGCAGGGTAAGTTTTTTAAGACTAAATCTCATAATTTTGTATAAAATTTACAGCAAGATATAATATATTTAACATGAAAATTAAACTAAGAATTCTTGATTTCGTTTAAAAATATGAAGCTGGATAATGTTTTTAACACTAAAACCATTGATTTAGTTTAAAATAGCAACATTTAGAGTATTTTAACCTTCAGAATTCATATAGATCAATCAAATTTTACTAATTCTTGAGACTGCACAAACTGGCATCAGGTGGTGTGAAAGAGCAATACCTGGTTATAATATGTATAATAAAAAATTAATTTGAATTTTGTAAATTTTATTTATAAAAATGAACAAATAAAATCAATTAATAAGCAAAAATATTATTTTTTTTAACTTCCTTTTGAGACACTTGAAATTAACAGAACTCATGGAAGATTCTATGTGCCGTGTCCCTTCAGGATGTTGGCAATCATGGCTCTCCATAATTTTCTCTTCTTTTTAGTTTTTAATAAATTTTATCCTTTTGTTATTTCTCCTAAACTTTGTTCTGCCATCCATTTACTCAAACTTGCTAGGTAGGTTATGTGCTGTTTTCCTCTGTCCATCTTGCCCTCATTATGTCCTGTGAGTATCAAATTTTCCAAGCCCTCTTTCCTCATTATGTGCTCTTGAATTTTCAGCTATCTCTTCCTGATGTTAAGTATAAGCATTCCTTTTGTTTTTCACTTTCTCTAAAACCTTGTTGTTGCTCACATGCTCGGTTTACGGCATTATCAGCATCCTTCTGTAGAACCACATTTCTCTTGCTTCAAATCATTTCTTCATCTGTGTTCAGCATTCACTGCCATATAGGAGAACAAATATTACATAAAAGTTCAGTACTCTTACAAACTATAACCATGGTTATCAACTGCCAACAAACATATACATATTTTATATTGCTTATGTGCAATGATTTTTTGCACTTGCTTGTGTTTCTGTTGATGTCCAATTTCTTTAAAAGCATTAAAATGAATTATTTATTATTTTTACTTTGAGATGAAGCATTTTCTTTATAATTATTTTCTTTCCAGTAATACTGCTTTCATCATACAAACACACACATGGCAAAACCCTAAACACTTTGAAATCCTTAATATCAGTGGTAGTATACATGGTCTATTTAGTTGTATTTTGTTCCCTTTGTAGTTGACATTTTTTTCTACATTCTTGGAGATGCTTGTGACGTATTTCTCAACAGTAATTAATCATAACATATAAGTATTTTAGGAGTAACTAACAATGCTCCTTGAATATTTACATTTGTAACTTCAACTTTATATTAACATATAAAATTAGTATTTGCTTGAATTTGTGTAACAAAATTGCTAGTAAGATATATTTTGAATATATGCTCTCACTCCTCCCCTCTCTTGGAAAAGTGTAACTTGCTCCTTGCTAAAGTGGCGATGACTGCCCATAACACAGACCTCATATATAAGAGACCATTGCTCTACCATTGAGGTGAAAAAACATTGATTGCAGGTGACAGCTTAAAAATGTTAGCAAACACTGATCTAAACCATAGATAGCCATGTAATTGTGGTTTTAAAAGCAATACTTGGCCATGAAGTTCAATTTTCAAATTCAGTTACTAAGTGCAATTACTAATAAAAGTGTAATCTAAAAGTATGCAGCATCTTTGGTAACTTTAAGACTTGTCATTTTGAGTCAAGAGGAAAAATCGACATTATCAAAATGACTTGAACAAAGAATTTAGAGATTTTTTTTATGACTGTCCCAGATAACCACCTTCTAAGATTAATGTTTAAAAACTAAAAACTTCTAAGATTAATGTTTAAAAACTAAAAACTTCTAAGATTAATGTTTAAAAACAGCTTTGAGTGAGTGAAGCCTATGAGTCTTGGTGAAGGCCATACTTCTTTAAAGCTTCAAACCTGGTGCTACAGAATCACAAACAAAGAACTGTACCAAATAACAGCAACCACATCATTTGAGAACTTTCAACAACAGCAACAGCTGAAATTTATATCACATGTTACTCAAAGAGAAAACAATGACATAATCAAGATGTTGACATTCCATACTACTTCAAGCAAAAAGTTAGGAAGGAACTCTCTACCAATACTGAAAAGAGAGATTAAAGCTACTGGACTTGAGAAACCTATTTTCCTGGAAAATTGCTTTAAGAGAAAGATTTTATAAATTTCAACAAAAAGTAGTACAAACTTCTTGGTCAATGAATGCTGAATGTTTCCTTGTAAGGAAATGGATAATATTACCATTACAATTACCACATCAGTTACAAGAGACAAATGAATATTCATCAGGTCAGTGTTAGAGGTTGTATGCATTATTAACTACACTCTTTAAATTAGAGATTATATGGCATAAGTGGGTATTACCATAATGCAGCAAAATTGGCACATTGTAGCACAATTTTTATTTTTGCAATAGCATTTAAATGCTCTAATTTGGAGAATAAGGCAATTTCCAGTCCAATTAGGTCATTATTTTTTGAAGAATTATTAATTAAGAAAATTCTCATCTAAGGGAGATAACTTTTGGTCTATTAACTGCTAATTACAGAGATGTTTCCATTAATAGGAAAATAAAAGGAATAAGCTGAGAACAAATTTTTATCTGTCTGCAACCATAGTTAATGGTACTTTAATGATAAAAATTAAAATTGAATTTAGTGATAATTAGTATTTACAAATAATCTATATAAATAAATGTGAATGTCAGTGTGTCACTGTGTCAGTGTGTCAACTCTGTAAGCAAATTAAAAACATTCCAGGCCAGATCCAGACCTGCAATCCTGAAATTTTGGATTCCCAAGTTTTCATTTACTTCATGTCAGCAATTTTTTTTATGTGATTTTTTGCAACAATTTTTTTTGTATGATAACAATTTTTATAACTTGGAAATAAATTTGGGAATAATTGAAGCTAATTGCAAAATCCAGCAAAAGTCAACCATGAAATAAAAATAATTGTTTGTATGGAAAGTAAGAACCTACGCACATCAAATTGTCTTTAAATTAAGTGGCAGTAGAAGAATTATCATTGGACTTTTAAAAAGTAAGCTTAAATATTAAAGTAATACTTAAATGCAGCAATCAATTTTGAGTTCTTCTGTAGTTTATTGTTGCCTGTCACATATGGCAGCAGTATGCCTTGCAAAAAGAAATCTCTGCCAACAGAGACCAGATTGTAAACAAGAGAGCCAAGGCTGCAGCAAGGAAAAGAAAGTCCTATGCAAATGAAAACCCAGATCAAATGGCAGCCAGCAGAGTTTATAATGCTGAGAATATGCAAAGACTTAGGGACTCCCAAACTCCTGAACAAACTGAAAGCCTAATCAAGAGCCCTCTGCAGAAGCTAGCTTAAATGCTGCCTGATAGGGCAGCTTGTAAGCTAGTTATAATATAAATTCTATGAATTGGAAGTGGGTTAATATTGATTATAGGCTGTAGAAGTTGGCATTTTAATGAGTGTCTTTTTAGCAACAGCAGAAGAAAGATAGTTTCCTAGGTGACATTTTTAATCCAATGCCTCCTTCTTTTTGTGTTGCAGCCCTTCTGGATGTAGGTGATCATGGCTCTGCAAAATTTCCAATCCTTTTTCTGTAGCTCTAATAGTGGCATGGTAGAGAAATGGGTTTCTGCTTGGATTGAGGTATTGGAGAGTTGAGTTTGAATTCCAGACAAGTTCATTACATTCACTTACGTGCTAATACTCTTGACAAAGGTATAAATCCAACTCTTCTTCCCCAGCTATGGTTAAATAGTAGGACAGACTGGGTTTTATAAGCTTGGGTGGCAACTGCTCTAGGAGAAGTAAAACTCTGAATTTAGCTCTAGCGAAGGTATGCAGCTAAGGAAAGGATCGTTCACATTGACTCGATGGTACTGACTGCGGTTGACTGCTTTTTTGTAGCTCTAAGCAATTTTTGTACCCTTACTATCCTTTCCAGTTGTTGTTCTTTCATCCATTTACACAAGCTTATTATGTAGGTTACTTGATGTTTCCCTCTGCCTCTCTTGTCTTTAAGGTGTCCTGTGAGTGTTAAATTCACCAAGACCATTTTTCTTCATTGTGTGTTCCAGAAGTTTAATTTGTTTCTTGTAAGTACAATTTTCCTTTTCATTCCTATTTTTTCTTTAAACTTCCTTGTTAATCACATGTTCCATCCATGGTATTCTTAGTATTTTTTTCCTTAACAAAAAACACTGGAATTTTCTCTAGTCAAATAAAAATAATTGTTGCAATGTCAGATTTTAATATTGTTGAGATATATTGTTTTCAGTTATTTCCAGTATTTAAAATACATTATTGCTTTTATAACATATTCTGTCCATAAGAGTTTGTGTTGATTATACATTGTTCTTATCTATGTAGACATCAAGTGTATACCATTAATATAAAAGAGATACAAAAATTAGATAGGAGAAACAAAAGAAGTAATATTCAGTCACGTTTTAGCTCTTATCTTTCATTAAATTTAATATTTAATTATTAGCATCAATCTTTAAAGCAGGTCTGTGCAATTAAAAAATTGAAAGGCCACATTTATCACAGATAATCAGCCATGGAGAGCAAGAGTAAATCTTTAGAGAAAATTACTATGAGTGATAGAAACTTTTTTTCAAATAATTATTTTCACTATTATTCAATGCATACTACTTGCATTAAAGAAATGAACCCTATTATGGTTACCCATCTGAAAAATGCTTAACAAAAACAATTATTATTTTCCATCATTGAGCACAAAAATGTATAATTGGATTCAATATTCCTTCATAAATGTTCTTTCTAATATTGGACTTCAGTTATGTGAAGAAGAAGAATTGGCTACCATTTCCAGCAATCGAGGGCTCAAAATAAAACATTCAATGGTGCACCTTGATGTATTTTGGATTTCAATACAATAGGAATATCCCATGTTAGCTAAAAAGGCTTTATTAGTTTTGTTGCAATTTTCTACTTCTTATTTATGTGAATTAGGCTTCTCAACCCTAAATAGCATAAAAAATAAGAAGTGAGAAAGACTATGCTCAACTGAAGAAAAAATGAGGGTCTGTTTATCGCACATTTGACTAAACATTAAAGAAATTGTGAAAAAACACCAGGCACATGTTTTACACTAAATAAGCAGCACAAATAGAAACATTGAAATAAAGTAAGTTCATATTTGTGTGTGTGTTTTTTTTTAAATCTATGGTTTTATTTCATAGCATTTAAATGTATACTCTTTAAAAAATTTGCTAAGTGTGCAATGATATTTTCATTTGCTCCAAGGTATGCCATTGCTTAAAAAGGTTGAGAAACACTGCACTATGTTGTCTGGTGGGCTGTATGTGACCCATGGACCATATTTTGTAGAGGTCTGCTTTAATGTATTCTAAAGAAATTAAGCTTTAGTTTAGCACATAATATTTAAAAACTGTATTCTATGTCTTATCCCACATGTTACTTAACCAATTTATGTTTTTCCTGTCTACCTACAGTAGACATTTTGCTTGCTAGGACAAAGTCATCCTGGCACAAGTTATTTTATTACTCATTAATGATTCTCTTGCAATTTAAAATTTATATCATTCAATAAGTCAGGATAATGCACATTCAATAAGTTTGAAAGATACTTGTTACAAATAGTAGCTAGCTACTATTTTTTAAATCATTTCACCCCAAGCAAGGCAATGAAGCCACTAAGATGCAGGGGATTACTGAGTGTGAAAGAATATAAAAAAAAAAGAAAACATTATTAAGGAGTGAAAACAAAAAATGAACAGGAATTAAGAAGACAGAAGATAAAGACTGACAGTGCATTTAAATTTTTCAAGATTGAAGCTGATTTGAAAGCAAGAAGCCAGAAGAGTGTTCCACAAGCAAGAAGTGTGAGAGAAGAAACTATTAACTTATGATTGCATCTAGCAATTTTTACTGTAAAATGATGAGACCTAACTGCCAATCAAGTATGACACTTAAATTCATAAAGTTGAGGTACCATCAGAATAATTACCATGAAAATATTTATAGAAAAGTCACAGGGAAACTATGTTATGGCAGTGGGAAAGTAACTGAAGCCAAAATGCCAGGTCAACTTACAACTTTATACAACAGCATTTCAGCTTGGAAGTTTGAAAGTAGTATACTTGAAAGGAAGGATGACAAAACAGGAAAGAGAGAATATTTATCATTAGGGATATTTTTTTTACTGTTTTTCACCCAATACAAAGTCTAAATATCACTCAAGATAGAGGGTTATTGAATAGGGGTGTTGTAAGGGCATACAGAGAGGGAACAAGGGTTATGTATTAAGAAAATATGTAGGATAGATAACTGTTGACCCTATACTTGAAGAAGTTGCAGTGATCAGAGAAGCATCCCCTTGGGAGTCCATTCCACATTGCACCAGTTCTGAGGCAGAAGTTGTCTGAATGGCACTTACTTCTTATCAATGGAATATGAAGGGAAGGATGAGTTGGCAGTGTAGGTGGTGATATAGTCTGCTTCAAATTAGATCTGTTTCTGATTCATTCTACATGTTGGCCAGATGTGAACACTAAGAAATCAAAACCAAAAAAATAAATTTGTCCTCTGTGCAGGAGCTCCAAGCATCACACCTGGTCCACAAAAGAAATTCCCTCAAAAAATATAAAATGCAGTCTAAAAGAAGCCAATCACAAATGTTGGCACCAAAGAAAACAACATGAATTTATAAGCCATCACATTTGCCTTTAAGAACACAGTTCATAAACGACTGATACAGATTTGCAGTGAACAGACAACCATCAACTAAATCCATCAGCAGCCTCTCTCAACATTACCACCATGACCGTAATCAAGTGACCTGATACGCGTATCAACTCCAGGCCATACCAATTCTACCATTCCTCCAAATCACTACCCTTTCCCACAAAGAGACATTCTATTCACATACTTTGTATTGGTAATACAAAGAATTTTGTATTAACAATTCTTGTCTTCTTTTCCTTTCACCTCACCAGTCGTACTTGTTTCATTTGTTTTCTTGTGCTACCATATGTGTGTTTATAATAGTAGCTTCTAGCTGTGAAGGTCTGGACTTTTGAAACTAAGGAATGTAATGTGTATCTGCCACGAAAATAGTGGTTTTGTAAAGTTTAATATTAAAGAATCTTTTTTCAGTTAGATTATGAATTTATAACTGGATAAGAAACTATTTGAAAGGGTAAATAGTCTAATAACTTTCTCCTGACAGAGAAATTCATTTATGTTGCATTCATAAATCTCTGTCTATAAAAGGCAGGATGTGTTGGTATAACGAATGCATGGCTGCAATTTTCGATGGATTTGCACCAAAATTTACATGCACATGCTCCAAGTTAGCGGTAAGGCCAAGACTGACTTTGCATTTCCCAACTCCTATCGATAGTGAAAATAATCAATTTTTTCATGCTTCTATGGCAGTTTTCATGTAGTTTGCAGCTATTTTCTACTGACCAGAGTGAGAGCCAATAGCTGGCTGCCACGAATAGGCAGGAAGATTCTATTGGCCAGCGTAAGAGCCAACAGCTGACTGACATGAATGTTAACTAGCATGCTAGCATGCAAAAAATCAATACTGCATTCGTCACAAGTGGGAAAAATTTAAATCTGCATGGCACTTTACTCCAATTGGCTCATTTGCTTGCTTAAACTCAACGTTGATTCTGATTCTGCAGAACTGGGTTGGGTGTGAAAAAGTATTTGTTGTTAACATTTTTTTTTCATTCAGTTTTTCCAGTTACGAGCCCTTTTTTAAAGCTGATCGTTTTGCGTTCATTTTGTTTAGTTCTTTTTTCATAACAGATTTAATGTTTAGTATAGAGCTTAGAAAAAATTCGCAGTGTGAGATAGGCAAGAAGTAAGGCATGTAACAATATCAGCACTAATGAGAAGAAAGTCAATTACTGCAATCTTGATTTTAATTTTAGATTTCCTGTAGTGGAATGACAGCCATGATATACTAGATGTGTGTCATGTCCACTGAAGGCAAGGTCAGGTCAGACTCACTTCTTGAGAAGCTAGACCTTGACAACCTTGTGGTAGTGCTGTGCAGCCAGAGACTACACTGGGCTGGCCAAGTTGAGCACATTGAGGGGTTTACCAAACTGGTCCATGAGGTGATGGTTGCGGACAAAATTGGAAGAGGATAGCCCAAGATGATGTTTTTCAGAAGGACAGGGAAAAGTTTGGTTTAGAACTAGCTGATGCTAGTGACTGGTGTATGTAGAAAGGTAAACTGAAATTCTCTGTCAGATAGGCCCCACCTTACATTGTGTGATATTAATCCCAGTCCAGGCTCAACAAAAAAAATAAGGCTATGATGATAGGATGACTAAACTGTGACTCAATGGGCCCCTCTCAATTGGTTAGGACACCCATATAATCAAGTGGGCTGTAAAGTATTTTATCTGGGCAACTGGCAGTTTTATGACTACCCACTGTGTTGTCAGTAAAATTGATATCAGAGAGTTTCAAATGAACCACATACTGCTCATAAGTAAGGAAAAAGAAATAAAATAAAATAAATAAAAACTTTTGGAAGGGATCAAGTGACACTTAGCTGGAAGTTAGGGAATTCAAAAGTCAGACTGCATGCTAGATAAGAGACAGTCATGGGCGAATCATGATTGTAGTAAGAAGAGATGCAGAGATGAAGTTCTTGCTGGCTGAAGAGAATATCTCACCTGAGTCTATTGTGAGAGAGGACAGAAGAAGCAGTAAATGTATCCCAATTGTCAATCACCTACCCCCAGACAGTGCCAGGTGAAATGATGGAATAATAAAGAACCCTGTTTATTATAACCTATAGACTTTTTATCATTCTCACCAAGGTGATATCACAAGATGGCCATTTTCAAAATGTCTCTCCTAGTGTGATATTTCACCTTAAATTTACACTAGGCCTTTCCCAGGAAATCAAACCACAGCATGCAGCAGAAGCTAACCTGTTGGTGAAAAAAATGTCTGAGGGGCTGAAATGTATCTTCATAAAGCTATATATTTTTTTTGTTTGTCTGAGAAAAGTTTTGTTTGAGGCAAGTTTCCCTCTCTTTGTTTTTATACTAAAGTTCACCTAATACAAAGCACAAGGGCCAGTCAAGGTTACTGTTAAAATTAGGTGTGATATGAATGGAAGAGGTGGTGTTATGAGGATAATTAGGATAGACAATGATTGACCCTTGACTTGAAAAGGATAATATGATAGTGCTCAGGAGGGTACCTACATGAGGGTCTGTTCTACAAAGTTAGGAAAAAAGGCTGCCTGAGTTGAACTTTCTTCATACATTTGAAACACAGAGGGTGATTTGAGTCTGTGAGAGTAATCAGGTGTGTCCTAGCTGTAAAGATCTGAACTGGTGGAACTAAAGAATTTCAGTCTGAATTTCTGAGAAGAGGAGTGATTACCTTAATAAATTCTTTGGAACTAATTTCTTTGCTGTTTTAAGTCAATGTTTTGGCCATTGTACCCTCTTTTACCTTCATTACAGAAGCTGAAATGTTGAAGAAAGATGAAATATTTTTAAAAATAAATGTATAAAATCTGAATACAACTTTTTAGTAACATTTAGTGGACTGATTTATTGGTAACATTGTAAATTGAGACTTTCAATTTAATGCTTTATCAACAAAAATAATCAATTTTTAGCAAACATGGATAAAACCTAAACATATGATGAAAGTGAATTTATATATTTTGTTTGTTCTTGAGAATTGTTGACAAAAATAATAAACACTTTATTTATTAGATTGTTTACACTATTAATTATATTATTTATTGGAATAGTTGGCAAAACATCAGCTAATTGATTTGAACTTTGTGAAATGGTAAATAATAAGCATTTGCTTATAGCTGGTTCACATATTTTAATAATTTAGTAAATATTTATAAATTTATGAATAAAAAATTGTTTTCAAAGGGAAGGACGCATTTTAAATTTTTGACAAACATGGATAAATGTACCCACAATAAGACTGAGTGGTTTTTCCCATGACACTGCTTTTTTAACTACATTCACTCTTTGGCAATATTTATTGTTTTAAAAAGTGATGATTAGAACAAATGTAATAAATAGTGCTTAATGTTTTTGTTGTAATTCTTGAGAACAAAGAAAATGTAAATTCACTTTCATATGTTTAGGTTTTATTCCAATTCTAATCATCATTTTTTGAAACAATAAATATTACTGAAGAATGAAGGTAATTAAAAAAGCAGTTTCATAGGAAAAAACATACTTTTTGACACTCCATCTTATTGTGGGATTATTTAATCATGTTTGCTCAATTTTCTTTACATTGGAATTAAAATGAATTAAAGTTAAAAGGTAGCAATCCTAGAAAGAATAGAAGTTAAGTCCCTTATTTTGAGAATAATTACAATAAATATAAGCCTGCTCATTGTCAAAATGAAGCTCCTCCTAATGCTGACATTATTCTAGACTGTATAACGTGTGAAACAAATGGTTGGCCTTTTTTGTTTTGCACTCAATGTATCATGGGTAGGAAGTCACTGTAGGACATTACCAAACTTGAATTTACACCCAAAGATTGTTTAAAAGGTCCCTTATTTTATAAGTTCATAAAGCACTAAATACTGCAAACCTCTTTTTATTCTATTGTTTTATTAAATAATTATAAAAAGGTTGTTGTGTTATTTCCCTTTCACTAAAACACAGTTCAAGCACACTAACTTTATTGTCCAAGCATTAAATCCTTCACAATATTTCATCCAAATACTGCATTTAAAATCAGTTGCAGTTGAGTAGCTTTTGATTTTAAAACATAATTTAGAGATTGTACAATATTTCAAGTATTATTATTTTAATATTCTCAGGTTTCAGTCTTATTTTTTTCATGGTTGCTTCACACCTTATTGTTCTAAGGACAATTGTAACCATTTGTCATTTTGTATTTCATAAATATTTGAATCATTCCAAGTGAATTCAGGTTTTGAATGCCAATACACCACCTGACTCTTGACAAACAATAAAAATGTTCCTCTCAAGAGAAACAAACTACTTGCTCTAGTTTTGTTGCTGGGAAAATAAAAAACCCAGGGATCCACCACATTTTTTTCTATTCCCTTTAATCAACTCTCTCAACATCTTTTTTTTTTCTTTCTCTTACTTCTTTGTTTTTCTGCTCACACTTTTCTTTGTTATTTCTCTCTCTCTCTCTTTCTTTTCTATTATCTTCACTTCCATTCTTATTTTCCTGGCACAATAGTTAACCATTAGCCAATGAAGGTTTACTGAAGTGTAGTCAATGCCTTGTGATGTAAGTGGAGTTATGATTCTCCTCATTTTAGATGGGAGAAATTGTTCAGCTCTGGGGATTCCAACCCTGCAGTAACACCTTTCTCATTGCACTAAAGTGGTTGGATTGGTATAATACCAATCCCAGCATGACAGTGGTTGTGGAGGCTGGTCAAAAATCAATTTTTGTACTTGGCCTGTATGCATATGGTGCTCCCCACAACCTTGTGTCACATCCAACCTTGGTGGGGAGGCCAGGTAAATATTAGTCAGTTATGTGCCATGCATGATACACACTTTCGATATATGACTGACAAGTAGGTTGCCATTTCTTTCTTTGGTAGACCAGTTGCCATCCAATGCTATAGAACTCAATCTGTCCTGCTATTTACCCATAGCTGGGGGGAGAAGAAGAGGATTCATACCTTTCCCAAGGGTATTAGTGCCTAAGTGAATGTAATGGATTCGACTGGAATTCAAACTCGGCTCTCTGATTCCTCAAACCTAACCGCTATCCATTACTCCACCATGTCTCCATGTAAATATACTTACCTTATGTTCCTAGTTTTTTACTTTTATCTTCTTTTATCTTTCTCCTTTTTTGCTTCAACCCTGAACACTATTATTTTGCTTTGTCCATCTATGTGAATGACATAGTTACAAAATCAAAGAAAAATTGTATTGGCATAAGGCTACATATGAGAACTTATAAAAAACCATTGGTTGCTCAGTTAGTTATGATATTTGGATTAAAGTCTCTATCTTTGTTGTTATTATCGCAATCATAAATGGTACATTGAATATCATCCAGTAACACCCACACTATATGTATGACATCCAAAACACATAAACATATCATACAAATTAGACCCATCATAGCAGCACCCCCAACAAACCAGTAAAAGCAATAACTAAAGTTTTAACTCCTTTCCTAGATACAATCAATCCATTGAATATTAAACACTGATGATCTAATTCAAAGACTAAAAAATATAGATATGAAAAACAAGATTATTATGAGTCTAAATGAGTCTCTATACATTAATATACTTGTCAAAAATACTTAAGCATCCTGAGGAACCAATACACTAAATCAAAAGAAAAAAACTTCCTTTAACATACAACAAAATCATACATTTATGATATCAATGTCTATTCTGTTTTGGCAAACATGAACCTTCATGGCCGAAAAGAGTGTCAAAATGATGGTTTTTCCATTGACACCGCTATTATTTTTAACTACCTTCACTCCTCGGCAATGTTTATTGTTTTAAAAAATGATGATTAGAATTGTAATAAAATCTAATCATATGAAAGTGAACTTTCTTTGTTGACAGAAAAAATATTAAACATTATTTATTAGATTCTTTATTTACACTATTTATTTATTATATTGTTTATTGGAATGGTTGGCAAAACATCAGCTAATGGCCAATTGATTCAATCTTTATAAAATTATAAATAATAAGGATTTCATTATAGTTGGTTCATATATTTTAATAATTTAGTAAATGTTTATAAATTTATGAATAAAAATTATTTTCATATTTATTTCTTTATAAATTGGTAAATGATAAATATTGCATTGCATTAGTTTTTAGAATGTTGTAAATATAAAGTTATTCTTGTAAATAAACAATCTAGTAGATAAATAGTGTTTAATATTTTTGTTGTCAATTCTCAAGAACAAAAATCATATATATAAATTCACTTTCATCATATATTGAGGTTTTATTACAATTCTAATCACCACTTTTTAAAACAATAAACATTGCTGAGGATGGGGCTAGTTAAAATAATAGTGAAAATAGAAAAAAACATCTTTTTTTTGTGGGCATGGAGTTTGTCCTTTTTATAATCTGTTCTATTTAAATATATCTTACCTAAAAATTCCATTTACCTCAGATATCCCCAACACAAAAAACTACAAAACTTCAGAAGAGAAATTAGATAATATCAACCCAACTACTGGATTCATGTACAAAGAAAAAATAGAAAACACACCACATTTTATTTATTATTATTAATGCTATATCACTTAATATCAAGCATTATAATTGCAAATACTGCTTGGCTTAAAAATATTAAAGCAACAACAAAGATTGTTTGCTTGTTAAAACACAATATTTGTTGTTGCTTTATATACATATACATATATATATATATATATATATATATATATATATATATATATATATATAAAACAGATGTATGTGTATTTATCTGTCTGTGTTTGTGTCTGTGTATGCTATTTATACACGTCCAAATTTCTAAACCTATTTCGATGAAATTGTACACACATATTGCAAATTTATTAAGATAGGTCAAGACCAATTTTTTAATCTCCAGGCCCACTGGGTTTGGCAGAAAATCAATGAAACTGAAGACGGGTACAACTTTTTGCAATAACCAAGGCAAAGTTACACGTGAACAACATTTTTACTGGATGAACTGATGTTCTTTGCACTTAATGCAAAACATAGCTCATGTTTATGTGGAGTGCTTGATAGTTTTCCTGTGACATTGGCTTCACAGGAAAAATTGCCAAAATCTGTGAAAAAATTGGGTTTTTCATACTACTTAAAATAAAAACTTGAATAACTCCCTTTTTTTATCACTTCAAGCATATCACAAAAACATCATGCAAGAAATAAGATAGTGTAGTGTTAGTCCTGCTCACTTCACCATGTATAACAAAAAACCATGAAAAACTGTTCAAAAAGTCCATTTTTTGGTCATAATTCTCTGGTTTTCCATCCAATACTTTCACTTTCCAAATTTGCCATGCAAATTACATATGATATACAAATTGTCTTGCGTGAATGTTTGGTTGAGATTATTTCAGTTAAGTGGATGCAATCTGTGACAACCTTGGTCCAAAATTGGCTTCTGCCATTTAACCAATAGGTTCTTCATATGATTCCATCCTAAATTGGCATTCAAACAACCTTTGATGCAAATATTGTTTGAGAAGGATTGTTGAAGTGCTAAAATGGAAAAATTCCCAAAGAACCGCTTCTTAACCCCAGCTTTACAGTGGACATGCAAAGAAGAAGGTGGTGGACATTCATGGGTTTGCACTTGCAGTTGAATCAAGCTGTGATGCTTTATCCCTGTTTTTGTTTAATTATTAGATTTGTGAACAATGCCATACTATTTGAAAGTTATTATGGCCATAGGAAATTTACTGAATATCTAAAACATTGAAACAATGTAACCCTGAGCATTGATCACACAAGATGGTTTTATTGATGGAATTCCTTTATTAAGAACAATCAAACACTTATTAAGGACATACCGTAAAAAAGATGATGTGGGGAAGTAGCTTAGTATACTAATGGATGATGCATTCAAGCGGGGATGCAGGCAGACATTTCTAGACAGTGGGTGTGGGTATACAGGGGTGTGTGGTTATACAATTGCAGCCATGCACACCTGAGTAATTCTGGGTACTTTGGCTGGAATATATATATATATATATATATATATATATATATATATTAAAGACAACAGACATTTTGCGTTGATTAATTTTATTTATTGGCTTTTCCAAATTACAAATAATCCTTCTCAAATAAGTAAGAATTTCCATCAGAAATTGTCCGAAGTTAATTTTGGAAGAAATATGGTCCAAGCTTTTGACTTTGTTAAGTCATCATCAGGATAGGTAGAGATAAATGGTGAACCTACCCTGATAATGACTTAAAGTTGAAAGCTTGGGCCATATTTCTTCTGAAATGAACTTTGGACAATTTCTGATGGAATTTCCTCCTTATCTGAGAAGGATTATTCATAATTTGGAAAAGTTGATCAATAAAATTAATTGACACAAAATGTCTGTAGTCTTTAATAACAAAGACGATTTTCTGCCTAAATACACAGAATATATAAATATATATATTTAAACATACATTTTTAAATATAACAGACAATGAATATCTATTATGTCTGTTTATGAGCCATTCCAATGTTTGTATGTTTTCTTTAATTTCAGGTGAAAATAAAGACAAAAATTGTCCAAAATTTGGGTATTTTTTATTAAGTTGGTTCTTGATCTCTCTCTCTCTCTCTCTCTCTATATATATATATATATATATATATATAAGTCTTGTAGGTATACAGAAAATAGAAAAGAACACGTTGGGTGCATAATCCGGAGTTCTTTAGTATTTTTGTTTTTATTTTTAAGATGACAGTGCTCCATACAGAAGTAGAGCTTTATTATAATAATATTTTTTTGTTTAAAAATATGATTCCTTCACTACATAAGAGTTCTCATGTACAAAATTTTGGTTTGAATATATAAAAACTTATTCAACAATTGGAAAAATACAGTAGAAATTTAAACAAGCAGTATTATTGGTTGAATGAAATAAAGCCTGTTTAAATATATGTATTTAATATTGACATTAATATTAAACACTTTATTTACAAAAGTCTATTTACCTTAAAATTGTTATCCTCCAGTAATTCATTGGCCATCATTTCATTTTTTTAGGTGAAAACAATCTTTGTCATTATTACTATTATATATATATATTATTATATAATATATTAATAAATTATTACTGAATATTTTTACCAGCTGAGTATTTTTTGCAGGTTGCAGTTTTTTTTATTTTGTTCATTAATATTGCATTTATTACAATTCTCATATTTTATAAAATTAGTCTAATTTTATTATATTTCAGCTAGTTTTAAATAAAGATAACAAATTATGATTATTCATTAAAACATACCTAAACCAAATCATCATAAATACAAAATTAAATTGATTGAAAAAATAGAAAAATGAATAAAATGATTAAAATGAAAAGTATACTTCTTTTTTAATAAAGACAATAAAAATTACACAGAAAATAATTTCTGACTTAAAACTATGAAAAAACAAACTAATATCATTCAAAAATGAATTGATAAATATCATAAATATTTTAGAATTTAAAACTAAATAATAGCTTTTAAATGAAACTTAAAAAGATCTAAAAATGATTAATAATTCAAAAAAATTATTTATACATGCAGATAAATTGAGAAAAATTTATAAAACTAATACATATAATGAAATAGTTAACAAGGAAGTCACAAAATTTTATAAAACAAACAAAAAACAAAAATTCAAATATGTAAAGAAACTGAAAACCAGAGCAATTAAATTCAAATTAGATAATAGAATTAAATGCTTGACAAAAGTAGAGCCCTTTATTAAATTCAAAGGCCATAAAGATAATTTTACAAATAAACCTACATGAAGATTATTAAATCTTACTAAAAGCAACTTAGGAAAAGTAAGCAAATATATATTGGAAAATATGTTTAAAGATGTATATCAAATATAAACCAATGGAAAAACATGAAAGCAACAATAAATTGGTTTAACAATATTAGGAATAAGATAAACTGTATCTGTCTATATTTCTGAGATGAGTTATTGTAATTATTTACATTATTTATATTGTTCTGACTGTTGTCCTCATCTTTATTGTTACGTTCACCATGAACATAGCAATAAAGATGAGGACAACAGTCCGGACAATGTAAATAATATAAACTGTATTTATTAAAGATTTTTACTCTTCTGATGGTGGATGCCTTGTAGTGAAATGGATACTGGCTCAAAATGAGAAATTAGAGATCCAAGTTCAAATTTCAGTCTAGTTTGTTACATTCACTTATGTTCAAATACCTTTGGGAAAGGTATGAATCCATCTCTCCCCACCAGCTATGGGTAAGTAACAGGATAGGCTGAGCTCTGTAGCCTTGGTTGGCAACCACTCTAGAAGAAGGACAACTCTGATTTCAAACCAGCATGGAGAGGGTTGGGCACTGTCAGGTTATCTTAGCTGTAGACACATTACAGCTGCAGCTGATATGCCTGCAGTGCATGCAGTGCCCCTATGATCCTAATAGGTTATGGAACTTGTGATCATGATAATGACCTCTCTATTAAAGAGAATATACTAAATGAGGTATTAAAATTAACTCAATAATAAATAAAAATTTCTGATGGTGACATACATATAATAAAAGATTGCAGAAAATCCATATTATTCCTTAATAAAATTTTATAGACAAAAAGGGGTCAAAATAAGAATTTTAATACTATAATGGCCGTGTATGATAGTATGAAGGTTTGTGAATGTCAGAATTTATATAATCAATAAACTAGCTACAATAACTGGTAAAAATGATATAGAATTATAGTGAGATTTTGCCTATTGAAGAATTGACACAGGCAGATTAATTGATATAACCAGAAAAGAGATGATAAATATTCTAAAAAACTTAAGATATGCAACTGATATAAAAACTAATAAAGAAACAAAAAAATAAGAAGAGTAAGTGATTGAAAATGGTTGTTTTAATGGAAAACAGCATAAACAGAAAAACAGTAAAAGGCAAATATACTTTGGTTTAACATACTATACAACAATGAAATAACAAAAATAGCAGATATATTCTTCAACTTAGTTAATAGACATTTCTCCCAAAATAGTAAATCATGAAAAATTATTAATAGAAATAATATTAAATTAAGTTACAGTTGCATAGAAAATATGGAAAAAATGATAAACATAACAAAAAATGGACAATATAAACAATATTAATTTCAATAATAACTGTAGTACTTAAAATAATTATAGTATCTATAATAACAATACTATTTCATGTAATTGTAGAAATAAAAAAAATAAATGTTTAATTTGTTGTGAGGTGATACTGATGATATGTTGTCCTGGTCTGAATGCACTTCCTTTGTATATATATATATATATATATATAATTCTCAGAATTAATCTGTAGAAAAAGACAATATATACAAAGGAAAAACGAAGACAATAGGAAAACTGTGTGTAGTTTTAGCTGATGCATTTCGTCCAGTGTGGACTTTTTCAAGGCAAAACACAAAATTAATTTATTGAAATAAAGTATCTATAAACAATAAACAAAATGCCATTAGTAATTAGAAGAATTTAGAAATGCTATGATATATTCATTGGGTCAACTGAAAAATTAAGTTATTTATTTTTTTGTTTGAAACATGTAGAAATATTGTTTGTATTGTGTTGATGGATTCAATCATTTTCTTTTGATTTCTTGATATATTTGTTCTGTCCATTGGCTTGGGAGAGTAGTGATTCTGTTAGGAAAGGTGAGATTGGGAAAAAACCGGGGCATATATTAATATTTGGATAACATTGAATGGCTGCACTCCCAAGCATTTTCCTTCTAAGTAAATTATTTTCTTTTTTTTTATGAGTGCAACATTTTTAAAATCAAAATTGTGGTTGAATTTATTTCTATGTATGACCAGTGCATTGATATTTATGAGGTCACTTTTGTGCTCATAGATGCACAAAAGAGATCTCACAAGTGTCGCCGAATAATATAATATACGCCCTGGTTTTTTCCCAATCTCACCTTTCCTAACAGAATCACTACTCTCCCAAGCCAACATACACAACAAGTATATTGATTTGTCAAGGTGGTGAGTTATTGATATTATCAGCCTGGGGAAATGATCCTAATGTGTGGCATCATTGGGAAGAGGCTGAAAACTATATCACAGATTGGCCCAAGTCTTGTAAGTGAAACTGGGTAAATGCAACTGTTTGGAATCCATTGATGTTTGTGCTAGCTTGAAGTCACAAGTATACTTCCACACTATACTTCTAATGTCTCCATTTAAACCCTGAAATTTTATTTATTGTTCTTTTTTTTTTTGTTAATAGGATTAGATAGGTCCACCTATTGTTCAGTTCACACTCCTCCTTGGTCTTTTGGATAGGAATAGAGATTTATCCCATGTTTCCTGTTAGAGTTGATTTCCAGTTACTTCTAAAGTTTACAACTTTTAGCCTTCACTTCAAGAACTTCACTTTTTCTTACAATCATACAATACCACACAGTGACCCTCTACTTGGGTCTCATATTGGGTGAGCATTAATAAAATACAGCAAAAAACATAGTTGCAGTATAAACAACAGGCTGACTCTGTAAGTATTGAAGTAAAAGAAAATGTGTCTGAGCATGTGTCTGCAACAGGGATTAGCTAACTACCTTAGCAAATGGGTATTTTTTTTTAATCATTTCACTCCCAAGCAAGGTTATAATGCTATTAAGGTGCAAGAGGCTACAAGGAGTGAAAGAAAATGAAAAAACATCAAGAAGGAGAAAAGGACAGGATTCAGGACGATTGTAGGTGACAAGAAAGTAAGAAACCAGAAAAGAGTTCCGCAGGTGAGAAGTGTGAGAAAAGAAACTATTAGAATCGATCATACTGTTACATTTTGCTATTTCAACAGTAAAATGCTGGGAACTTTATTTTTTTACAGTTCACCCTGTACAAGGCGCGAGAGCCACTTGAGGGAGAGCATTACAAAGTAAGAGACACAGTTTATGCAGATAAATGGGTAAGATAATGGTTAACCCCAGACTTGAAAAG